>OX438777.1:14175560-14617650 GCA_949316455.1 Acleris holmiana
CTTCCCCTTGTAATTTTTAACTTGTAGCTTCGTGAAACGGGCCTCTGTACGTGAAATGACGTGAGTTAAGTCAGCGGCACCAAATGTGCGGGGTCTGATAGTGAAATAAGTATATTTATCTACGCACATAATTATATTAGTGCTCTAAAATGCATTTAGAAACCGTAGGTAATGACCAGCATTATCACCACCAATTTTACTATAAGAACTTTCTTGTCTGTGGTAGGAGGTAAAAATGTTATTACACTATCGATTTTTGTAAGGTTATGAGTTTAAATTTGGAACAGCTGTCAAAACTCAAGAGGGTCTCTTTTCTAGTATCCATAGATATTAAAAAGGTTACCGATACGAAACATCAATAAGGTATGTTTTTTAATGTAAACCGCACGACATTTGATCTTGAGTGACATGAAAACAGGGTCTTCTTTCGTTTGTCTATGATTTAAAAAAATACATGACTGAGGCTCGAAATGCCGATGCCGCCATCATTGTTATTTGTTTGTGGATGTGTGTAGATAAAGTAAATGTATGCAACTGTAAATAATTAGGCTTAAAAACACTCGTGTATTACGAAACTGCTCTCGTATTTGTAGGTCTCTTATATATGCACATACACACGTACAATCACGGCTTAATTCCCAGAGTGGGGTAGGTAGAGCTACAGAAGTACCAACAACTCGAAAAATACTTGTTTATAATTCTGTAACTACATTTTGCACAATCGGGCCTATTGCATAATTAGACTAATAAAATTAGAAAATAATACAAGTTACTAGTTAAAAATTTACAAGCTGCGTTATTTTGTGTTGCATAATTATTTTGTGTTTTCACTAATTATATTAGAAAATTGTGTTGCATAAATTTCTAATAATATCGTGAAAGTTACAAGTAAATTCATCATTATTTACAAGTACTAATAAATTTTGTTGCATAATGTATTTTTACTAACTTGTAATAAGTGTACTAATATTATCAGCAAAACACAAAATTACAAGTAAACAAGTTGGCTGAGTGAGGTAAACCTTTGCCCATCTGTGGACTTTGCAATTAAAAAAGAAATATTGGCGGGAACAGTAAACGTCAACGTAAAACTTTATCTGAAATTTCTAACTTCGAAAATGGGTGGTAAGCGAGAAGAACAAAGAAAATTGAAAATGTGCATCTTAAGTAAAATTAAGGAGCAGAAAGATGTCTTGTTCGGTCCCTTTTCAACAAAGGTCACTAAAGATATTCGCAGTAACGCCTGGAGAAATATCGGTGCATATGCCCAAAGCTTGGGGATTATCAGAGAAAATAAGAATTGGGCGTATGTTCGTGATGTTTGGTGGGCAAATGTGAGAAAATTATCCGTGGTAAGTACCTACAACTTGTCTTCTAAGCGTGCAACTACCATTATTACTTATTATTCAACAATAGGTGTAGGTATGTAGGTGTATATTATACATATAAGTTTTGTTTAGCCTGTATGTTAATTTATAAACAATATACATTTTTTACAACAACTATATCTATATCATATCATATTTTTACTCGACTTCTAAAAGAGGAGTGTAATGTTTTATTGATTTAATGAGGTAGTTTTTTAAGGTTCTTAGTTCACTCGTAGAGGCTGGTCTGGTGGTACGATTTCGATGCAAATAGGGTCGTTAAATTCGGCAAAGCGTCGCAAGGGATACTTTGATTAAAAAAACTAACATATACAGGCTATATCATAAAAACTGTTATGCAATTGTCGTCTAGGTATATAAAAATAAGCAGCCGGGTTTTTAAAGTTGACTAATCTTTTGTTATAGGAGAAACGAGATAATGCTAAAAAAACAGGCTCTGGAGGAGGGCCCGACTGTAAAGAAAATGAAATTGATGTTCTCGTTTATGATATACTCGGAAAAGAGTCACCAGTTTTAGAAGGTCTAGGCGTGGATGAGCATCTGCAAATTGAATTGAACCTAGATTCTGAGCAAAAGATACAAGAAACCCTACAAGAGACAGTAGATAATACGTTCGAGACATTAATCAATTCCGAACTTAAACAAAATAATAACAACATTTTAAAAAGGGACTGGAAAGGAAGAGAAGGAATAAACGAAAACAAAGATTTATTACAAAAAAAAATGAAATTAACGTTAGATATTTTGGAGAAAGAAAACATATTAAAAGATCTACAAATAAAAAATGTTGAACGAGATAATTACCTAAAAGATTTAAAAATTTTGGATTTGGAATTACGGTATGGGCTCCCAAGATCCAAGTTTACAAGTAATTTGGAGCAATTTACACTAGCTGTGTTTATTCCAGAATCTACATCCGATAATCAAAATAATACGGATACCGCGTATACAGATCAGGAATAGTCACAATATTGACGTTTGTAATAATTAATTTGTGTACTTTAGCAATAAAAACAATGAATTTCATCGATTGTTCAAATTTCTTTATTAATAAAAGTTAAGAAAATAAATGTTTTTTCCTTAAAAAGTTAGTTAATAGTACATTGATGGATGACATATAGCTAGACATCAACAAATTAAAAGCCTGACTCACTAGAAAATCGTACAATTAGTTGTAAGTCAAATTTTTGAAACTTCATAATGATTGGATTTAATTTATGTATTTAAGAGCTAATTTAGGTATTTTCTTACGATGTCATGTTAGCCATGTAGTAAATCCAATCGTATGACGACGTAGTTAGCCTAGTCTATCATGACCCTGCCTGCAAAGCTAGTGGTCCCGGGTTCGATCCCCGGTAAGGTCAAATATTTGTTTGATGAGAATGATGAGCATGAATTTTTTATCTAT
This sequence comes from Acleris holmiana, assembly GCA_949316455.1. Lineage (NCBI taxonomy): Eukaryota > Metazoa > Arthropoda > Insecta > Lepidoptera > Tortricidae > Acleris > Acleris holmiana. The sequence goes on from OX438777.1 coordinate 14,178,357, forward strand.
ATAAGTATGTTTGTCATTGTATAGTAGGGTGACGATACCAATGATGGACACTTTTATCTGACAGGCACCAGTAATGGACACTTCACTCTTAATTCAAATTTCATATGGTCCTAAATTGATTGTTGCAAAACAAATGAATAACCCTTATGTTCCGTAAAATAAGAATCAAGTGTCCATCATTGGTCCTCGTCCATTACTGGTTCCATCACCCTAGCTACCCATAGTATAAGCCATAATGATTATTTATATATTTAATAAGTTTCAAACAACTTGACCTACATCTTCATTTTAACAAGATTTAATACTAAGTATTTATGATGACATAGACTGTATTATTTCTTGTTGGCGTCGAAGTGCACTCAATGCAGGAGCCTCATCATTTACATTTCGATGATTTTCTTGTTCCACTGGTGGAGTGAATGATTCCAAATCTTCACCTTCCCGGGCAATGTTGCACAAAGTTGCACAGCAGACAACGATATTTGCTGCAAATTTTGGGTTGACTCTTAGATGATTCAGGCAGGGAAATTTTTCCTTTAATATTCCAAAGGAACACTCTATAATCTGCCTTGTTGCTTTGAGTCTTCGGTTGTAGCGTCTTTCACCCTCGCTATTTGGGTCGTTGTGTAACGGTGTCATTAGCCACGTTTTTAGAGGGTAACCCGAGTCTCCAAGTATAACGCCATTTGGAAATATGTTTTCTTGTTCCATTGCACTGTAGAGACTACTCCTTCTAAGAACTCGTGCATCGTGCACACTACCCGGCCAATTGGCACTTACATAAAAAAATTGATATTGTGGTCCACATACCATCATACAATTTATCGAATGGCCTCCTTTTCTGTCTACGAATGCTGGTTCGTTAGTAGTTGGTGCGTCTATTGGTATGAGTGTTCCATCAATTATACCAATTACATTCGGGAAATTATATAATTCATAGAACTCTTGCACTACGTCTCCCATTCGGTGTGGCCATATAATTATCGATGGAAATAACCTTCTATTAATAGCGTTAATAACGCGATGAACAGTTCGACAAACTGTAGACTTGTCAACGCCATGACCTGCACCAACAGAATAATATTGGCATCCAGTTCCAAGCCAATGAAGTGTAGTACATAATTGCTGTTTCGGAGAAAGAGCACCACCTTTTTTTTTCAACTTAATGTCGCTTGAAATTGCTTGCAGCACACGTTCGGCTTTAATAGGTTTCATTCGAAACATTTCGTAAAAGTGTGCACTATTTTCAAAAGTGAAGTTGATCCTGTCCTTATATACCTTTTGGTGTCGGGTTACTAGATATTGATCATCGTCATCGTCGGATAAATGCAAAATATTAAACATTTTTCGTTGATTAGGCTTTAACTAAATCACTTGTAATTCAAAATTACCGTGGTCCTAAGGTAAGTAGTAATAAATACAAGTTACAACTAATAATTGGAATTTTTAGACTCGTATTGCAACCAAAACTAATAAAATTTACATATAATATTAGTTATTAGGGCTAATACTTTTTGACTTGTATTTTATAACTTGTATTTTATTATGCAACAATAATTTACAAGTTACAACCAAAATCACTAATATTATTAGCTTGTACTTATTCACTTGTATATTTATCCCTCGTATTTTATTATGCAACATAAAAGTACAAGTTACAACCAAAATCACTAATAGTATTAGTGCTGTGCTTCTGTCTAATCTGTGATTGATTGTAGTCAAGCAAATTTAATTGAACTTCTTTAGACATACCTTCTAATCTGTGTCTGTGATTGAACTTAATTGAAGGAAGGAACGAGGGAAGGTGGCCGGGCCGGTTGAGAAATGTCCGGCTTTTGCTTTTGATTTATTCTCTTTACTGATTTACTCTATTCACTCACTGGACATTGGCGAAATCACTGCGGAATATCGCGGTGGACCGCCATTAATATAAAAGAAGAAGTACTTAATTGAAGTCAACTCAGTCAGTTAGCCCAGTTATTTATTTGGAAGGAGCAACTAAGCAATGGAATGTGTTTTCCCATAATCGGCGAAATCCTTAATTGTGGAGATAATCTCTAAGTTATATTTCGTTGTTTGACGTATGTTCGATCGTTCGTTGCTTGTGATTATTTTGTTTCGTGTCGTTTTCATTCGTTTTTATTCGAAACCTTGTAATTGGTTGCGCCGTTAAGGTGGGACAGTTTGCTAGCCATGGTGGGTTTTTCCTTAGGTGGTCAAAATATTATGATAAATGGTCGGACCAAGCTTCAGAGGAAGCTTTCTCTGCCAATAATCATGGACGTATTAAAATATTTCATGGGCATCTTGTAATCATTAAGGTTTTCTTATATATTTCGTTAGAAGAGTCGTATTTACATTTATTTCCATCATGGATCATTCTTTTCGCATTGTCTTGTACCCTGCCAGTATTCAAACTTGGCGGTGCTCCTATCTCATTGATTTTAGTGGGTTACTATAAAATTAGCTTTATCGCCAAAGTATCATTTAAGCAAGATGACATAACAGTAAAATACACAGTTGGCAAAAAGTCAATTCAACTGGACGACATGAAAGTAGAAGGTTGCTCAAGTCGTACCCCTTAAGGAAATAATGCTGTAATATTTAATGCCATACAACTAAAACAAAATATTTGGTATGTATGGAAGCTTTATTTTGTTACCTTTCAATTTGAGCATGCAGAAGCGGTCCCGGTTCCAGATTTTTGATACCCCGTTCTAGAATGCATATAGAACGGGGAACCGGGGTGATAAAGTTGGAATTTTTTTGTAATTAAAATAAATTATAGAGAATTTAAGAGGATAAAGCATTATTACAAGGAATATGAAATGAAAAAGTTTTAAATTATGTAATCAGCATTATTTATTTGCTTACTTAAAATATCTATTTTTACCGTTAGTAATATCACAAAAGTAAAAGAACACAACAACAACTCAGTTATACTGAACGATTTTAATTGTTAAAGAAGGAACTTGTCTTTAATTATTAAATATTTATTGGTAAGTATTCGAAAATCAAACCCTCTCTCATAATTCTTCACTTCACCATCAATCAAAATCAAAATGCTAATAAAATCTAAAAAAATAAACAATCTAAAAATCAACTAAGTTTTAAAAAATTATGTCATGAGAAAATATAAATTAAATAAAAAATAATTGCTTTTCTTCTTCCCGGGCCCTGGCTGTATTTTTATTTTATGTTCTCTCTCATTCAGTTTTATCAGTCTGTTTTACAGTTAGGTGCAAAAATGAGTCAATATTAGCACCTTAGTAGAATGTAAATAAGTTGATGATAATTAAAGGTATTTTTAAATGTTTCATACGACAAGTACTCCTTGAAATTTGCTACAAATCCTACCTAATGATTTACCTGTCATTTACAGTTTTTAAGTAATTTTATCGTAAAAACTGTTGAATTTAACTTTTTTTATTTGTCTAATATTTTAATTCTCTCTGTGGCAACCCAAAATAAGGACCCTGATAAAATTAAAAATATTTAGCCTTTTTAAAATAAGTAGAAATTTATTAAAATCGGACATGATTTTGGTGACAGTTATTGGCGACATTAGTTCGGTGCACGGTTCACTTTTGCACTGAGACAAATTACACACAAACTGGTTGTTAGTTCACTATGGTAGCGGATTAAAATTCTGCAATAACTAGAAAACTAGGTACGTCCCTGATTCAAGCAGTTGAAACCTCATTTTAAAAAGAATGGAATTCTCTATTTTAAATAGTTTTCTTATTTGGGGTTGCCATAGAGAAAACTAAATTACACTCGGCGTCAAAAATATCGCCCCTCCTCGGAAAATAATTACAACCGACTTTAAACCCTATTTGATCAAGGACAACAATATGATTGTTAGGTATCATTTGAAAGGTAATAAAGTGCTTTTTTAGGAAAATTAAAAAAAAAAGGATTTTTCCTTGGGGTCAAAAATTAAAGGAAATGACATTGCGAACAGTTGAAAAATGTTTATTCAAGTTTAAATTTACAACAATAAAAGGATAACAAAATTTTACAAAAAGTGCCTAAAATTAACTTAAAACCTAGTGTTACCCCCCCTTGCCCTTATCACTGCCTCTAAACGGTCTTTCATTGATCGCACCAACTTTACGATGTCCTCTTGTGGAATGTTGCCCCATTCTTCGATGACTGCGTCCTGAAGATCTTGCAGGGTGGTAGGGGCGGCATCTCGTGACCGAACCCGTCGCTTCAGCTCGTCCCAAAGGTGTTCAATCGGGTTTAAGTCGGGACTCCTGGCTGGCCACGGCAAAACGGGAATCCCGACCTCCTCCAGATAATCCCGAACAATTAATGCAGTGTGGGAGCGAGCGTTGTCGTGCATTAATGTGAACCCAGAGCCGACGTAACCCGCATATGGCATCACATGCTCTTCCAGGATCTCGGCAATGTATCGGCGAGCATTCAGGGACCCTTGGCCGCGAGTGCCTCCAGTCCTGGAGACGCAGACAAGGTCGGTTTTGCCGTCTATAGACATGCCCCCCAGAACATGCAAGAGCCACCTCCGTAGCCCACTGTCTCTTCAATACAGGCTTGAGCAAATCGTTCGCCCGACCTTCTGTAGACTCTGGCCCACCTGTCGTTGCAATAAAGACAGACTCTCGTCTCATCGGTAAAGAGAACCTGCCTCCATTGCTCAAACGTCCAATCGACGTGGTCGCGGGCAAATTGCAAGCGATCTCTGCGATGCTGTGCGGTCAACATTGGGCCTGTAGCAGCCCTGTGAGCCACGATATCCTTCTCCCGCTGTCTTCTTCTAACCGTAAAAATGCTAACTGATCTTGTCCGAGCTTCTCTGAGGCGTTGTTGCACCTCAACAGCACTAGCGAAGCGATTGCGTAGAGATGATGTCACGATGAAGCGATCATCTCTTTCGGATGTGCAGCGTCGCCGACCAGCCCCACGTCTTCTGATGTAGCCCCCAGTCTCCTGGAATCGCTGAAATACTCGGCGGACAGCATGACGGCTTAAATTGAGTTGCCGAGCGACATCACACTGCCGAACTCCTGCTTGCAGTAGTGCAACCACTTGCGCTGATTCAGCAGCGGTGGTCTCCATGTTCGAGGGTTGTTTTCTTGCTTGAGTTCCTTAGATGTGTTCTCTTCGACGTCTGGATATTGAATGATTGACATTTGACCTTGTACAGGCATTTTATACCCCTGGAAAAGGGCACAACTCGCAACCCTTCAAACGAGTATTTGTGCACTTTTTTTTCGAAACGCTCTGATTCACAAGCCATTACGTTTTGTTTAAATTAAACATTATTAATTTAAAACACATTAAACGTGCTTTTAATTGATACTAATATTAATTATGTAACATAATTTCGCTAAGGTCTAGATTAGCTTGAATCTGATTTTCGCGGAGGGGCGATATTTTTGACGCCGAGTGTACTAGTATAAAACATAATTTTCTTTTTTACAGTTTTCGGTTCAAAATTACTAAAAAACTATAAATGACTTTAACGGGTGTTAAATAAAGAGAAGTCAAATTCAATCACAAATTGGTTTTATTTAATGCTTTTTCAAACTCGTGTATGAATAATCGTTAAGGACAGACTAGGGGCCTATTGCATAATTAGACTAATAAAATTAGAAAATAATACAAGTTACTAGTTAAAAATTTACAAGCTGCGTTATTTTGTGTTGCATAATTATTTTGTGTTTTCACTAATTATATTAGAAAATTGTGTTGCATAAATTTCTAATAATATCGTGAAAGTTACAAGTAAATTCATCATTATTTACAAGTACTAATAAATTTTGTTGCATAATGTATTTTTACTAACTTGTAATAAGTGTACTAATATTATCAGCAAAACACAAAATTACAAGTAAACAAGTTGGCTGAGTGAGGTAAACCTTTGCCCATCTGTGGACTTTGCAATTAAAAAAGAAATATTGGCGGGAACAGTAAACGTCAACGTAAAACTTTATCTGAAATTTCTAACTTCGAAAATGGGTGGTAAGCGAGAAGAACAAAGAAAATTGAAAATGTGCATCTTAAGTAAAATTAAGGAGCAGAAAGATGTCTTGTTCGGTCCCTTTTCAACAAAGGTCACTAAAGATATTCGCAGTAACGCCTGGAGAAATATCGGTGCATATGCCCAAAGCTTGGGGATTATCAGAGAAAATAAGAATTGGGCGTATGTTCGTGATGTTTGGTGGGCAAATGTGAGAAAATTATCCGTGGTAAGTACCTACAACTTGTCTTCTAAGCGTGCAACTACCATTATTACTTATTATTCAACAATAGGTGTAGGTATGTAGGTGTATATTATACATATAAGTTTTGTTTAGCCTGTATGTTAATTTATAAACAATATACATTTTTTACAACAACTATATCTATATCATATCATATTTTTACTCGACTTCTAAAAGAGGAGTGTAATGTTTTATTGATTTAATGAGGTAGTTTTTTAAGGTTCTTAGTTCACTCGTAGAGGCTGGTCTGGTGGTACGATTTCGATGCAAATAGGGTCGTTAAATTCGGCAAAGCGTCGCAAGGGATACTTTGATTAAAAAAACTAACATATACAGGCTATATCATAAAAACTGTTATGCAATTGTCGTCTAGGTATATAAAAATAAGCAGCCGGGTTTTTAAAGTTGACTAATCTTTTGTTATAGGAGAAACGAGATAATGCTAAAAAAACAGGCTCTGGAGGAGGGCCCGACTGTAAAGAAAATGAAATTGATGTTCTCGTTTATGATATACTCGGAAAAGAGTCACCAGTTTTAGAAGGTCTAGGCGTGGATGAGCATCTGCAAATTGAATTGAACCTAGATTCTGAGCAAAAGATACAAGAAACCCTACAAGAGACAGTAGATAATACGTTCGAGACATTAATCAATTCCGAACTTAAACAAAATAATAACAACATTTTAAAAAGGGACTGGAAAGGAAGAGAAGGAATAAACGAAAACAAAGATTTATTACAAAAAAAAATGAAATTAACGTTAGATATTTTGGAGAAAGAAAACATATTAAAAGATCTACAAATAAAAAATGTTGAACGAGATAATTACCTAAAAGATTTAAAAATTTTGGATTTGGAATTACGGTATGGGCTCCCAAGATCCAAGTTTACAAGTAATTTGGAGCAATTTACACTAGCTGTGTTTATTCCAGAATCTACATCCGATAATCAAAATAATACGGATACCGCGTATACAGATCAGGAATAGTCACAATATTGACGTTTGTAATAATTAATTTGTGTACTTTAGCATAAAAACAATGAATTTCATCGATTGTTCAAATTTCTTTATTAATAAAAGTTAAGAAAATAAATGTTTTTTCCTTAAAAAGTTAGTTAATAGTACATTGATGGATGACATATAGCTAGACATCAACAAATTAAAAGCCTGACTCACTAGAAAATCGTACAATTAGTTGTAAGTCAAATTTTTGAAACTTCATAATGATTGGATTTAATTTATGTATTTAAGAGCTAATTTAGGTATTTTCTTACGATGTCATGTTAGCCATGTAGTAAATCCAATCGTATGACGACGTAGTTAGCCTAGTCTATCATGACCCTGCCTGCAAAGCTAGTGGTCCCGGGTTCGATCCCCGGTAAGGTCAAATATTTGTTTGATGAGAATGATGAGCATGAATTTTTTATCTATATAAGTATGTTTGTCATTGTATAGTAGGGTGACGATACCAATGATGGACACTTTTATCTGACAGGCACCAGTAATGGACACTTCACTCTTAATTCAAATTTCATATGGTCCTAAATTGATTGTTGCAAAACAAATGAATAACCCTTATGTTCCGTAAAATAAGAATCAAGTGTCCATCATTGGTCCTCGTCCATTACTGGTTCCATCACCCTAGCTACCCATAGTATAAGCCATAATGATTATTTATATATTTAATAAGTTTCAAACAACTTGACCTACATCTTCATTTTAACAAGATTTAATACTAAGTATTTATGATGACATAGACTGTATTATTTCTTGTTGGCGTCGAAGTGCACTCAATGCAGGAGCCTCATCATTTACATTTCGATGATTTTCTTGTTCCACTGGTGGAGTGAATGATTCCAAATCTTCACCTTCCCGGGCAATGTTGCACAAAGTTGCACAGCAGACAACGATATTTGCTGCAAATTTTGGGTTGACTCTTAGATGATTCAGGCAGGGAAATTTTTCCTTTAATATTCCAAAGGAACACTCTATAATCTGCCTTGTTGCTTTGAGTCTTCGGTTGTAGCGTCTTTCACCCTCGCTATTTGGGTCGTTGTGTAACGGTGTCATTAGCCACGTTTTTAGAGGGTAACCCGAGTCTCCAAGTATAACGCCATTTGGAAATATGTTTTCTTGTTCCATTGCACTGTAGAGACTACTCCTTCTAAGAACTCGTGCATCGTGCACACTACCCGGCCAATTGGCACTTACATAAAAAAATTGATATTGTGGTCCACATACCATCATACAATTTATCGAATGGCCTCCTTTTCTGTCTACGAATGCTGGTTCGTTAGTAGTTGGTGCGTCTATTGGTATGAGTGTTCCATCAATTATACCAATTACATTCGGGAAATTATATAATTCATAGAACTCTTGCACTACGTCTCCCATTCGGTGTGGCCATATAATTATCGATGGAAATAACCTTCTATTAATAGCGTTAATAACGCGATGAACAGTTCGACAAACTGTAGACTTGTCAACGCCATGACCTGCACCAACAGAATAATATTGGCATCCAGTTCCAAGCCAATGAAGTGTAGTACATAATTGCTGTTTCGGAGAAAGAGCACCACCTTTTTTTTTCAACTTAATGTCGCTTGAAATTGCTTGCAGCACACGTTCGGCTTTAATAGGTTTCATTCGAAACATTTCGTAAAAGTGTGCACTATTTTCAAAAGTGAAGTTGATCCTGTCCTTATATACCTTTTGGTGTCGGGTTACTAGATATTGATCATCGTCATCGTCGGATAAATGCAAAATATTAAACATTTTTCGTTGATTAGGCTTTAACTAAATCACTTGTAATTCAAAATTACCGTGGTCCTAAGGTAAGTAGTAATAAATACAAGTTACAACTAATAATTGGAATTTTTAGACTCGTATTGCAACCAAAACTAATAAAATTTACATATAATATTAGTTATTAGGGCTAATACTTTTTGACTTGTATTTTATAACTTGTATTTTATTATGCAACAATAATTTACAAGTTACAACCAAAATCACTAATATTATTAGCTTGTACTTATTCACTTGTATATTTATCCCTCGTATTTTATTATGCAACATAAAAGTACAAGTTACAACCAAAATCACTAATAGTATTAGCTTGTACTTTATTATGCAATAGGCCCTAGGTCGTCATAATCATAACTGATTCTGAGTCCGGCCGTTAGTAGAAGAGTGTTTAGTGTCGTGTGTGTGAGGTTGTTTGTGTTTGGTTGCAGAGAGGACGCGGGCCCGGAGCCGCCGGCGCCGGCGCTGGAGCTGCGGCGGCCGCCCGGCGCGCGCGTGCCGCGCCCCGCGCACTCGCCCTCGCCCGCCGACCGGCACATCAGTGAGTACCACCTGCTGACCAACTGCCCACCCCACACTCCACCTATATCATAACCTTACCTCAATATACGTACTATTCCTCATCATCATTCATCATGCTAGCTCTCCTACTCGGCTCTATTCTATTCGGTAAAACACATGTTTATTTATTGCTAACGTTATGTAAGCTTTTAATTACTTTACATTAATGGCAGTTAAAAACATTACGATAACTTGTCAAAAGCAATATGGTTGTAGCGAGTTGAAGAGAGCTCAATGTTTCTCTTGCGTTTTTCTTTAAAATCTAAATTTTTCGGTTTATGTAACTGATGACACTTCATTTGTAAGTGTTTTTTTTTCCAAAGCTTATTTGGGTTTACATTCATCTGGCATAACTTTTTTTTGGCATAATCATCATTTGGCATAGTCTTTTTTCTTCTGAAACCGTATATTTTTTAGGATTAACCTAACCTAATGGGTTCTATGCAATGATAGTTTAAATAATCCTGAAAAGTATAGGTTTTAGAAAAAAAGAAACTATGTCAAATGATGAATTTGAGAAAAAAAGTTATGCCAGATGAAGGGAACCCAGTTATTTGTTACTCGCCGCAACGGTAGCTCAATATGTTGTACGAGTATTTTTTGCGTTATTAATGGTCTGTTACCATTCGTTTATTTTAATTATACTAAACGCAACTCGACGTTACTCGCATCAAAAGTTTAGTTGATTATGTTATAGACTAAATACCGAGCAACAAACAAGTCGCGGGCAATGCAGCCCTAGGCTTCTATTCCACATTGTATTAGCTCTCTTATTCACTTGGCAGCGCCCTCGTAACGATATCGAAGCAAGATCGGCTAGACCAAAGTAGAGTAAAGGCACCGTTGGACCTCTCCGTGAGGATTGCACACCGACCGCATTTGTCCTTTTGGACTTCTGTGTCACACTGGGTGTGAAAGCGAACCGACCAGAGATATTTTCATCAAAATTTAACTTTATGGCTACACACTGCTTCGGTTGCCATTTGGTCCTGTTTTGCAATCGCGCTAGTGTTGTTGTTTCATTCCTATCTAATTGTGTTGCATTTTTATTCACAAATTACCTTAAACTTTATATAGAAGCGGCTTAACGCAATGGTGCGAAATTTTGTATGACAATGATTTCATGTGGCGTGGGTACCGCGTTCGTCTCCTTCCGTTTTTATATAATTACTACGTTGTTACTGAGCGTGTGTGTGTGTGTGTGTGTGTGCGCAGTGTACGCGGTGGGGTGCGGGCGCTCGCCGCCGCCGGCGCACGGCACGTCGCGGCTGGCGGGCGCGCTGCCGCCGCCCGGGCCCGCGCACGCCGCGCAGGTGCCGCGCGAGGCCGACTCGCTGCAGATGCTGCTCCGGGTCAGTGCTCACCAGTGCCCACACACAATACAAATACAACACACATACATTACTCTTGGTACGGTCTCGTGCCTAAACGGTGTTAACGGGACCCCATTCTTTTATTACACTAGTCTGTCACCAGGCTGTATTTTATGAACCGTCATTTTCACAGATAGTTGAAATTTTCACAGAGTTGAAATCAAAATTGAAATTAAAGGGGATACAAGTCTTTTGGCAGTTTTGTCCGAAATTAATTTTTTTTAAATTATTAGACGACGACTGGTTTATAGTTTCGTCTAAGTCAATTTCTGTGACATTAATATTATTTACAAGTAATAAGAGGCTTTATAGCCTTTTGTTTTCTAATAATCAAATCTTGAATTACATTTAAATCTACACTTAATACATCAAAACTTTTTTTTATTTATTAAAGTTACATTTCATTAAACAAAATTGAATAAATTATATTATAAAATGATATATTTTTACAACACAGTAAATTTTTGTGACAATGACTCGTGCATTTAACATAATATGTTAATTAATTTGGAAGCAGAGTAAAATAAAGTGTGTTGTATGTGCGCAGCGGTACCCGGTAATGTGGCAAGGGCTGCTAGCCCTCAAGAACGACTCGGCGGCGGTGCAGATGCACTTCGTGGGCGGCGCCATGTCGGTGGCGGGCGACACGCTGCCGCGGCACAAGGACGGCTCCACGCCGCCGCTGCGCATCGCGCAGCGCATGCGCCTCGAGCCCGTGCAGCTCGACCAGGTGCACCGCAAGATGAAGGTAACCTACTCGAATAACCCAACACACACCTTACCCGACACTATCATCGATCCTGAAGCGACAAACAAACGGCTCGGGTCGTCTTGTGTACGGATGGACCCGCGCACGTGAATTGAGTGTTGTTATGCCAATAAGGATAGCGGAATAGGTCAACCCGCGTCCGCGTTCTGTGCTTCGTTTTAATTACGTCAGACCCAGGGCAATATTTACTTTAAGCGCGATGGTACAGCTACATCCGCAAACCCCGCTGGTAGAGCATTGTGTAAACTAATATTAATTATGCATTAAATAGGGAAGCGCATATTCATTGATAAAATCTTGTAAGTTTGACAATTCGGAGTGCAAAAATGTTGTAACAACTGCTGTTATTTGCGTTCCGGCTTGGTATTCGAAGTATACCAATTCGTTACTGTAATTTAAATTGGCGTTTAACCGCGATTCGTTGGCGCAAAAGTCCTTGCAGCTTTCTCTGTATGAATATTCACTCATGTCATGTGCTACCTATCGTTTTGTTTTCAAAAATAGGTAATTAGAGTTGTCAGTGACAATTTGTATCTAAGTGTTTGTTTGTTGTGTGTGTTGTGCAGCTGGAGAACGAGCACTGCATCCTGCTGGCGCTGCCGTGCGGGCGCGACCACATGGACGTGCTGCAGCAGTCCACCAACCTCAGCGCCGGGTTCATCACCTACCTGCAGCGCAAGCAGGCCGCCGGCATCGTCAACGTGGCGCCGCCCGGCCACCACCAGGTACACACACACACGCACACACACACACACACACCACTACTCTACTTACTACTACTCTTCTATTTATCTCGTTTTGTTCTACGGGAATACAATTTCATAGTGCTTGATGCTGTCGCATTTGCCGCGGAGCGGTAGATGCGCACGTCAGCCGCATCGGCTGCTACCCACAAATGACTACATTTACCTGATGTCACTTCAGGCGCTCTACTTAATTTCAGGCTGCATTGAAAACGAATGGTGACGATTAAGGATAAGGATAGCTTATCTTAGTTTATCCTTAAGTGTAGATTGAATATTGGACAGCTATTGAATACACCGCTAAATGTCACAATTTCCATGCCTTATAATATTAAATTATAATAATAAAGCTGTTTGTTCTCAATTTGTAACGAAAATATCCCTCTGTGACGCCCTTACAAAAACGTCCAGCCAATTATGTTGGATGTAGTAGCAACGCTGCCCTTTTGCAGGCCATGTACACGGTGCACATCTTCCCGTCGTGCGACTTCGCCAACGAAAACCTGAACCGCATCGCGCCCGACCTCATGCACCGCGTGGCCGACCTCGCGCACCTGCTCATCGTCATCGCCACGGTGTGAGCGCCCGGACCAGACCACAACACTACCGGAATCGACACGACTCTAAATCTAAAAGAAAAAAAAACACAAGAACTCTACTGGACGCTGTTAGGTGATTAATAATAATGCATTGTAAATACGGCCAGGTTGTGAAACTTTCTTAACTATTATTTGTCTCGGCTAGCGCCCGACCTGGTACAGACCGTCGACGGACCGACGCGGATGCTCTCCGATAGTGACCGGGACGACGGATGTTCGTAGGAATTGAGTCTTAATACCTCTATGAAGCTGAACTCTCGTTGTAGTGTATAACGTTAGTTTATTTATTGTTACGCGCCCGTGCGAAGGCTAACTCTCACGTGACTAGATAAGCCGCCGTCACTTATTTAAGTGCTAGATTTAAGCCGTAGATTATTTGTATAATACTTTTGTTATGGTCGACTGGGCTCGACGTTATTCGGAGTTTAAATTTATATAAAAAAATAAGATAATAAATGGCAAAAGTCGGTTGATAAAAATATATTTTAGTTTTGGGTTCTGTTAGATGAGTGGCAATCTATCGAGCATTTTTATTGTTAGTGTATATTGTTATTTTGTTTTAAGCGACTAGGTCTAAAGTAACTTAAATCCTGTAAATATCGAATCTATTCGTACTAAAATTCGATTTATTCGCTTAGATAACTATAAAGAAAGAACTCAACATGAGAGTGATTGCTGTTTATTTGTAAAAATGTTAGTTGAGAAGTATATTAACAAGTAAGGGATAAAATACACATGGAAAAAAAACTGTGATTCTGACTTTTTAATGTAGACTTTAGGTAGTCTTATGAAAATGAAGAGCATTGCAGTATCGCGGCCCGCGCGGCGCGGAGGCGACGCACGACGCCTCGGCGGACCAATTTACACCTTATTTATTGTTCCACTTGGTGCCCGATGTGACAAATAATCGATTACTTAACAAAAACTTAGCTGACTGTTTCTTACATCGGTGCAATTTACTGTAATTTGTATTTAACGCGAGTATTTTGTGCATATTTTTAATTACTATTCTGATAGTTTGACACTGATTGAAACTTGTCCCCATTAAATTGGTCCGTTGAGCCCTCGTGGAGGAGCCGGCGCCGCGGCCCCCCGCCTCTCCCTGACGTGACCAGTTCGCTTCCTAACGCTGCGATCCCAACACCATTGTTTTCAGTCGCTACTAGAACGCTTCTCAACGCCATGTACCCCTCTTTATTTGTAATTCCCTCTGCAACAACTAACAATATTGTACTTCTCATAAGTTTCGTCTGCATCGACTCCAACTTTGAGCACACCGCCCTTTGCTTTCTTTGCTCACGATAACGATTTCATCGGCATCTCGCATAAATTGTATAGTTAGATAATTGGCGCGACTGTGCTGTCGCGCGTCTAAAGTACAAAATATTTTATGTATTGTAATTTTGTATGTAATAAAAATAGAAAGTAATAGCACAGGTAATATTATATTATTTTTAAGGTATGAAACTGTAGAATGTATGAACGACATTTGTTTGTCATGTTTCCGTCGCAGCAGTTCTCGAATTAGCTAGGAGGAACACTAACGAACTCATCACTTCGTCCATTAATTTTAAAACATATAATTTTATTAGCATACAGGTGCCCAATGATGTACACTCTATATTTATTCCAACTTGAAGTCCTTATAAAGGAAATCAATGTAAATAAGTCTTCATAAAACTTAGATCAGTATTTAGGCTTCATATTGAAAATTATGATAGGTAACAAATGAGAATTATGAAAGAAATATTTATTGAGTGTGGTAAAGTTGGTATTTACTAATTTTCCTTGATTAAAGCAAGGGTGTAGTTATTCCGTCGACGGTCGCGCTGTCGCGGCGGCGCCGGCGCCCCTCGACCCGGGTCCGCCAACGTATAACTGCATTCTTGATTTTTGCTACTGAACATGTCAATTATTAATATTTAATATTTCCTTACCTTTTTCTAAGCTCCACAAATGAAACGTTTTCATACTCAGTTTTCAGTGTGTTTAAGTATGTTAATGCAGACCTAAGAAGTGTATGTATCGTAAACTTACGTGAGAAGTATAATATGGTTTTGTTATCGCCGGTCCCCGGAGCGGCCCGCGGGCTGCCCCGCGCGAGCGCCGGCGGCCGCGGCTGCTGCCGGTGTGTGAGATACTAGAGTTTAAATATTTGTAAAATTAACATTTGATCTCAAGCGTGCAGCAAAAGTGAAAGTGAGAGAGATAGATTGTTGTATCGCAGCAGCCGCGACCGGCCGCACCCGCTCGCGCTCTATATTGGTTTTCAACATAGCAGAGCTAAGAATATAAAAATATTGTGATCATAATTATATTATAGTTTTAAAATGCTAGGAATTAGGAATAACTGTATATTTTGTACATATTGAAAATAGTATTGTATCTTACTTCCCTTTATCCAAACGACCCAGACTCCTGCGTGTTATGTACCTCCTACCTACCAATACTATTAAAAAAATATTACATAATAGTGTTTTTATTAAATTCTTCCTTTGTCATGTAGTGATTTATGTGAGTCGTCAGCGCAATTTAAAGTGGGTTGAACCCTGTATCGAGCAGAGCCAATTTGATTTGTTCCTGATTGGTCGGGTTCCTGTTATAGCCTATTCCTGATTCGTCGGAGTTATCTATACGTAATTAAATCGATCATTCAGTGAACCAGTATTTACCACCTTACCCGAAATGGAAGGTTAATGTTTTCGGGTGGAGGTATGATGGCAGCATGTTTATTATTGTGCCATAGTGAAACCTGTCGCAAAACATCACGGAAACAGTACGGAAAGTATGAAAATAGGAGACCAGTGAATGTGATAAAAAATAAATACCCGGTTTTTATTAAAATATAAAATTATTGGACGGCATCTTTACATTTTTTCCCTGAATGGCAGATTCTTGAAATGGCAGATTACTTAAACGGCAGATTCTGTTAGTGAGTGACAGAGTCTTTAAACTAGATATTGTTCAGTTACCTACAAAAATAGTTTGGAATTCACTTACTGATTTGAAATTAGACTATCGACGGAGCTCCTATTTCTTGGTGGTTTGGCCCTCCGGGCCTGCTGCAAAACTAACAACCTATACCTGCCTACGTATTATATTATAGCTATTAAAGTAAGAAAGCAATTAAATACATTTCTTTTTCAGCCTAGGTTACAAGAAGAAAGTTGAGTTTGTTGTACGTTTGTACTTGCTTATGTTAATTTATTTATTCAAAATAAACTGGAAAAACTTCCGAATTCCATTATTATATTAGTTAACTGTACAGCCGCCGTTAAAATAATCTGCCATTTAGAGAATGGAATTTCACCATACGATGTTAACCGATTAACAGTCGATTAGAGCGTTAATGATTGTCAAAACTAACAGTCGATTAACATTGATTAAATTTAACATCATATGGTGAAATTGGTACTTAAATTATAATCCTAAATTGATAAAAATAATAATTGAATAAATGAGCAACACGGCCTTCCTAGCGGAATCTTGCTTAACGGGCATACCGACACTAGATCTTTAGCGATGCTCATCGGATTAGGCATGATGACAGTAATTAAAAACTACTAAAATACTATATTTATTGAATAAAACTTGAAGCTTGGAATATAAAATACGCATTGTTTTTTTTATTATAAGTGTGATTAATATTTATTTTTACAAAATAAGGCAATCCGCCATGATATCTTGAACACCAATCAGAGCGCAAGACGTCACGCTTGAGTAAACGCATACGCAACACGCACGAACATCTTGTGTTTTTATTATTTTTGTTTAAATACCCAGTACTATTTGCCAACTTAATAAAAGGAGGGTGCAGCGTCCGAGGCAGCTGCGGGCGACGGCGGGTGTTGTGCGTGTCGTGGTTTTCAAAACAAGATTATCAAAAGGAGATAATATTATTCTTTCTCAATTTGTTGATTTTTGTTAAATACTTATAATTATGAATTTGTATAATTTCACGCAATTTTATATATTATGTCTCGGCGGAAACGGGATTGATTGACTCATATTTTAGCAGGCCCCGCCGGGGCTCTGCCTGCTAAGCAGTTCGTCAGGCAATCCCCTACTTTGCGGGCCTAGGCAACAATGTGTATGTAAATTAATTTCTCAAAGCTGCTCGGAAATATTTTGGTCTAGTTTGGGGTCAGAAACATCACTTTTAAGACAGGCAGTTTTCTAATTTCCTATTTCATACAATTACTTAGTTAAAGAAAAAATGGTTTTCTTTCCTCGCAGTAGACGAGGAAAGCACACGGTCTGCCTCAGTAGAATGTGTAATTTATGGTCTCGTACATTATTTTCAAAACCGAAGACGCCTATAATTTTTTTCATAGAAGTAAAATAAACCTATGATAAGACATGACATGACATTACTGTAGGTACGTTGCGATATTAAATAAAATACATTGTTGTCGGTTGCATGGAAAATCGAAAGGAGTATGAAAAACCGGGCAAGAGCATGTGAGCATGCTCAGAGTAAGGTTCCGAAGCCACAAACACCAAACAGTGTAAGTATAACTAAGTATGGCAAATTACTGCTTTGTAGTACCAAGAGTGTCTGAGTTGAACCGTGGAGAGACGGACATGACACTCCACGTTGAATTCGAAATATTTTTACAGATAGTCTTTTGTATTTGTTTGAGAAAAGCGTTATACTTATGTCGGGATTTAAGGTTCTCGCCTCGGCGGGAACAGGATTTGGAACCTCTTTAGGTCAGGCAGGTCGCAACGATAATGAACTTTTCTATTTAATATAATCTCATCCCGGCTTTCTGCCATTTATTTGCCGTGTTGATGAGGGTACCTAAAAAACTACATAAGTGGGAACTTCATCATCATTTTCTTGCCCCTATCCCATTTACTGCGCAGCATGACTTTTTCTTCCATACCTCCCTGTCACTCGTCATCTCGTCACTTACTTCCTTCATTATCGTCTCTCCCACAGTCCATCCACCTTTTCCTTGGCCTACCTCGTCACTTCCATCCCTCCACATTCGTACCTAATACTCTTTTGGTCACACTGGACTGTCATCCCTCCGCATAATATGCCCATACCACGCAAGGCGATGGGATCTCATATTGTCGATGATAGGTGCTATTTTCAGGCTTCCTTCTTATATACTCATTTCTTATTCTGTCTCAGTCTCATCTCAACATTCTCATCTCCGTAACATGCAGTCTATTTTCATCCGTCTCCTTTAACGCCCAACATTCAAATCCATACATGATGACAGGTCTCACAATGATCTTATAAATTTTGCCCTTCAATCGAAGAGGCATTCTGACATCGTATATTGTCCCGGAGACCTGTCGCCATTTCATCCACCCAGCGCTTATTCGGTTTTTCACATGACGGTCGATATCACCCTGTATAAGCGAACCGAGGTACTTAAAGTCGGAGCAGACTGGGAGCGTAGCGCCATCTAGCTGTATGGTCAAACTGGAGAAACCGCCGAAATCACAAAACATTCACCATTCTGCATAAATGGGAACTTATTGCACTATAAAATTTCCAGCAAAAACAAAACCATGTTTTTTTTACATAAATCCCAATTTCGAGATGGGGCTATGTTCCGATTATGGCCAAGTTTAGAATGAGCTTGCTCGGAGCTGATTTCTGTGTCTATTTCGGATCACACCGTATTAATCTGGCATTTCGTGTTTGATGCGAAGTGGGGTGAGGTGAGGTTAATGATACCAGAGCCCTCTGCACCTGCCAATGAGTGCTTTGATAGTAGCTAGGTATATCATCGAAAAGATCAGAAAGACCATCTTGGAAGAAGTTCGTTAAACAATTTTTTTAAAGGTACTTTGATTAACCAAGTAACGTATACATATTTGTAGCTCGACTAAAGTGTTTGTAAATATTTGTCAACATTTTTCATTTATTTATTTGCTCTTGGAATTATTAGAAGTTTCAACTCGTATTCCTGCATGATACTCGTACTCATCGTTTTATATAATGCTACGTTAAGTTCTATCATAGTCATAATAAGCAATATTTATAAAATGACTGACTGTTGAGTTTCTCAGCAGTGGTCTCCTTTTGGGAAGCGCTGGTAAAATGTTGACGTGTAAAAATACCCGTGAGATTGTCAAGCATCTTTGTTTTTATTCCTATAGGAACAAAAGTAATTTTTCTTTCGATTTCCTCGATATTGGCCATAAACAGCTAGCTACAAATTGCGAAAGTCGATGGTGCAGCAAGGTCGTGTCGTGAAAGACCAGCCTGCATCCCTTAAAAGTAACCTTTTTTTCTCATATTATATAAGTGTACCCTTTCTGTTTTTGAGCTACGGACCATCCCACAGTAGCGAGATTCCTATTTAAATATTAATTTTAATTTAAGGTTTCTCGCAATTGTAGTGAAAAGTAATGATATTAAACACCATAAAAAGGGGAAAAAGCCGTGACTTAATGTGTGTACGTACTAAACACCAATAAGTCATTCATGTCTGATTCCACCAGCTGTTAAGACAAAAGTGTTAACTGCTGTCAAAATGTATGAACTAACAGTCGATTAATATTTTAACATCTAGTTGATTGTGTTCAGCCTTTTGTTAAAAAAGCTATATTTTCCCTGCCTACAAAGTTCCTATGGCAACAGTTTACAGGGGCATTCAACTCGAAAATTGGGTTTAATCGAATACAAAGTGTCTATTGCCCAGTCAAATGGAGCATGCGCCATGCGCTCTGCAGCTTTATCCTGTTACCGTTCACAGCGCTCGGTTCACGAACACCTAAAAACGAATGGACGGACGCATTATAGAGTAGGGTTAATAAAAAGGGGTATAAATAAATAAATAACATCAGTTGACAACTTCACACAAATCGACCTAGCCCCAATATGCTCGTAAGCTCAAGGCTTGTATGTACTATGGGTACTAGACAACGAAAAACATACTTCTATAGATAAATATATACTTAAATACATAGAAAACGTCCAAGACTGAAACAAATACTCGCGTTCATCACACAAATAATTTTCAATACCGGGAATCGAACACAGGACTACCAGGTCACTACAAACTAGACTAACGCGTCGCATATACACATAAACGGAGTATAGGTACTAGACTTATACCCTTTTACACTTCATATTCAGAAGATGAGATGTTTGAGCACTTACTTATATGTATACTACTATGTATATGTGTACTTACTTATGTGTGAATTTATGTCCTCTGTCCTTCATTCATTCATTCATTCATTAATTCATTCATTCATTCATTTCTCTTACAAGGTTGTCTGGAAGAGATCGCTATTTAGCGGTAAGATCGCCTGTTGTATACCTATGATTTAAATGTACTGTTCCGTGTTCTGTTCTTATTTTTTAATTCTTGGTGTTCAATAAAGAGTATTGTATTGTATACGTCCCGATATATTTGACCACGCCTCTCTTGACTTTAGTTTTATTAGTATAAAACCTGTACTGTACTGTACTTCACAAAATAATACATAAAATCACAATATGTATTCCTATAATATTTGAGAAATTCCCAGCATCAGATCCTGACTTGATGACAATGGGACAACCTGGGGAGTACATCCTATCAAACCAAAAAGTATTTTCAAAATCGGTGAACAACAAAAACCAATACAGTGTAAAACATATAGAACCTCCTCCCTTTTTGAAGGCGATTTAAAATAAAGCTCAAATGGCGAGAAATGCTTTTGCAGAAAAGTGCTGCATAATGATATTTTCGTAAAAGGTTTCGATAAATAATAGTTACCCCTTTGGGCTGCGTTTCCACCAGAGCTGTGCGAGGTAGCCGAGCAGTGTGCGAGGAAAACATCCACCAATAGGAGAACTGCGCTGAGCAAGGATAGGAATTCTATTGGTGAAGTTTTCCTAGGACACCGCTCCGCTACCTCGCACAGCTCTGGTGGAAATGCAGCCCTTCAAGTGATTAAGAGCTACCGTAACGTCATCAATACAGTGTATCCCTGGATAAGGTGCACAAACGTATAGGGATGAAACTAGATGCAAATTCACCGACCAAAAAAAGACGCCATTTTTTAACCGTCTTCAAAAAAAGGAGGAGGTTATACGTTCCATTGTATGTATGTATTTGTTTTTTTTTTTATGTACATATGTTCACCGATTACTCCGTCAAATGTTGACCGATTTTGAAATTTTTTTTTGGTTTTATAGAGTATATTTTTGAGGTGGTCCCATTGTCACCAAATCTGAATCTGATGAGGGGATCAGTGAGGAATTGAGGGAATTCCTCAAATCTGCTCGAAGCGTCAGTTTGTTTGAGTGGTCCGAGATGCGGATAGATTGCGTACGTATCATTGTGATGTTCGTGTTGGCTTCTCTAGACTTGTGCAGTGTTGCGGGTTCTGTTGTGACGCTGCGCAGAGCGCAGAGGGCGGGCGGCGCGCGCCGGGCGCCAGTTCCGCGCGAGCCTCTGCTTCCACCGCGCACTGTCCTCGCTCGAGTCACCGGACCTCAAAATAATATAGGTAATAAACATATTTACTACTAAATCTAAGCACGTATTCCTAATAGATAGATTATCTTTTATAGGTAGGAGAAGTATGATTTCGTTAATATCGTTGTCGCACTAGATCGAAGGCATTGCGTTGTTAACTACGGTAATCTTAATTTGTTTCAAATTGATCGGTAGCGCAATATAAGTATTTGCATAATAAAAAGAGTATTTGTAGATGCGAATTTAGCTCAATGTTTTTTTGTAGATACAAATAAACATTGAGCTACAGATAGGATTTAATGATTTGTGATGCTCTTTTTGTCTATAGTGGCAGATTTACTATCTTTGATTAAGAAAAACAAAGATGAAATAAATTTGTGTTCCGAAGGCTATTTAGGTTCTAGCTAGTATGAAGAATCTAAAGCTTTGTAGTAATTTATGTCCCTTTCGCGGTGTTATGATTCGGATATCTAGACAACACAAATAAACACAACAACACACAAAACAAGGGAACGTTAAAAAAAGATCGTTATTTGAAAATAGAACACTCAATTTTAGCCGCTTTTAGCGTGTCAAAAAGGATAAAGGGTAAAAGTGTTATTTATTTATTTATTTTGAGTTTTACAATACCTGCTCAAAGTATGTACAAAGGGTGGACTTTATGCTAATGTAGCTCAGGCCGTATGATACCTATGTAATAATCACCGCGGCAAACGAGATTACATAATTTTGAAAAGTCGATAAGGTCCGCAGATGCGATGGGATGAATGGGCTGTGTGCGGAGGACGGAGGACCGACGTAACGGGGTCAACGACCGCGTTTGCCGATTTATCAGCTTCACAAAATTCTCCGGTACCCCAGGAATGTTGCGATTTCTTTGTATGGAGACTCAACAATATATCATAGTAATTTTATTATTTCAAAAAAATGTTTGTCAAGTTCATAACTATGATCTGTATCCGTATCTGATCCACCTAAATTGATGACCGCATCAGTAAAAAAAAAAGATTAACCTGTTTTAATTTTGTAAAAATAGAGCAAAAATGCTATAAGTATCATTTACTTTGGAAATATCTAGATTAACTCATTTTCTTTCAAGTACATTTAGAATCCACTTATTTTTGTTCCTGCGTCACAAAAATATTATATTGAATTGAAATTAATTGCATAACTCGAGTAAATTAAATCATATCGGTGCAGTTTTGGTACGTATTGAATCCAACAGAAAACGAACAGGATAATTGAACATAATTTTAACTATAAAACAATTTATCCCATTTCTGTTCATTAGGTATTTGTATGTTCCCGTATACTTTATTTTTGGATTATAATTTCGGTCATTGTGACTGATGTCAAACAATACATTTTCACCAAAATAATAGTTTATAGCATTTTTCTTGAAAATTTCCTGCTTAGCATTTTGGTACATTCAATAAAATAAAATATATAAAAAAAAAAGCTAGCCTGATATCGAATTATTTAAAAAAATCGTAAGTGGGCTGGGCTGCGGCCGCTTATTCGGCTTTGGAACTTTATATTTTATACAGGTGTCCAGTAAGTAGCAAAACAAACTTAACGGGGAGAATTGGTCAGGTTACCTTCCAAATATATGTATAAAAAAACATCTTAGTAAAAGTACCACGCTTTACGAGAAATTCTGATTTAAAAAAAAAACACAGGTATTCGGGTTTTTTTATATTTTAACAGTTATTATTGATACAAAACAATCTTGAATAGTTATTTTGTCAGATGCAAAAAACAATGAAACCCTAACTAAGTAATATATATTTTTTTTAATTTTGAATTTATCCTTTTTACTTAACTTTAGTAGAGTTTTGAACTCTCCTGGTGAAAAAAAATATATGATCACAGATTAACCATTAAGCTACTAGAGTTTACTAAAAAATAACAGTTAAAATATCGCCTCCCAAACAGCTTCAACTTCCTTTTGTGATAACTTCACAAGATTATGTTTTGTCCCTTTATTTCTTACCATTTTTTATAAGTTATTATATGTAGTTGTAGTCAGATCATGAGGTAAACTAATAGAGCATCTAATACGACTTTAAGGCTTGACAAAGAACATCATAGAAGGAAAGATAGAAAGAAGGGGTACGCCAAGAATATTAAGTCACATGAGTCAAATAGAACGGAAAGTTGCCATGCATGACAAAGGAAATGTATGGATAGAGAAGTGGAGGACATTGAATCAACCATAAATATTGTCTTTATTTTTTTATTTGATGGCGTATAATGCGGATGCATATAGGCCAAGGTCTTTTAATAAGTGGCCAGCCTCATTACTTATACTTACTGTCCACTGCGTGTTTTCAAAGGATGCGGCTAATGAAGTAATTCACGGATATTGTACCCTTAACTTCTCTTTAAGAATCAGCCAATAAAACGTGACCTCTCGTTAATTAGAATGGATTCGGATACGTCACGTGCCGATGCCAACTTGGTGACACGAAGTAACGAGTGTGTGTGTTGATTACACAAATTTGTGATTTTTGGGAACACCTTGCGATGTTCGAGCACTAAATCTTTTTTGATAGTCTTTTACTTACTGTACGTTTTGTTTGAGTATGTGTTATTGTTGAGTTTCCTAAACATTTTTTGGCAAATATAATCCAATATAGAACTTAGGTACTAGTAAATTAACATCACATTCCGGAGTTATAAAAGTTCAACGATGGAATGGCGGGATTGCTATATGTATATCAGTTCTTAATCGAGTTGCTTAAACCATTAAATCTTCTATGTTTGTTACCAGGTTTAGTATAATTAAATACTGATTATAAAAACCGTTTGTTTAGACTTTCTTCATCATCATCAATATCTTGGTAATCTCAGGAACTACTAAATGTATTATGAGTTTTACTTATGACTAATACTAGGCAATTTTATATCGGAGCGAAACGGGGCGGGATGCCACGCTCAATAATATGAAAAGAAACGAGCAGCCCGTTTCAGCTTGTTACTGTTCATGTTTTTACTACGCGGAGGACCAGCGTAGTCTGACAACGTTTAACGACTGAAATGTCAACGAAATGCTATTCTAACTGCGCTTCGCATCACGAGATGTATTTCTGCGACGGCCATACAAGTGTACGTTAGAAAGAGGTGCGCGGACGGCTGGCCCGGACGCGTGCTGAAACATCGCCGCCAACACGCAGTGCACACACCAGTGTAATTACACGTGGTTAATAAAAACAGTGATTCGAATAAGCTTATAATTTTTTGAGCTACCGTGAAAAATTGAACGTAAGTTGGAATAGGTATTATTTTCCTGACTTTTTCAATTTAATTATCTATACTAACATCATAGAGTTTTTTCATTTGTGATGAAAATCCAAAAATCACTGGACCGGTTTTGAAATTTCTTTTACCAGTGGAATGCTATATTATCGCTAAGTAACATATGCTAGGTTTTATATTTGATGAACATACATATAATTATTGAAAAGAAAACATTTGTACTAATACTAAGAAGACGGACATCCATTTTCTATATTTTTTTATTTATATTTGGACCACTACTAGGTAAAACTTTTACAGAGATTAAATATTGATTGTGGAACCGATATGTAGGAAGTGTGTCACTCAACCGTACCCATTGAGCAAGGACGCGACCTGATAAACTGAATAACACATTTAAAATATAATCGATTGGGAACAGTTATTTGTTTACTATAGGTTTATAAGATAA
Source organism: Acleris holmiana (assembly GCA_949316455.1). Lineage (NCBI taxonomy): Eukaryota > Metazoa > Arthropoda > Insecta > Lepidoptera > Tortricidae > Acleris > Acleris holmiana. Next base: position 14,203,578 of record OX438777.1, read on the forward strand.
GCCATTTGCTCAATTGCCATTCCTAAGTGTTCCGTTAAGTTAAAATGTCATTTTTTTTGTTCGAGCTTTTTAGATTTTCTCGTATTTGCGAAGGTCACCAAAACACAAAGAAGCATTTTATTATTGACCTGTCATTTACAGGTACAGTCGGCCTTATAAGTAGCAACACACTTTAGTAGGTACCTTGTCACTTTCAATACTATGAGAAATTAGTGCAGCAGTTCAAAAATGACGTTTTTAAAGTTACAAAGCACTAAAGTGTGGAGCCACTTATAACGCTGTTAGTTTATGTATGTGTGTATATGTTACTGTAGCACGCTCTGCAGCCTAAACGTATGAGGTGTCGTTAGAGTCGTCGTAGTTGTGGGAGTGCCAGAGGCTAATCAAAGTACCTAATGGGCGGGTTTTTTTTTACGTAATATATAGTATATAGACGAAAATATCAAAAAATGCAGGGTTTTAAAGCTCGTTTTTTATTATTTAGTAACCATTTTACCGCGCGGTAAGCAGAAAAATCATTAGTGTCAGTAAATATATCAATATGTATGAATTGTCTCAAGCCTCAAATTTAATTTTAATATAAAAGCAACGTACGTCATTACTCTTACTAGTAATTTTTAACAGTTTCTCAGCTCCGCCGCGGCCGTGTTCCAAAATTAAAGTGTACCTACTCACTTTAGATAAGATCGCGGAACCCGAGCTTCTTAGCAGACAAATAAGACCCACTTTCTCAGGAAAGTTATTTTGAATACAAAGAATTTTTAAACTAGTTCCAAAAAGATAAGGAAATAATGAAACTTGCGGCGTAAGATTGAAATGCTTTACGTTATCTTGCACGCTTATCATACGTGTATGTTTGGTTTGCTTTAGGTAGTATTCAAGTATAACACCATTACATTATGTAGTGATATTTGTAGCATAGAGTCGTTCCATCTCGGTCCTTAGATGGTTTTCTGCCACTGTAAGAGCAAATGATAAAAACTCATTTGTCAAAACCCGGAGGCCTGTGATAGAACTCTGTACCTTGCAATCACAAGGTTTCATCGACTTTTAATCCACAGTAAGCCAAGATGCAAATGCCGCTTAAGTTTCTCGTTTCTATCGACTTGAAATGTATGGAATTAAAAATTGCTTACATAAATTTTATAGGTAAATTTTGATGATTTTAGAAAATTACTAACTTAGCGTTACGGATCTTGGCAAGGCTTCTACGCCACCAGCGCTCTCTAGTCTTTGAGTCAAAACTTTGATTAGGATAATAATGAATATTCAGGAAATAAATTAAACTAAAACCAACATGTATAAACCTCACATGAACCTCCCGTAAGCCCCTTGTGCTACCTGAACTCATGTTTTATGCATCCATTGCTTAACAAGTTGACAAACTCCATATCAGCGCGTCGTTACATCACTTATCTCACACCTACGTCGCACGCAGTTGCGTTACGAAATACCACACCCAAACTTCAATAAAAAATATCAGAATGACACTCAAGTGTAGGTAGAAACTACATTCTATTAAGTTCATAGTTAGGTCAAAGCAACACGAATTTAATGGTCAATATTATTGAGAACACTACATTGTTATAAAGCTAAAACATAAATGTTAAAGGGCGTATATTTTATATTTGATATGATTGTGATGGATTTATTACAATGTAGAAGCAGCAATTGTAAAAATAATAAGTAGTTATTCATAACAGTGACTAACTCTATGCAGTTAACTGCACTATCCTTCTCACTCTACAGTTTTGTAAGAGAGAACGAGGATTTTGCGCGGGAAACATCCTCCCTGGGCCTCTTTTCACATAAAGTGTCATTCTATGGAACTTGCTAACTATGTAAACAAGCCGCCATACTAAAATTGACATTAGATGTCAATTTCAATATATTGTTTGTTTACATAGTTAGCAAGTTCCATAGAATTACAGTTTAGGTTAAACCATGTTGTCTCTGAAGTGTTATGGTATGGTTTAAAACTCGGCTGCCATTACTGTCAAGTAAATAAGAGCTATCAAAACGTTGACTATACGGAAACTCATCAAAAACAATATTGTTTTACCGTGCTGAAATCTCATGCTAGGGGGATTATTAGGACATAGCTATGCAGTTCAACTTTACGGCGAGCCATGTCAGGTATATAGCTCTGTCATTTACGCTCGCTGTAAATTGTACTGCATAGCTACGGCATAATAACCCTCCCTGTATAAAACATATTGATTTTATGTGACTTTTCGGCAAGTTGTTTTTCTTTGAAATTTGATTTATCTTGAAGTTTAGACTTCAACAAGTTGGAGCTTCGCCAAGTAATTGTACCTGGGTAAATAACATTCATAGGTATTTGTTTCAAATAGTCTACGTACAGGTAGGTAATTTTATAAACAGCACTCACTCTTACAATGATCTTCTCTTCCAGCTTCTTTCGAACGCTGACATTTGTACGACCTTATAACTAATGTCTATGGGTCTCGGATTCCACTTACCATCAGGTGGCCTGAGTACTCGTGTGCCTTCTCCTTAACATAAAAAAAAAAAAAAAAAAAAAAATAACTATTAGGTTAAACAAATTTTGAAAATTTAAGCCATCCACGCGTTGTGCGGTGGTTTAAAAAAAGAGTTTAGCATTATGATGCTGATGTTTGATCTAATATTATATTTTAAATTGGTAGAACGCCACTTATATGTACTCGTACATCTAGTATAAATAAGTAAAGAGTAAAACTTCCTCTTGTTTTGGCTTACCGTAGCATTATCTAAGTTAATAACGTTACATTAGAAGAATTTATAAAATAAAAAAAATCTTTAACTAACATGAAGCTAATACAAGAGGAAACTTTAACGTCACGAAAAATTCATAGATATTTCCTGTTTTTCGAAATAGCTACTTGTATTCTGGCGTAAACGAGCTGTTATATTGGAGTTTTTAATCGTTTCCCAATAGAGATTAGGTCATGGCTCGGGCTGGGTTCCCTTGGCCTTTCCGTGCGCGATCGTAGATTACGCCGACGGACGGCTCACTGGGTTGAAGAGCCGCAGTGAGCTGACTTGGCTGCGATCCAATCGCGATAGCTTCGCTAAGTATTCATCGAAAATGACAATAAGTGGCAAAATATTTTAGTTTGGAAACGGTTGTGGATTTTTTTTTATAAATTCGTATATAAAGGGTGCGCTCGTGTAGAATGTTCTACAGTCAAATAAAATGGGTAGTTTAGAATTTAATAGTCTATGTTGTACGCAGGTAGTAATTGGTTAAGTAGTCAAAATTAAGGTTATACATACCAATATTATTAATTTTCAATTCATGTAGCTTTAGTACAATCCAGAACTCGTACGAACAATGCATTAAGACAAATGACGATTAGGGATCCCATTGGGGAACCGTAATATTAAGCTGTAGCAACTGAAAGATTACGTCACATTAGTCGCCAGTCGGATTTTAGTTTATAAGTCTATATTATTCTACGAACTGAAATAGACAAAGAAGGCATTATAAACAGTAATTGGCCGTCACGGGTTGTTTGTCGCCAAGCAAGCGAGTCAGCTGACAGGAACATGTCATCAGCCTCGCTGGCACTAAGGGTGTAGACATACCGGAGGAGCCGCGCTTAGCGTAAGGATAAAATAATTATTACTAATTCAAATGCAAAAGGCTTGTTGGTTTGTTTATTCCTTCTTCACAATTCAAACGATCGATGTGAAATTATGTAGAAAGAGATTTACTTTTTATTCCGAAAAATGAGGCAGTTCCCGGAATAGCGATAGGCAACTGCAGACGGAGACTTGACAAGAGCTTAAACTGAATTCGACGAGCCAGTACGGGTAGCACAAGTTGTATTTTCTCGCTTGTCGCTCAGTGCGTCTCTATCGTTACAGACTGGATAAAAAGGGAGATCCGAGCGACAAACAAGTCGCGGACCACTTGTGCTAGCCCTCCTGGTGCGGTTAGATTCGCCTTAGCGTCGAGAGCGGGTACCTACTTTAATAGTAAATATTAAAATGGCGGATTTAAAACTAATATAACATAGACGACAATATTACATACAGTCGGTGATTTTTAATACTTGCTTAGGGCCGTAGGTATTAATAAACTCATCTCGGCTAAGACGCCTTTCACAAGATATATCAAATTAGACTTCAAGCCAAGCCATAGAAAAACTGTCATTTCTGACGCATCTCGAGACGAGCGTTACAATCGAGATCAGTTTAATATACGGCCTTCAATGTTACACTGGCTCTATTACCAATTACCATACTTTTGACATGTATTTGACTCGGCCGCTATTACTACCCACTAAAGAGGAACTATCATAGAGACCTTGTTACCATTTATGTTTTTGATAACGCCTTGTCGAAAGCACCTAAGCTAAGCGTTCCGTCTCCCTCCGGTGTAACCCTAGCATAAGTGCAATACCTAATCGATAGCGGGTCAGGACCGCCGCGCCGTAATCTCGAGCTGCATTATACATTAGAAATGGACAAGCAACAGATGTTTGCCTTTATTGGAAACTTGCTTTTGTCCGCGAATCCGTGCGCTTAGAGAAGAGTTTCCTGTCGTTTTCCCCTCGGAAACTTTAGTTTTTTTGGGAAGAAAACTGAATCACAGACAGAAAACATACTATTTTATTAGAACAATTAAAAAAAAAACAATGCCCATGCCTCTTCACTACATAGTATAAAACAAAGTCGCTTTTTCTGTCCCTATATCTCTATGTATGCTTAAATCTTTAAAACTACGCAACGGATTTTGATGCGGTTTTTTTAATAGATAGAGTGATTGAAGAGGAAGGTTTATATGTATAATACTTTAATCCGGAGCGAAGCGAGGGCGGCTCGCTAGTCTAAAATAAAGAAAAAGTCGGGTAATCAAAACCAAAATACCATTGTGCAATATATAGGTAACTAACAGACAATAATATGGTAAGCAATCATTGTATGTTAGTTAAATAAAATAATAATAATAATAATAATCATCACAGGACAACCTCACACAAATTGACCTAGTCCCAAACTAAGCTCTAGGCTTGTACTATGGGTACTAGACAACGATAAACATACGTAGGGGAGAGCGGGGCTGAAAGTGCCGATTTTCAAAAAATACAAAATTGAGCTATGAAAATATTGTATATATTGTGTGGCTTACACACACATTTAAAGAATGATTATTGGATTTTCTGAATAGTGATATAATTAGGTGCATCGTTAAACAGTTTTCAAATAAAATATTTTTTTATGAGATCGATCGGAACGGAACAACTAACCCCACTATGGGGCTGGTTGTTCCATCCTTTTGAAAGACAAACTTATCCTTAAAAAAATTATCTCAGTTCACACACGCTAAAGGAGTATTTTGTAGCTCGTCAAAATATGTGTTTATTTTGTATGCACTATCAACTTAACTTAACAAAAAATCAAAGGCAAAAAGGTATTATTTTGTGGGGTTCGTTGTTCCGTCGATTTAGTTATTTTTTCCATAACTACTATTATACCGTAATGGAAGCAACTTAAACGGCTCCTGCAACGGCATAATTTCATACCGTTTCGCGTCATACATCATACAAATTGCTCCGTTTCTACTTGTATTTCTATTATCATCGGAACAACATACCCTTGGCACTTTCAGCCCCGCTCTCCCTACATAGAGAAATAAATACTTAAATAAATAGGAAACATCCAAGACTCAGGAACAAATACTCGTGCTCATCACACAAATATCTGCCCTTACCGGGATTTGAACCCAGGACACCTAGCTTCGCAGGCAGGGTCACTCCCAACTAGGCTAGCGTGTCGTCGAATGGTGTTATATGGTGTTATATATTTTAAAAAAAACGGTTGGCCGTAGATTACTTGTCTTGATTCAGATCCACAGCAACATAAAAATTTAATCAATCTTTATTATTAACCAGCCTCTTATGTCCGGTTCCTATATTCAAACCGCGGATAGATTAGGTTACTTCGAGTCAAAATTTTATAGTTTTCATATATGAAATGTGTAAAATTTTGACTCAAAGTAGCCTATCTATTCATCGATAGATTGACGTGTCGTGTGTTACCCGTATAAAGCCATCGCACCTTTGCTCCCGCGGTTGGCTGGCTCCTAAAGGAAGCGGCGCCGGCGCCCGCCCGACTGAACCGAATTATTCCGCTACCGTCTAGAAACCGCGGTTCATGGACCAAGCCCAGATTAAAATATACCTAAATGTGCGGTACAGTCAACGTCAAAAGATACCAGGGCCTCTATTCTAATGCGTTATAACGATATCGCGTTTGACGTGTTTTAGAATCGTTTATGTCACTGTCGCCATTATGGTGAATGACATAAGAGTTATCAAAACGTTGACAGTAGGAAACATGTTAAAAACGATATCGTTATTACCGTGTTGAATCCCGGCCCTGTACCCTTACCATGAGTTGCAATTACCGTACTTGCTAGCGATTCGAATGCTCTGTCCTTCACAGTATTGTTATAGAGTGGGAGAGACAGAGCATTCGACTCGCTAACGAGTACGGTAAGGGTATACTGTACCTTGTCGCTCTACAGCCACGTAAGCAATCTAAACATGATTGTCGAATATGATAATGTGATAAAGTACAATGATGTTGACTGTTCTTGCATACTACAGGGGGGTTACCGTGACATGGTTAAGCACTTCAGTTTACGATGAGAGAAAGAGACAGAGCTATATAACTTCTATAGTTCTGTCCTTTACGCTCATTCTAAACTGAATTGCTTAGGCTCGGCATTGTAACCCTTAGGGCTGAGATTGTACACGGTGAAATCTTGTTGTTTTTGATGTTTTTTCGTAAGGTCAACGTAGCTTTATTTACGTGACGGTATGGGCGGCCGTTTTAAAAACTATGGTTAATTAATTTTCAGTCGCCATGTTTAATTTATAATAAAACTAAATAGCCTATAACCATCGCACAAAAAAGACAAATTAATAGACTCCTCATTTGTTATCGCTATTCTCTCAAGAACCGCCCCATTCCCCGAGAATCAAAGCATATCCGTACTAAACTTCATCAAAATCGGTTCAGCGGTTTATTCGTGAAAGGGTAACAAACAGACAGAGAGACAGACAAACAGACAGACTTACTTTCACATTTATAATATTAGTATAGATAGTATAGATTACTATAGATTTAAATTGACCTTTAGTAGTTGCGTAAAGTGTTGTATTTCGGGGGTTTAACAGCTATGACAGCGAGACGAACTGTACTTAAAAAACCTCAAACGTTACATTTGCTGTAATGTCTGATATTTTTGTAACTGTTTATAGTACTTTTATAATTATAGAGCCACGCCGTCGGCAGTTAATCGAGGCGGAACTAATGGTTCATCACAACCGGATTATTGCTTTCGATTGTTTTAAATAATTTTTAGCGGTGGTAGGACCCTGTGCAGGGTCCGTCCGGATCGCTACCACCATCTTATCCATTAACCACCCGCCAAGCAACAGTGTTCGCGTTGTTGTGTTCCGGTGTGGGGATAAGACAACCGGTGAAATTACTAGCATAGAGGCATTCCATCTTCGTCCTCAGGGTTGCTAACGCATTTGAGGTCTTAGGATTATAGTCTTGACAATTCAAATGTCCATGGGTCTCAGATTCCACTTACCATCAGGTGGCTGAGTGCTCTTGCCTTGTGCCTCTGTGCCTTGTCCTTAACATAAAAAATATATATAAAAAAGAAAAAATGTTTTTCCCACCTCTCCCTTTTTACTTTCCTTTTCATATATTTCGAATAAAATGTCCGCTCGGGTACAAAACCGTTTATACTTGTCTTGTTGTTTTTCGAGATAGTTGTTTTATTTGTGGTTACAGTAACGGCCTCGGAACCCTACTCTGAGTCTGGTCCGACATGCTCTAGCCCGGTTTTTAGGGTTCCGTTGTCAACCAGGAATCCTTTTAGTTTTGCCAAGTCCGTCTGTCCTTCCGTCCGTACTCTATAGCCATTTAAATTACGCAGACAAAATTGTAAAATAAAATCGTGAAAAAATACAAGTAAAGGAAAGCAGACGGGCAACCGTTTAGGAAATATTGAACTCAGTGTTATTTTCGCTAGAGTTACGTGCCCCCCCCTACAGTCAGAACAACTAATAATAAAAACCTGAAATTTCTGAAGGCACATATAACGAACTTGAAAGGAAAACTATCACGAAGAGTATCACGACAATGTAGACTTGAGTGGTCCTTGAGATACAGGCGGCTTTTACCTACTAAAAAAACATCGTCTATTCAGTCTGTTTTAATCAGTCTATAGTATAGTCCCCTAAGCATGCTCCGACATGCTATCGACTTTATAAACGTAGTACATGGACGGAGTCGCAGGCAAAACCTAGTAATACCTAAGTAATAACACAAGTAATGACGTACATCTTGATCTAAGTACACGACCTTACCACTATCATAAAATCCGTAGGAATCTCGCTCAAACATGCCATTTAATAACATTATCACGTAGCGAAGTACCCATAAAGGCTGCCCACACGCTGCAATTCCCCAAAAACTTATAAAGACGTGATGCGTAGTTATAGCGAACTGCGGCAACGTGACCCAGTTCGGATTTGGGTCGGGCTCGCTGCAGACGCGCAGGATATACCGCGTTTCGTAACACTATGTGCCAGTTTTACATAAAACGAGTTATCTAGGTATGCGTATATGTATAGATAAGTTTGTTAATTGAATTACTGGCCTGAGATAGTGTAGAAAATATATCGGTATATAGGGTTTCAATCCATGAACACGTCTGTTTTAACGTTGCGTGATTCCGTTAATGAGCGTTTAATCAGTAGGGCGCCTCTTTACATAATACTCGTAATACGTATCACACACATATCGTCCGGTTACTATCTCAACCTCGTATTGTATGTAATTGAGTAGTAGGAAAAGCACTCATGTTCTAAGAAGCATAAATACTACTTTTATATCAAACTAATCGAGCAGATAAGAGATTGAGAACGTAAAGGGACGATATTATATTTTTATAATGTATCTTCATTTAAAAACCATATCGAGGAATAAAATAATCTTATGAATACCTATTAATTATGGTTTATGTAATTTAATATTATCACAAGATCATTTGCTACTTTTTTTAATAAGTTTTATTTTTGGTCACATTCTAACTTTTTATATTTGACAAGTTGCATTCTGCGAACGTTAACGACAGCAGAAATGGATTGACTCTCGTAGATGATCAAGTTTGACAACTGGCTATTTATAGCGGGAAAACATTTTAAACCAGTTATAAAACGTAAAACAAGCCGCGGAAAGAATATTGTATTTATAAGCCATAGTAGCCGGGTCGCCGGGTTGATCTCCAACGGGAAAAATATAGGGAGCGGAAAACTAATTCTAATACGCGTACGGACTCGCGAGCGTCCTATACATTTTCAACGTTCGCTATCGTTTCGCAACAATTTCTCTGTGACTTGTTGTTTTTGTACCTATGTAATGTAATTTTGTATTTTTGCGAATAGATATCTCTTTATCTATCTTTATCGCTAGCTTTAATTTGTAGAATGCAGCTTGGCTAATCCTCACAGGCTACTCGGGAAAACCATACATACTGCTTTTGACATGTTATCATATTGTCAACGTTATTTTAGCTCTTATTTACTTGACATAATGGCCGAGTTTAAAACAATACGTATACATGTCGAAACCCATACCGAGTAGCATAGAAGCCATGGTGATTAGTATTTCAGTAAAAGAGACGCTTGCGCAGGAGCCTTTTTTCTTTTCATTTCCATTAAAATTAATCCGTACTCTATGCCTTAAACCATAATATTTTAACTGCGGTGCCGGAGAAGGATGGAAGGCATTAGACGGAAATGTTATCAAATCAAAAAGTATTGCCGAGGGCAAAGGAGAAGAGGGATATTGGAAGGTGTGGAGAAAGTGTGAGTTGGTGTGGAGTGTGGGAATGATTGGCTATTTATTGCACCACGACATGCTTATCAAAAACATTATAGAGGGAAAGATTGAAGGAAAAAGAGGCAGAGGAAGATCAAGGAGAAGCTACATGGACCAAATTAAGGAGAAAGTGCTTGTGGTGGCGTATAGAAGAAGGAGCTGGCAGAGAAAAGGGCATTGGAAATTATTCCACCGATACGAGCAGGGCTCTTAAATTGAAAGAAATAAGTATATTTTAACAAAAATGAATATGCCAATTACCTGCTGACAATATAGTTTTTAACATCCCATTTCAACCATTTAATGTCCCATTGCTACCTGTTACGTAACTGCTGCGCTGCTGTGTTGTACCTATAGTATAATGCGGTATGCGCGGGCGCTCCTTTGTTTCGGTCACGCTCGCGACGCGGAAACGAAACCCGACGCGTCGTTCACTGGCCACCGGCCATGGTTATCCCATACTACCTTCCAAAGCATAAAGGTTGTACGCCTATTTGAAGTAATACAGACTTCATGCTCATTACGAGTAAACTGCCTTTTTAGTCCGACTGCCATAACCTCCTAAGGCCCGCTGGAAAAATGTCGTAAATTGAAATTGGAACATAGGTATTTGTCATATGAAGTTCAAAATAAGTTTGACAGAAGGCCTTTTAAAAAGTCTTTGAGCGTTACGACGATATATAAGTGGTCACCCTCCATTATTCCAGATTTTATTAGCATATTTCAATGTCGTAATCATAGTCTTGGCGTTACAACAGCACTTACTGTCAAGTGACTGAAAAGCTGTCTTATCATAACGTGAACAGAGGCCCTATCCAAGATTTTAAACAATTGCGTCACTGGTAGATAACGTGATACGAAAAGTTACGTGACCTACCAGTGACGCGATTGGTTTAAAAACAAAAAGAATAGAAACGCTAGTTAGCGTAACCCATCCTGGGTACGGCCTCAGGGGGCCTGGTCAAGATGCATAACGCTAAGTTAGAGATATTCGAAAATTAACAAAATATATAGGATTGACGTAAGCTAATGCGTCCACCACTATATTAGTTCCATACATTACGAGTTGATAAAAAACGGAATCGTTAGTAGCGTGTGCATCTCACGCCTACAGTTGCTTCTTCTATAATATTATGTACGATCCACAATCCCCTGTGTATACAAAAAATTCTGGGTTCCACCCTCATCCGTCACTTACGATCCACTGACCATCTCACATCTTCTATCCCTCTTCACCGCACTCGCTTTATGTACAGCTCTTTAGCCCTTCAGGCAGCACGACTTTGGAACGACGACGTTTGCCTTAAAATCAAGCAAGCTCCGAACAATTTTGCCTAAAAGAAAGTTCGCAAATTTCTTTACAAGTTTAATTGACATCTCGAAAATTATATTTTTATTTGATACCATTTTACCAGATTTAACCACTTTCTTGGCAGTGCACCAAGATTTATGTATCTTACATGAGATATAGATCAAAAGTTAACGCCCGTGCGTGATTAACGACTATCAGCCAGCGCAAGAACAGCGTAGCTAACTTCTGGAATTCAAAATGATCTGGAGATCATCGTTGATTGCAGCGCGTGCCTCGGCAAACTCGTCGGCTACGGTTAAACATAAAACGCCGCAGGTCGTTGCCCGACTGTTGTGTTGACGAAGTCATAACATAATAAATGCACAATGACTAATGCCGCTTTATGAATGCTATTCACGAATTAACGGAGGTTTGACGTAGAAAATTATTTGAGATAACATAAAAGAAAATATGAAATTAGGGCTGGGATTCTACACGGTAATAACGATATCGTATTTGACGTGTTTCCGTATTGTCAACGTTTTCATAACTCTTATGTAATTTACAATAATGGCAACTGTGACATTAACGATTCTAAAACACGTCAAGCACGATATCGTTATAACGCAATTGAATAGAGGCCCAGCAGGCAGGATTTACTTTTTGCGGGTTTACTGTTTGACGTTGTGGGTACTGGCAATCCATGCAAACTCAAATGGTCATCCGTGGCATTGCAAACGTTTCACAAACTGATTCATTTCACTAATAGATCATTTGGCAAAATGCTTTTTTTCCGAAACTGTATTATTTCAGGATTTTTATAAAACCTCCTGAAATAAATCCTGTAATATTTACAGCAACATATTACATACAGAACATGCAGAGTTACATAAGATGTAGTAGAATAGACAACATACCTAATATTATAAACGATAGTGTCATTAGCGGCTGGGTTACATATTTAAGTTGTAAACCAAGAGTAAACAAAACCTCTTTTTAAATTTTCTGTCTTGATGCTCGAATTTATTAGTTACGAGTAAGTAATCGAGTTCAATTGACCCTACACTGTGTTATATTTATATAAATATTATCCATGTTCCAGAATGACTTCACCAGCAATCACGAAGTCCCCGGACAACCAGAAGGGCAAGTCGCCAACGCACTCCGCAGGCGGCGCTGGTGCCGGGGCCGCGGAGCCCCCCGCGGCCGAGGCGCCCGCGCAGCCCGCCGGGCCGCAGCGGGAGCCCTTCAGCTGGCTGCGCATCTTTAAGCTGGCAGACCTCATGATGAAGCAGGGCTGCTAGGCTAGTTCACGTTCCAAATAGAGTAAATCAGCGAGCCAATGGTGCCAGATATCATTTTGTGGTTGCAATCATAAGCATTTAGCTGATAATTTATACGAAGGGCAGTATGGTTCATTTAGTACCCTCCAAGCATCTACTCTCACGAAACCCAGTCTGTTGGTAGGATGCCATGCAACTCTAGCCTGCTACCAAGTACTACCATGAAGTAGAGGTGCACCACCAAATAAAAATAGCAATAAAAATTAAGGTTAACTAGTACTATTAATGCGTCGTCAATTCCTTAAACAGTTACTTATACTTCGTAATGTCTAGGACATACCACATAATTTTCGAATATCTGCACAAATCATGTAATGTACTATCAAGGAATTTTATTGTTAAGTTTGACATAATACGTAAATTTGCCAGGTTGTACATTTTCCACACACGTGTCATTAGTCGTGTCAAGTCGGGAAATGTAACACAGTTAATTTACGTATTATGTCAAACTGCTGATCATTCAAAATTCCTTGTTGGTGCAAGACGTATGGTTTTCGCGATATTCAGCTCTTCAATAATCAACGCGCAATTATCTAAGTGAGCAGTAGGCTAGTGTAGAAGGTATAGGAAAAAGGATTCAGATCTATTATGTGTTTATTATCTAAAATGTATTAATCATTTTAGTATCTAGTTAATTAAGTCAGCTTTAACAACGGACGCCAATCAATGACTTCAGTTTTCAATGAGTTCAGTTTTCAATGGTGCGGTCGTCACAATAATAGTTGATAATACTTAACTTTAGTATAGTCGTGGGTTTTCGATAGGTTATTATTATTAATAATAGCCATTATCATCCATTATAATTGACATAGTACTAAGTCAATGACAGATAGTTTTCCGTTTAGGTTTATGAAATAAGTATTTGAAGAGTTATGTGTAGGTCTGTAAACATGTCTTTGCAAATGTTATGAATTTAATCGTTTACCTTAGAATCAAATATGTATAATAAGAACGTTTGAAATAAATTAATCGAAGTTGCTTTCTGTTTTACTCACTCTGTGGTGTCACTTCAATGAAGGAAGAAAGCGTTTATCGGCTGGCTCTACCTATGTCTCGTGCCGAATCGATTCAAGCCCCGTTAGGTTATTTTTGTAACAACAAATTACTAACATTTTACCACTGGTAAAATTGATGAAGCAGCTCATTTAACTTGGTGGTACAGTCGGCTTTATAAGTAGCTGCACACTTTAGTACCTTGTCAATTTATCATGTTTGAACTGCTGCACTGATGTTTCAAAGGCGTTAAAGCAACGAGATACTAATTTTGCACTGTATGCAGCTAATTATAAGCACACTGTCCCTATAACTCTGCCTAACATCCTGCGAGCGGGGGCAACTTAAGGTCGCTGTGACAATAACCCGTCGCTGCATTGAAATTAATTAGGAAAATAGTTTAATAGACCATTTCAAGAAACTAATTTCAACTTTTTTACGTTTCTGTTCTTCATACTAAATATTTTACGAAGTTGTGCCCGTTGAAGGCTTTTGGTTTCAAAAAGGTCAAACAAAAAGTCATAATATATTAAAAAGCTCACAATTTAATTTGGCTAAGAGAAAGATAACCTATACCTATCTCGAAATGGATTTCGAATTACCACTTACAAAACAAGACCAATTCAAAAGAAAGTTTTTCGGAATTATAACATCCTACTAGTGGGCTTAGACAAGCTGCGTCCTGCGAAGTCAATGGAAATGTATAAGCATTGACGTAAGCTCGCTGTACAAACAACCCAACTTTAAGGTAGTACGTCTTGTTTAGGCTCACACAAGGCCACGCAAGGGCTGTGCAGCGACCAAACTCTACGGCGAACCTGCTTATGTATGGATAGTCACCATCAAATATAAAAAAAGGTCAAAATGATCTGAATATCCTCTAAAGCCTTTACCATAGAGTCGACTCGTGTCGAGTTCAGATATTTTTGAGCACCGTATATGTGCGGATATGCACCGAAGTGGTTGTACATATTACTATGTATGCTCACTGACATTGAGTATTTATGTAATCTCTATGCTCTATAAGTATTCTTTAGATGACGCTAGTATGAGTTAGTTAACATTGTTATTATTATTACCTCGCCTAATTTGACATGAAACCCATTTTAGGATCACAATTTCCACCGTAGACTATTTAAAAATAGTTCTGAGTCGTCCGTCCGTCTGTCACTCGCCTCATCAATCACTGGTCGGGATTTCACACCGTCCGGCTCCTTCCATCTCACGCCGCAATACTAATAAAGACCCAACTAAACAAATAACAGATAGAGTTTTAAATAAATATCGCTTGAAATAAATAAGGAAGTAGGGCACTGCTGTGGTAATGATGGATATGGTGCGAATGATGGGACGCTTTCGGTAGTCACGAGGTTTTTGATGCTTTTTTAAATAAGTATTATGAATGAGAAAGCTTGTATGTTTATATGGGTCCATATTGGATATTTGTAATTAAATTAAACATTATGATCAATACGCCATCACTGATTAGGTATTTCCAAAATCTGAATTAGGTTCCAAAAATAACATAAAACGATTGCTATGCTCATATGCTGGCAAAATTGTGGGCAAAATCGACGATTAAGAACAAATCATTTATCGATTAACTAAAGACGTGGTTAGCGTAGTTAGTAGTGTCTTTGTCCACGACCTCCCCCGGGTTCGATTTTTCGTAAGGGCAAATATTTGTATGGTGAGCGCGAGTAGGTATTGTTGATGCGTTGTGGATGTTGTCTAGAAAAAGCCTAGTACTTATTTTGAGACTAGTTCAGTTAGACTAGGTATTTATTTATGCACTCCGCGAGCTTTTATAGACACTGGTTTTACCGAAGACCTCGTAGAATTTATCTTTCTTCCTTTCGAATTATCAGATTTTCCATTTCGCAACGCGTGCGATTTGAAACCGAAGTCTAAACATGGTAGCCGTATCCGAACGTATCTTGTATTATTTGGAGATGAGATTGAAGACGCAGCGTATCAATCATATATTTTAGCGTTAACACCTTGATATCGATATGGGGTCAACTTCATATGAATATCAGTGACCCTAATGAGGTGACCATGGGCCCTAGCCAAGACGCAAACGCTCCTAACGTTTTTCTTTTCTATCGCTCAAAATGTATGGAATGACATTCTCGTGTGTTTCGATAAAGCACGTGGTCGACTGTCATCCCATAATTTTGAGCGATAGAAAAGAAAAACGTTAGGAGCGTTTGCATCTTGGCTAGGGCCCTATAGGTATAAATAACAGTTCGAGACAACCGAGAGATGTGACAACCGAATGACAATGAAATGTAAGTACTTATTTTAACTTATTATTATTTATACGTTTAGTAAACATCTGTATTATTTTATATTATGTGAAACAACCTAATTCCTCGCTTTAGTTTTGACAAATATTACCTTGTGGGTTAGTTATTATTAAAGCTATACTGATGATCAAAGTACTTGAATGGCAATAACAAACAATGCACTAAATATAATTTTGAAAAAATTCTAAGAATAATTTGATGTTTGTTCACATTCATGAAAAAGGTGAAAGAAGAAATATGGCTTGGCTTTAAATTAACAGTATGTATAAATGTAATCTAATAAATCACGCCTATAAACGAAAGTTCAACGTGCCACACCATGAACAAGAGTTAAACGGCTATTTGGCCTAATCATTGGGACAGAACAGCTGTGATTCAATTGGAACGGCGTCCACTGAGCGGTATGGGCGTGTGGCAGTTATTGGACATAAATACTCAGTCTGAGTAGTTATTATTTCGTGACTGGTCATGTACTTGCTTAACGCATGATTGTTCATGTTAGTTATGGCTAGTTAATAAAACATTTTGTAGTAAAAGCTCGTGTGTACATAATCTGTAAATGTTATTAGAGGAAAGGTCTTAAACCTGCCATGCTTAAAGCTAGGTAGAATAGTATGGTAAATATAAAGATTAAAACGCCTTCTACGATTTCAAAGCAACGGTTTTGTGATGCTACGTTCCCCGAACAGTAAATTTAGTCAAAAGTTTGGAACTATTTTAGCTGCCTTAACTAGCCTCAGGCTTGGGATTTTAGAATACTTACACACATTGTGAGGTTACAAGGTAAAAAATAATAAAGCATTCCGATTTTCGAGTTGTATTAACACAGGTAAACATGGTTTTTATTAACTTTTTATTAGGGTTCCGTAGTCAAACTACGAACCCTTTCGCCATGTCCGTCCGTCCGTCCGTCCTCAGCCTAGCGCAGAGACTCTTAGTACTAAGAAAGCTGTAATTTGTCATGAAAATACATATTATTATAAGTCACGCCAACAAAGTGGTACTATAAAATGTAAAAAAAATATTTTTTTAGGGTACCTCCCCTACACATAACGGGGGGATGTAATTTTTTTTCTCGTCTGCCCCATAGTGTGGGATGTTGGATAGGTCTTTCAAAAATGTTGTGGGTTTGTAAAATCAATTTTTTAAATCCATTTAGGAAATATTAAGCTTTAAAGCGCAAATTTTTCTTTGTCACGGTAACGCTCCTTAAAAATAAATAAAAACACTCGAGACATGGGTTATACTTATAATATAACTTTATTTTGTTTTCCGTTTTACAATCAAGAAAAACTTAGATTGCATAAAAAACGATTAAAAAATGGTCATATGCTTAATGTCTTATTTTGGCGTTGACCGATATAATACGATTTACGAACCAATCAATGAAATTATGTACTTAATAAAGGGATTTATGTTTAACTGCAAAGAAAACCTGATCATCTCAGCTCAGCGGAAAATGCCGAGATCAGTAGATTTTGGTATTTATCCTCGCGGAGGCTATTGATGACTTTCACGTTTGCGTCCTCTTTCGATGTGAACTTGTTGATGTTGATTCCTCTTTTTTCTCCTATAAAAAAAAACCGTATTAGATAACCAGTTGTCATATACCACATCCGAATTTGAATAGCCATGTCCAACCATCTCAAAGTAAGATAATCATTCAAATCCTAAGAGACTTATTACCAGGGGTCGGACTTTTCATCGCACGGTGAGAAAAAAGAAAATTATGGAGTCGATTTTAAATAAAACTTTACTCATATTCATACTCATGCTCACTCAAATTGTAAGTCCCGTCTTTTTATATTTATCATGCTGTTACTATTTAAAATTAATTACTTACCTAGTTTTACAGACTGTACTGTTTCGATAGAACCATATCAACGTGGAAGCTTTCTCAAAATTAATTAATTTACCTTGTCAAGATTTTTAAACACTTATTCCTGTAACTACGTGCTCTATGTATATTAAAAACTAGGAGCTTACGTAATATTCATTCATATTTTTTTATTATTTGGCCCATAATACAATAAACATGGCGTGGCATTTAACATTTTTGTTTTTAGTGTAACTTTTTGGTGTTAGTTAAATGAATCAGTATGAGTATATGACTAGTTTTTATTTTAATATCGACTCCATCATTTTCTTTCATCTTACCGTGCGATTAAAAATCCGAGCCCTGCTTATTACGACTTTACTTATTGCGTCACTTTGACATAGTTCCTCAGTGGCTCAGGGACCTTACTCTACTCGGTAAAACCATATTGCTTTTGACGTGTTATCGTACTGTTTTAACTCGCCATTACCGTCATTTATTAAATAAGAGCTATCGTTGACAATACGATTACATGTCAAAATTAATATTATGTTTTTACCACAATCCATTTGTTTGTTTGTTCAGGGGGGGCTCTTTCTCTCACCGTAAACTGAAATGCTTAGCTATGCCGTGGTGATGGTAACCCCCCAGTACTGCCTCTTAATAGCGTTTGGCTGGCTATCGATATCACACTCGCACTCACAACAAAGACTGTTTTTGTCACTCGTGTTTCATACAACAACAAAGGTTGCCGATAACTATTGAGGATCTGGTACTGTACATAAGTAACTTAGTACTATTTGTACGCCCACTTGGGCATTAGAAATGCTCGAACCGAGAGTTCGGACAGTTATTCTTGGATCCAAACCTAACATAGCGCAAAATCATCCTAAAAATTAAGCCAAAAGATGAACTGACCACATAAGTGTATGCTATTCTTGGAATACTGGAAGTGCCCAACGACATCCTCGTCCAGCGCTATCGCCATGCCCACCGGGTCCAACTGGGACCAAAGGGTCGAGTTACCAGCTAACGAGAGTCTTTCGAACTGGTTCAGCGCTTTTATGGTTTCGGTTGGTATGGCCCCCAGGACGTTCACGCGCCACTCCTGAAATGAACGAAACGAGTCAAATTTGTACTGAGTGTTTTAAATCGAATTAATAACGATTTGATGGGTTTAGATAACACATTAATCAACGCGTTACAATTCTTAATTCCGTCCGCGTACAAGTCGTTTATCGCTATTTCCTCAGGAACCGTCAAGTTTTTCGGGATAAAAAGTATCCTATATCCCTTTCCGGGACTAAAACCATCATCCATAATACATTTCATGAGAATCAGTTGAGCGGTTTATCTGCGAAAGCGTAACAAACAGACATACAGCTTTTGTCACATAAATTATCAAATTTTAAAATGACTTTATTTGTTTTGAGAATTGTTTGCTTCGTTTAAATTTGTTTGTACAATACATTGCATGAAAGTCAACCCTTACCTTTGTAATGTTGGTCGACATGACTTGCGAAAACGGAATAATCGTGAGTTTGTCAGGACACGCGTTCTGGACCACCACGTGATACGCCTCCACGTCTTGCTCAGCGTTGAATTCAGGACTGGTAGAATCTTTACCTATAATGAACAAAAACCTATTTGAATAAATCATAATATTAGAACCAAATTTAAAACAAGCAATGTTAAAAAACGTTTATTGTATGGTAACCACTCATTTTATTTAATATTGTTTCTTAAGAAATTTACACCGGTTTGAAAGACGGGCTTTATAGATAGAACGGACAGAGGGACGAACGGATGGAAAAATATGGCTTCGTAATAGGGTCCCGTAAAGCACACTTTGGGTACGGATGCCTAAAATGTAAAACAGTATGCCGACCGTAAATGTTTCCCGCGGCCACGTAGAGGTGCGCGAGGCGGCTGAGCAGAGCTGGGCACAGCCTCAGCGCCAGCGCGACGTTGGTCTGGGCGCCCAGGCTCACAACCACGACGTCACCTGCAATAGTAGACATGTCAAAAGACTTGTACATAGCACATACAACCTTCGAGTTTGTACTTTTCTCTCACTCGCCGTCATAGCCTCTTCTCTACATAGGTATAGTGTGTAGTGTGGTGGTAGGACCCTGTGCAGGGTCCGTCCGGATCGCTTCCACCATCTTATCCATTAACCACCCGCCAAGCAATAGTGTTGGGATAAGACAACCGGTGAAATTACTAGCATAGACGCATTCCATCGTAGTCCTCAGGGTTGGCAACGCATTTGAGGTCTTAGGATTATAGTCTTGAGAATTCAAATGTCTATGGGTCTCAGATTTCACTTACCATCAGGTGGCCTGAGTGCTCGTGTGTCTTCTCCTTAACATAAAAAAGAAGTAGTACACAACAAAGTCGCTTGCCGTTGTCTGTCCCTATGTATGCTTAAATCTTTAAAAGTATGCAAAAGATTTAATTAAATACGTTGTTTTTTAATAGATAGATTGATTCAAGAGGAAGATTTTTATGTCAATTTAGGCTAAGTCGCTACTATGACGTTTCAAAAGAGTTTATTATTTGTAAACCTACTTGAATAAAGATTATTCTGATTCTGATTCTGATTCTGTATGATACATTAACCCGGAGCGAAGCGACGACGGGGCGCTGATATGTTGTACTCGTATTCGTTATAATGCTCGAGTAAATGCTCAAATATATCTGAATCTTAAACGACTTTGCCTGAACACGATAGTTATTTTAAGACGTACTGTAGATTGAATTCATGGAAGCAAAACGATTTATTAATTTTGAAAAGGCAGACAAGGTATTTAATCTAGCGAGAAGCAAAGAGTTCTCTGTGGATTCAAGCGACACTGCTTAATGTGAAAATAATTTCACTGCCAACAAGGTATTTCCCTCCAGATTCAAAAACAAGTTTACCTACATAGGGCAGGGTCGCTGACATTTGAAAATCAAATCTTTTCTACAAGTTTTGTTTTTAACATTATGTTACACGCAGTATTTTAAAATTTTGTGACCCAATTACCTACGCACGAGTGGCATTGAAGATTAATACGGAATTCAGCATACAGATGGTCCATACCTGGCGAGAGAATCGCGATAAACTATTGCTATACAAGATAAAATGTCACCTTCATGTTGTTTAGCTAATTCAATGATACCCAGCGCGGCGTGCTGCGCCTGCGCCTCGATAGCAACGAATTCGTCGTAATGGTTATCTCCGAGCCCGTCTTTGCCGTAATAGAAGTCTGTCGGCACATCGGTCACTAGGGAGAAGTGGCTCCCCCTGTAGATAGGTACCTAAAAATGTGAGAAAGGAAAATTTATAAAATACAGGTCAAAATGAAAAATGTTAATACTCTTAACATTTTCCTTGTCTATTTTTTAACGTTACAAATGCGATACTGGTTAATTTTCAACATACTTCAGGTACCATTTCAATTCTTACAATTATTGTAAACTTAAACTCTATTACATTAAAAACAATCTTAAGTAAATTACTTTACAATAGTTATGTTAGTTTCGCTCCTCGTTACAGAGTACAGATTCCACAATAGTTAATTTTGTGGAATTTCCTTGAATAAGCGACACTCATTTCATCAAATGTGTCTTTTTACCGAATTTCATTTCATCAACAGCTAGGGTAAATTGTTAGTAACTGGCCACTTTACTACCTTGGTTGCTTAGAATGTGTATCGTGATTACCTGTAAAGTGATATCGCTCATATTATGATTTTAGGGGAAGAAGTGAATGTTGAATACTTATAACAAGTGTTTACTAGACGATAATATTATTTATTTCCTGAAATATGTAATTATTTTATTGGACATTACTTTTAACCTAGTAACTAGCCACTATTTACAATACTAGCCACTTTTTTTCAATTACTGGCCACTATGTTTTAATCCTAAGTACCTAGGTACAATAGATACCTACTACGTGAAAACTAGAGGGGAGAGTGGGGTCTTGGCAATATAGGTACTACGGGCGGTCACAATCGGAAAAAATTGAAAAAAATAGTCACGTATGAACAAAGGTAATAACAGCTTCTTAATTTAAAAAAAAAACAATAAACTCTTTAGGAATTGATCCTTTATTCCTAATTATCCGAAGAGGAACTTGTCTGGTGAAGATGATAACAAATATGACATACATATGGTCCAATCACAGGTATCCTGTTTTCATAAAACAGGGGAACACATTCTTCATGGAAGTATTTACTGCATCGAAAACAAAGAAGCTCATTGATATGTCCGACAATATTAAGTTCACAAATTTCACACTTGTCTTTTTCGTGTACAACTTCCGAGGATACGAATGGTTCTCCAACATTTAATATCGAGTTATCGGTGTTGACTTTTTTAATGCTTGTATTTTTATCTGAACCTCTTTTTTTCGTATTTATTTTCACTGGCTTAGGTTTGGTTTCGATTACTTTACTAAGGACATCTATATTTACTTTTGGTTCTAGTTTTAGATCTTTTTTAATATTTAATTTAGTTTTCTTAGATTTGGATTCGATTATAGTACTTAGGACATCTACATTTACTTCTGGTTCTTGTCTTGGGTTTTTATTTAGATTTACTTATCGTTTTTTAGATATCGCTTCATTTTCTTTTATTGCCTTTTTTACTTCTCGTGCCCTTTTTCTATTTTCTTTTTCTTCTAGTTTTTGCTTTTTCTCGGACATTAAATTGATAAACGCATTGGAAGTTATAGCATATGGTTGTCGTTCAATTTGTCTTTTCCCTGTCCGTTCTATTTTTCCTGGCCATTTTCTTAATGCCAAATAATCAACTAATAAATCATTAGATACTATGTGCACATTCCGTTCCACTGCCGAGAGATATGCTAAAGAACTTTCCATGTGATATGACCCAGATTGACTTGTCTTTTTGTTCAGTACAGTATCCGTATTAACACCTTCCAAAGTTTCTTCAGGCAGACATTTTGATTCACCATTGTTTACATGCAATTTATTGCATATAAATCCTGTTGTTTCATCAAGTATAATATTGGACTTTTCGTTATTTACATCTACAAGATGTCCTGTAGTTTCATCAAGTACAATATTAGACTCTTCATTATTCACATCCCATAAAAGTCCTGTAGTTTCATCAAGTATCAGTTCGGTCATTTTCTTTCCATTCTCTTTTTTGCATGTTTTTTTTCCTTCCGCAAAATTTTGCCCAGATTCAAGCTCTTCAGCTGTATAGTTACTGTCATCCAAGTTTGGCTTGTTCATATCATAATTTTCAGATGAATGTGTAGTGCTCTGAAACATTTCCCATAGTTTATGAACTAGAAATAAATCTTTATTACAATCTCTCTTGTATGAATAACATTTGTTTATTATTTCTTCCCCTACTACATCACAAAAATTTCTGTAACTCATTTTATAGTCAGCATTTTTCAGGGTTGTGGATGTGTTTTCAAGTTCTTCCTTGTGATTGGCCAAACACTTTGAATAATCAACATTATTTTTATCAAACGGATATAATCCACAGACACGAAATCCATTTATCATGGACTCCGGATGTAAAGTGTCGTCTAATATTGTTTTTAGCAATGGGGCAAAAGTCAGTTTGTTTAGGCTTTTTTGATAATTATTTTTGGCATACCATTCCCGTAGACCCTTCTGCCACGCGTTTTTAATGGGCCGAAATGCTGCTACATCGGCGGGCTGCAAAATTCTAGTTGCATTAGGGTAAAGGGCAATTAAATGTATTTGCAACTCTTTACATAGTTTAGCCACTTCAAGAGTAAGATGAGACTTGTGCCCATCAACAAAAAGTATAACCGGAAATGCTACTTTTTCTTGCACGAGTTGTGGGTAAAAGACATTTGCTATGTATTCATAAAATGTGCAAGCTGTCATCCAACCATTGTCACTTTTTCCAATGCCCCAACCTGTTGGAACACTTTCAACTATTTTTCCAGGATTTTTTTTATAGGGATAAATTTTTAACGGATTTCCTGTCAAACCATTCGCTGAAAACGAAAACATAACAGTTATCATTTCCTTTGCGGGTGCTTTCTCAATCTGGTAAACATTTTTACTACCTCTCTGTGCTAACACTTTTCCAGTTTTCGGGCACACATTGAACCCTGTCTCATCAGCGTTGAAAATGCGGCTTGGATTTTTAATCACATGAGTTAAATTTTGTTCTAATATGTATTCTTTTACGCTCCCAAACCATTTTTTTATATCTTGTTCTGACACGCAAGCACTGGCATTTGTTACACCTTCTGATTTTCTTTCTACCACATCAGGATGTCGTTTTAAAAAAGAACGAAACCACGTATTTCCTGGACGATTATTTACAAATGGATTCTTTCTGGGATTCGCCTTAAAAAACTCGGCAACGCATGACAAAACATTGTCTTGATTCAAAGGAAAACCAAGTTTAGCATATTTTATAATAAAATCTGCTAATGCCCTTTCTTCGGTGTCAGTTAGAATAGTGTTAGGGCCTGACTTAAATTTAGTGTGCGGGTTTTTAATTTTAAATTGTATACTAGCTCTTGGAACGTCGAACAATGTACTCGCAGATCTTATTGAACCTTCATTATTAACAACATAATTTATAGCTTTGTCAATAGCGTCTTTTGAATATTTTAGTTTTTTAGACATTGTAGACGAACTGCAATACAAAACAAAACATCAAATGTTATTTACAGTTTCTAGCAAATTACTAAACATTGACATGAATTTTAAAACAGTGCATAATTAAGGGAGAGAAGGTAACAGTGGATAACGTGGAACAGTGATTTTTTTGCGGTTGATTTTTCTAATCTTTAAAATGTCGTTTTTAAATCAGATAAATTGCTTAGTTATAGAAAAAAATACATTTTTGAACTAACAAGGATGAAACGGAAAAGATCCACGATTGTAAGTTCGAGTCTCACCTGATGCAGTGTTTTTTTTCCACTTTTTCTTTATTTCTAAGCATTGTGGTATCGTTGGCACACATTCTGCTTAAAAAACTAAATGAAATGTAGAAATAGTTCAGTTACAAGACTTGAAAAAAAAGTGATCCACTATTGCCCATTCTCCCCTACTTCCTAGATCACTCGCTGAGATATTTTTTTCTCATACCTACCTAATTCATTTTAATCTAGTAATTTTAGTATCTGGCATAGGTGGCTAGTATTTAAAATGGTGTCGAATTTAATTTCAGAAACTAGCCATCCAAATAAGTTAAAGAATTTGAAGTTAGTAAGTAAATTAATAGTGAAATAATTATTCTCTTACCTTTTGTGATCACATTCACTACACTGACATAACGTCATTAGTCAAATTTATATCAGAAATTCGTAATTTGAAATGCATGTCCGCTAATAGAAAAAATAAGCAACTAGCCAGTTCGACTGCTCGTCAAAGTCAAACTCATTTTATTATGAACTCTTACGGTAATCGATGGATATAAAACTTGAATAATACTTGAGATAACTGCTGTTATCAGATGGTTTACTTGAACTGTGTGGATATATTATAGAATTTTTAATTTAATCATTTTAGTATAATGTGGCCAGTTATTGGGGGGTGGCTAGTAACTAGAAATTTACCCTAATTTCTGTAAAAACTTTTTGTTTTTTGGTTACGTTAGGTTAGACCTGTGACCACCTAAAAATTATAACTCCTGCACGTGGACCACCTGTCGAATAATTAAAAATTCGGCGAAGGTACAAATTCTATGAAATGAGTATCGGTGATTCAAGGATATGACTTTTTTTGTAGACAAGCTCAGTAATTCTTTAGTTCTACAATGTTGCATTTGACTAGTTAAGAACAGAGATAATGGTCCAGTAATGTCATTTATTGAACTATGACGTCCAAACCTAGCCCTCATCAGGTCAGGTCTGTTTTCTTTATTTACGGTTAGCCTAGTATCACGTAGTAACACTTTCGTAAAACGAGACCTAAAAGACTGGCGTTATTTCCAAAGGCCTTCCTCATACTTTAAAACTATACTACTACTTTTGTATTTTGGCTGATTCTGCAAAATGTGGTTACAGAATTATCAACCACTATTTTTGAGTTGTTGGTAATTCTGTAGCTCTGCCTTTACAATACAATACAAATATTCTTTATTGAACACAACATACAAATACAGCATGATAATATATATATATATATATATATATATATATATATATATATATATATATATATATATATATGTATGTATGTACTTTAAAACTATGGAATGAACTTCCTTACAACTTGGCTGTGCCCCTGGTATTGCTGAGTGGGTCCGTCTGCTAGTTTGCCTTTTAAAGCTATAAAAATAAAACGTAAACACCATAGTTTTGTAGCAGGGACACTAGGTCTAAAGGCGATGCGCACGTCTTGAGGGGGAGGGCATTGTCCCCTACCCCCAAGGATCCCCCAGTAAGTAATGTGGCGTTTAATAACTCACTTCATAGCGACAAGGTTGTACGGTGGTACACAAATACACTTTGTTGACTACTCACATCACTTCTCCCAGCGACGTGCAGTATTCTTTGGCTGTTGATAAACACCTGGTCCTCACCCACATTTCCGTGACTCGTAGTCAAGGCTATAACTTCTGGTCTGCGAAAAAAGTATGCATCGACGTTGATAAACACAGAAAACACCAAAACAAAAAACCATACTCTCATAGTGTCTTTTTCGTGTGGACGGCAAAGGACCAATGGACCCACGTGATGCGTAGGTTTGTAGCGTGCCCAGCAGTGGGTTTCCAGCTTAAAGAGGCCACATATGCTGCCACGCCCACACAAGAATCAAAAGGGATGGCTTTATGTGCTACCGCGCAAAGAATGTGAGATGGAGGTAGCTTGCGCGCTACCTAATTGCAGTCAAATTAAAAAAAATACTGTTGGCTTAAAAACTACAACATTTTTTTACCCTAAATAAACAAAAAAACCGCCTTTTAATCCCATAAAATAAGTTCTTTTCAAATGCTAATAAAGTGGGACGACTTCATTTTGAAATTATTTTTTCGGATTTTAAGGCGGTTTTTTAGTGTTTTAAAACATTTTATTTTATACTGTGTAGTGATCATAATCCCACTGGATAAGAATCACAGGGTATTTCACGCTCGCCGCAAGAAATGCTACGGGAAAATCATAGTGCATATTTAAACCGTTCAAATGTGTTTCGTCATAGTCGCTCAACTATCTAAATCGAGATATCTTATCGCCACCCTAGAAATAGGTACCATTGAGGAGTTCCGGTGGCCATCAGTGGTTTTCATCATCAGTTTCACTTCACCAAATGATATTTTCTGCAAGCAAATGCTATTGGAAATACCAAAATCGTTATATGTATGTCTATAATATTTGAGGAGTTCTCTCATCACATCAGATACCAACTTGGTGGATATGGAACCATCTTGGAAGTACACCCTGTCAAACAAAAAAAGAATTTTCAAAATCGATCTATAATTGACGGAGTAACTGCGTAACAAACATACAAAAAAAACATACCGTCGAATTGATAACGTCCTCCTTTTTTGAAGTCGGTTAAAAATGGTTTACCATGATTAAGAAGTTATAAATACTCAACTATTTGGAAAATTAAACCAAAAAAATCCGAATAGGGTGTTTGAAAAATATAACCATAGAGGATTTTGTTTCTAATTGTATTTTAAAGTTTAACAGTCTCAAGGAAATTTGTCCAAGTGAAATATATCCAAAGAACAGACACATAGGCGTTGTGGTCATTGAAATGCAGATCGCGGACCACTAACGGCTTTATCGTGGTCTCTTAATGATTGCGTTACCACAGTGATATAGCAGTTACGATTTTAAATAAGTTTTATCAAAAAACAAACATTTTTATGATCCACTTTGGTGCCGACGTACATGCATCACTGATTTGATTAGTTAAGTAGTTAATTAAAGGCGAGGTGGACGAGTCTAGATTCGACGGACCTACTAGCCATAAAGATGCGCCGAACAGAGGCATCATTCTCTAACGTTGGTTTCAAACCAAGCGAACTAACAAGAATTCTACGGAAGAATTGTTGACGAAAACAGAGACAAAACATGCTCTAGAACTTTCTTTTGTTTGGTATAAACGCACTATACTATAATAAATAAAATAAATAAATATCACGGGCCAATGTCACACAAATTGAACTAGTCCCAAACAAAGTGAATGAAAGTGACAAGGTACTAAAGTGTAAACATATTTATGACGTCGACTGTACCATTTTTTTGGCGCGACTAATATGCATATTCATTATTCATGCCAAATTACAGCTCTCTAGTCTAAGAGTCTCTGCGCTAGACTGCAGACGGATGGACGGACGGACATGGCGAAACTATAAGGGTTCCTAGTTTGACTACGGAACCCTAAAAGTATTCTTGCCGTACGGCTGACCGAGCGGCACGTGAAACTAATATAATGTTCGTGTGCCAATGACGTCAATTGTCTTACCCATCAAAATGTTGTTCATATATTAAAGCCATTAATATGGCAATCGCGTCATCGGCTCCTCCATCATGATCTATGATCATTTTTGGCCGCCCAACGACAGAAGCAGCACTGAAATAAAGTCATACTTCTAAATAAACAATACACAATACAAATTTTCTTTATTGAACACCAAAAAATCCAAACACGGCCATAACTACATTCAGAACCATTTGTAAACATTGGGTTCTCTCTGCCTCTTCTCTACTGTAATCACATTTTTTCTCACACTTATTCACTTGAAATTAAGAAATACTATTAAGTAAACTATATGTATGATTACGATAAAGAGATGGGTTAAAAGAGATTAGAATTAAGCCTGGTGCAGAACTACAAACAAAAACAGGCCAAGAGCATCTCGGACCATGCTCAGTGTAGGGTTCCGAAGCCCCTAGTCGTGATACTTATCCTTTTAAATTAATTTAATTATACCTGTGTGCTGTGTGTGAGTTTACGATTTTTTTATAACTTTTAATACTTGTAGTTTTAGGTGTAAGGGACGCCTAACTCTAGCGAAAATCACACTTTTCGAGTACAATATTTCCTAAACGGTCCCTAATACTTGATAGTAATTATAGTAAATAACATATACATGAAATTTAAAAGAGCGGTCCGATGATACCTCATTCGATGTTATAATGTGGAATAAAATATTTTACCTTTGCTTTACATGTACATACAGTCAGCATCATAAATATGTATATGTATATTAACAAGGTTTCAGAAACATACATGCAGTAGTGTTTACATATTTTTGAAAGTTTAACTGTATTTATATCTATGATTCTGACTGTACGTCTGCTATAAGAGCATAGTCTACCCAAAAAAAATCAAGATTTTATTTGTAAATGTATAACTATGCCAATTTACAGCTTCGATATGGCGAAACTATAAGGGTTCCATGCTGACTACGGAATACTAAAAACAAACAAGTAACGAACAAAGTTATTATTGTTAGTTTTCTACAAATAAATAGTACTAAAATGGAAGCTAACCTTATTAAAGCGAGAAAGAGCGCCGCGAAGAGAGACATCCTCGCTGTTTTGTCTTGTTTGTCGTACTGAAATCATTTAACTGAAGTGAACGCCGCCGGGGCCGCCTCCGCCTTACGATCACAATGTAGGTAATCTACATTGCAAACTCTAAGTTTTCCTTCACGACGAATAATTAATGAATGGCTTAATTATTGGCCTGTAAATAAATGTATACGTTGGCATTACAAATTAACATTACATTAAGATTGTAACAGATCAATCACATGAGGGCGTGAATATCTTCGGATTACATATGTACGTACAGCAATGTCTAATTTGTTTTATAAAAAATACGTAGTTTTTTAGGGTTCCGTAGTCAAACTAGGAACCCTTATAGTTTCGCCATGTCCGTCCGTCCGCAGCCTAGCGCAGAGACTTTTAGTACTATAAACGTACCTCCCGTACACGTAATGTGGGGATGTTTTTTTTTCATCTAGTATTGGGTGTCGTTGGATAGGTCTTTCAAAAATATTATGGGTTTGTGAAAAGTTTTTCGCTTAAGTAATCCGTTTATGAATTATTTAGCTTTAAAGCGCTAATTTTTGTTAGACTCAAGTGTATCCCCCCACAGCCAAAACTACAAATACTAAAATTCTGGAAAAAATCTTAAATGAAAGCACATAATTATAACGAATTTTTAAGGAAAACTATCACGACTAAGTAGACATCATTGGTTCTTGAGATACAGGCGGTTTAAGGGTTTTTATACCTACTAAAATCATCTAAGACGGCACCAATTGACTTTAAATAAAAAATTAGTTATTACTTGTTGATTTTTATGTTTGTAAAGCCTGACAAGATTCTATTTGGCCCTATTTCAATACTAATTTGTATTGAAATAGGGCCAAATAGAATCTTGGCAGGCTTTAGTGCTTAACGGCTTCGGAACCCTACACTGAGCATGGTCCGACATGCTCTTGCCCGGTTTCTGTTGATAATATCACGGGTTCTTATCGAGTTAAAGTAATAGATAAACAACAGATAAACAATCTTTCCAGTGTCAAGGAGTTGAACAATAAACAAAATAGTTAAGAATTAATCAACATTGACATAATAATATAACAGTAACGATAACGAAACGATTCTTACCGTGGTTAGAATTATTTGGTGAGTTCCCGATAGTCATCATCAGGGGATAGCTGAAGTCCGCGGGTAGATTGACAGGTAAAGACAGCTATATCGGTCGGTCTACCCTCTTTCCTGTTTATTTACTATCATTACTACTGGAACTCACTTGAAAGTCACCTCGACTGTAGACACAGTTTCTTTAGAAGGAGGTTACACGCTAATTTACATACACATTATTAGGGTTCCGTAGCCAAATGGCAAAAAACGGAACCCTTATAGATTCGTCATGTCTGTCTGTCTGTCCGTCCGTATGTCACAGTCACTTTTTTCCGAAACTTTAAGAACTACACTGTTGAAACTTGGTAAGTAGATGTATTCTGTGAACCGCATTAAGATTTTCACACAAAAATAGAAAAAAAAAAAACAAATTTTGGGGGTTCCCCATACTTAGAACTGAAACTCATTTTTTTTTTCATCAAACCCGTACGTGGGTGGTATCTATGGATAGGTCTTCAAAAATGATATTGAGGTTACTAACATCATTTTTTTCTAAACTGAACAGTTTGCGCGAGAGACACTTCCGAAGTGTTGAAATGTGTGTCCCCCCCCCTGTAACTTCTAAAATAAGAGAATGATAGAACTAAAAAAAATATATAATGTACATTACCATGCAAACTCCCACCGAAAATTAGTTTGAACGAGATCTAGTAAGTAGTTTAGGATCGAAATAGAATGCATTTTGCTAAAATATGTTTTTTTTTTGGAATTCATATCCTTTCTTGTTATTTATACGACTAATAATTAAAAAGTCGAGTGCGGGTTGGACTCGTGCACGAAGGGTTCCGTATCATTAGAGGAAAAACCCCAAATATGGACTAGGTACATAATATGGACCACACGAATATCTCGCTAGGTGGCGTTCCTATTGAAGTGAAGTAGGCCGCTTTGGACACCATTGAGGTGCGCCTCCCCGCCAGTGATTCGCCGCCAAGCTCAGTGCACGTATATATGTCAGTTATCGTCGATTGAAGTTTTTAGGCACATTTGATAGAAATTTTCGGTGAGTTTTGTAAGGCTGTTGCTTTTTTTATGACAACCGCTTATTATTGTACCTTGGTGTCCTAGAAACGTTATATTATTAGTGAACTTTGTTGTTGTAGCGTGTGACGACACGTATTACTAGTTTCTTTTTGGAAAAAGTTTAACGACAAATGACACCTGTTTATATTATGGACCAATAGTTAGTTTAAAATATAGACTAGTATTCCATATTATGAACATGCTCGTAATATGGACTCGAGCCTTATTTCAATTTTTAACTTTATTATTTTAAGGATTCTTAAAATAATATTTATTTCACATAATTATAAGACTGATTAGTGATTACAAGTTTCCTTTTTTAAAATAGGAAAAAAATGTGACAATCGTCATACCTTAATTATGATAGTCCATATTACGCACCCCTAGGCCGTATTATAAACATGGTGGTCCATATAATGTTACCTATTTTGAAAGGGTTAATTTTGAGTTTATTTAGAATTAAGAAGTTTTTGTTAAACGTTTGTTACTTTATGACATTTTTATTATTATTTAGAAGATTGCCAGATAATTTCCCGACTGATTGGTTTTTAAAGCATTTCTTTAACTGGAAAATCCTGTGTTTTATTTCATAAAATGCATATGGTGGTCCATATTTGGGGCTTTTCCTCTATCTATACAACCACGGTGTCTGTATTAAGATCGAGCAAAAAACGGTAAAAAAATCACGTTTGTTGTATGTGAGCACTTAACTATTAATTTAATTATTTATTCTTAAAGTGTGTGTGTGGTAGACACTGTGACAGATGTTGCCGTTATTCATATCGAGCAAAAAACTTAAAAAAAATCACGTTTGTTGGATGGGAGACCCCCTTAAATATTTATTTTATTTTGTTTTTAGTATTTGTTGTTATAGCGACAACAAAAATAGAATTTTGTGAAAATTTCAACTGTCTAGCTATCGCGGTTCTTGAGATACAGCCTGGTGACAGACAGACGGACGTACAGACAGCGAAGTCTTTGTAACCTTTTACATCCTGTTTTTACCCTTCGGGTACGGAACCCTAAGGGGGACCGCTAAGCAGCTGGGGTATTTTATATTATATTTACTTAAATAAGCGGGGGACCGTTAAGTTAGTGTCAGTGTTTAGTTAACTACCTACT
Organism: Acleris holmiana; assembly: GCA_949316455.1. Lineage (NCBI taxonomy): Eukaryota > Metazoa > Arthropoda > Insecta > Lepidoptera > Tortricidae > Acleris > Acleris holmiana. The sequence continues at coordinate 14,236,018 of OX438777.1, forward strand.
TATCCAACAATCAGCCCTAACTCCTACGCGACGACGCTTGAATCAAAATATGAATACCTAATTGTAATTAAACTTACAGGGCTACTACTTGTTATTTTTACTTTTTAGAGGTTTTATTCAGACTGTTCTGAGTCGGTGGTTTTTTAAATTTCTATTACGTTTTTTTTTATATCATGCTTTTTTAACGTCTCCATCTGAGTGTATGTTTGTGGCATCTTAGTTCCCAAACGGATGAACGGATTTTCAAATTCAAAATTAAAATTCATAACATTTATTTGACAAAAACACACTGCAACACAACAAACATATATAGTAAAAACATGATCAGATTAGTGTGAATTTAATTTAGAAATTTAATTTACCCGTGTGGATGCCGGGTTAGAATAGTGCCACTCCATGTCTTCCCGTGGATGTCGTAAGAGGCGACTAAGGGAATAAGGGCTTGTAGTGCTGTTAGGCGATGGGCTTGCAACCTGTCACTAATACTACTACTTCTTGGCCTGATTATGCGAAATGTGGTTACAGAATTATCAACAAGTATTTTTGGAGTTGGATGGACGCAGGGTTTTTAAAAATAAAGCTACATTAATCAGGACAGTTCTTAGCAAGATTTAATGAAAATTGGTTGAGCCCTTTTTAGAGATATCAGGGGGGGGAGCGCTGTAAAGCTAAATATTTCCTAAACGGATCCTTTAATCAAAATGTTGATTTCACAAACCCGTAATATTTGTGAAAGACATATCCAACGATATGCCACACCATAGAAAAGACGAGAAAAATATATTTTTTTACATTTTAATTGTACCACTTTGTTGGCGTGACTAATATACATATTCATGCCAAATTACAGCTTTATAGTACTAAGAGTCTCTGCGATAGGCTGCGGACGGACGGACGGACGGACGGACGGACATGGCGAAACTATAAGGGTACAAGGGTAACTATAAGGGTAGGGTAGGTTACAAATGGTTGACTACAAACCCTAAAAATTGCACTTTTATAGTGCACTTTTTAGGGTTTGTAGTCAACCATTGTAGCCTACCCTACCCTCCCGTCCGGATCGCTATCACCATCTTATCCATTAACCTACCACCAAGCAGCAGTGTTCGCGTTGCTGTGTTCAGGTGTGGGGATAAGACAACCGGTGAAATTACTAGCATACAGGCATTCCATCTTAGTCCTCAGGGTTGGCAACGCATTTGAGGTCTTAGGATTGCAGTCTTAAGACTATAGTCTTCAGAATTCAAATGTCTATGGGTCTCTGATTCAACTTACTTTCAGGTGGCCTGAGTGCTCATGTGCCTTCTCCTTATCATAAATAAAATACGTTTAGAGAGGACGGCTTTTGACACTTTCTCCGCACAAGCTGAACCACAGTGCCGCGGTAAGAACCCATTTGGTTATCATTTGTGTCAAGAATTATAACCGCGATAAACGAGCCTCTATCATGGGTCCTTCCTGTGAAGTTTAATTAATACTAAAGAATTGCGGAAGTATGTCAGTTTATTGAGTATGGCGACACGGTGGCCTAGTTGGCAGTGACCCTGCCTCCGATGCCAGCGGTCCTGGGTTCAAATCCCGGTAAAGGCAGATATTTGTGTGATGAGCGCGAAAATTTGTTCCTGAGTTTTGGATGTTTTCTATGTATTTAAGCATGTATTTCTCTATACAAGTATGTTTATCGTTGTCTAGTACCCATAGTACAAGCCTATGGCTTAGTTTGGGATTAGGTCTAGTCCTTATTACAGGAAAATTGGTCAGCTCACAAGGACAAAGTTATATGTATGTAAACGAATATTATTCTCGAACTCAATCGAATGAAAACTAGTTTTAACATTTATTATGGCGTAATTGGTACTTACTGTAGACTTTCAATTTATAATTTTTTTGCACCTAATAAAACAGTTACTTTATTACCATTGCACCATTTTCTTAATAATATGATGGTTACGCTTAATTTATCTATACTAATGTTATAAAGAGGAAAGATTTGTTTGTTTGTTTGTTTCGAATAGGCTCCGAAACTACTGGGGCCCTAGCCAAGATGCAAACGCTCCTAGCGATTTTCTTTTCTATCGCTCAAAATGTATGGGACGACAGTCGATCACGTGGTTTATCGAAACGCACGAGAATGTCATCCCATACATTTTGAGCGATAGAAAAGAAAATCGTTAGGAGCATTTGCATCTTGGCTAGGGCCCCTGGACCGATTTGAAAAAATCTTTTACCATTAGAAGCCGACATTATCCCTGATGAACATAGGCTACTTTTTATCCAGTGATTCAAGAGGAAGGTTTATATATTACTAGCGACCCGCCCTCGCTTCGCTCCGGATTAAAGTATTATACATATAAACCTTCCTCTTCAATCACTCTATCTATTAAATAAAACCGCATCAAAATCCGTTGCGTAGTTTTAAAGATTTAAGCATACATAGGGATATAGGGACAGAAAAAGCGACTTTGTTTTATACTATGTAGTGATACTTTAACCCGAAGCGAAGCGAGGGCGGGTCGCTAGTTAATCATACGTCGTTACGCTCATTTTATTAATAATACGATGGTTATGCTTATCAAGGATATTAGTAATGGCGGCGTTCGGTAAACAATTGACACGGAATTTCGGTTTGTTGGAACAGTTTTCTAGAACCGTTATTTCTTAGTAGCAGAATTTTGCCTCAAAGAAAGTATTTTGGTAAAATAACTTGTTAAGCTATTTGTTGATGCTTCAACAGGCCTTGTATTTGTTTTTGTTAAGAGCTTTGAGTAACTTCTATGTATTTTTGTATTTTACGGTTTTGCAATGATGGTCTTGTCCGAAGCGCTGGTAGATTCAAAGTTCATACCTTATTTTATAACTAGTTATTATCGACGTGTAAAAGGTAAAAGAGTTGTGATGTGTCCAATTTACCGACCAATATTATACTATGCATTACAAAACACTTCATTGAACTCCATATACATCAAGAATCGGATTAACAAAAAAGTAATAGTTAATAGGCGGGCTTATCGCTAAATAGCGACCTCTTCCTGACAAACTTACAAAGAAGAGATGGTTAAAAATACAAAATAGAATGAGGCAGGGTGGCGCAAAAATAATATAAATGAATGATCTATTTCATTTCATTTACACTGTTTCGATTCTAACGTTTTGCTTTCTATGGTCTAAATAGATAATGCAATGTCAAAACGCCGCGAAAGATGGTATTCTCACTGGAAGTCCAACCAATAGGAATGCCCGGTATGACCGGTGCGCATGCGCAGTACAAGTCAGCGTAGAAGCTAGCGCCGCCATCGGAGAAACATGAAAACTATCACCAGTTTTCAATTTGTGTATGTCATGATCGAACGGACAAGTAACAAGGACTCAACCCTCGCTTTGATCTAATCGCTGTTTGCCAAGGAGTCTAGTTTAACAATAGTGCCCATCGTCTAAGGCCGGCCGGCCTGCATCATAAGGGTGGAAGAACCGCTCGCGAGGACGCCAATCAAGGAGCTGAACGTTTGGTGGGTACCGCTGTATGGTTGCTTGGTGGACGACCGTCGTTTTTACCGTTTTGACCGGCGAGTATTGCATTACACTCGATCCAGAGTAGCCGATTTACGTCCATCGTTTTATTCAACTTAATTTGCTACATACACATTTAATAGAATTCACATATATAGTCAAACCACCTTAGTCCTCAGGGTTGGCTACGCATAAGCACTCTTAAGATTGTAGTCTTGAGAATATAAAATGTCTTGGGTATCCCCACTTATCATCAGCCCCAATTTAAACTACCTGACAATGAAGATGACAGGTGACATTTCAGTGTACATGGCGCAGCTTATATGAAACCTAGTGATGTATCAGCGTGTTAACTTTGCAATGTACCTATACCGAATTGTCTTCTGTCTCGTATCATTGTCAAGAAGGTGAAATAGGGGGCAGGTGGTCTGTGTGGTCGTTTGCCTTCTCTATGCCATAAAAAAAAACAATCATAGCTCTCACGAAATTGAAATAACTGTTTGTATAATTAGTTTTTTTAGGGTTCCGTAGTCAAACTAGGAACTCTTATAGTTTCGCTATGTCCGTCCGTCCGTCCGTCCGTCTGCAGCCTAGCGCAGAGACTCTTAGTACTAGAAAGCTGTTATTTGGCATAAATATACATATTAGTCACGCCAACAAAGTGGTACAAAAAAATGTAAAAAATATTTTTTTAGGGTATTTCCCCTACACGTAACGTGGGGATGTTTTTTTCTCATATACCTCATAGTGTGAGGTGTTGTTGGATAGGTCTTTCAAAAATATTGTGGGTTTATAAAACTATTTTTTGATCAAGGGATCCGTTTAGGAAATATTAAGCTTTAAAGCGCTAATTTTTGTTAGAGTCAAGTGTCCCCCCCTACCCCCTCACAGCCAGAACTACAAATATTAAAAATCTGAAAAAAAACTTAAATGGAAGCGTATATTATTATACCTATATAACGAATTAAAAAAAAAAAACTATCACGAAAGTGGACATCATTGTTTCTTGAGGTGGCATTTAAAGTGTTAATATCTACTAAAATAATCTAAGACGGCACCAAATGACTTTAAATAGAAAATTAGTTACTATTTGTTGATTTTATGTTTAAGTAAGTACTTAACGGCTTCGGAACCCTACACTGAGCATGGTCCGACATGCTCTTGCCTGGATTTTTTACTTAGTTGCTCTCAACTATTCCTTAGCGCATAGATAAGATACTAATTTAAAATAATTACAAGAATGTCTGAAAACAACACAAAGTCGCGTTGACACATGACCGAGTAGTTAAAGAATAGTGACGAAGTTCACGACTGGATAGACTGGACTGGACTGATAGGTAGGTAGGTACGACCTTGAAAATAGGGATCAGCATGAAACTATTACGAAATAACAAATAATATTGACCGAGTCCCAAAATAAGTTCTTGGCTTGTATTATGGGTACGATAAACATACTTATACAGAGAGGTCACTACCAACTAAGCTAAAGGCGTCGTCTAATAAAATATGTTATTTCCGCTTATTTCAAAATATCTAATCTTTGAGAGTACTAGAGGAGGAGTAGCAGGAGTTGACGGAGCAATGCTGTCCTTTTTACTCTTTTCTTGACAAGCCGCGACTTAACTTACAACTCCTTCCGTAATGCGATGGACTTCACCCTAGGAATATTCCTTTGATCCAATTTGAATATTAGGTCTACTAGCTTTAAAGTTGACTATTGCCCTTTAGGCTGCAAACGCAGTTCTATACTAAAAACGCCCCCGCCACGCTTTTGAAACGCGTTGTAGTATGGGAACGCGCTTGTCGTTAAAAAAAAACAAAAACACCTTGTTTGTAATCAGAATTTGTTACTAATTTATCGGTATATTAATTATTTACAAGTACTTAAAATTGATTAGTACTTACATCGTTACTTCAAACATCACTACATACTTAGTATAAAACAGTCGCTTTTTCTGTCCCTATATCCCTATGTATGCTTAAATCTTTAAAACTACGCAACGGATTTTGATGCGGTTTTTTTTTAATAGATAGAGTTATTGAAGAGGAAGGTTTATATGTATAATACTTTAATCCGGAGCGAAGCGAGGGCGGGTCGCTACTCTAGTACATTATAAGTGGACAACGTGGTTGGTGGTTTTTAGTCGCTTTGGGACCCTGTCGCAGAAAGTTAATGTTTATTAATTTTGGTGACATGACGTGGTTCTATGGTGACCCAACCATTAAAGTCGTTAACCATTCTTTCTTAAATAGCCTTTAAGAAGACATATGTTATTAGGTTATTACAAAATTGACAATATTGCATTGATAAAAAATACCATTTTCATCTAATATTCGGATGTTTTCACGTTTCTCAAGTACCGCGTTAAACCGCCCTCTATTGCAGCCTGTCGAAACTACTCCGTAAAATTTCCCGCGCCAAGCTGTTTTGCGGCGTTGAGAAACCCAGCCAGTTACGTGTCTTAATGCCGTTATATTCCGCTAGATGTCATTACTACCCATTACATAATGCCCCGGATATCATTACCCCTAATTAACATGATTATATCATGAAGCAATAAGTTTTCATTTGGACTCACCTGGCTTGCCTTAATTAACTGCTTTCTACATAAGAATTTACGGCTCTTAATGCTCCTTAAACCGTATTTTGTCCTTACTTTCTAGTCGTAGGTATAATTGAAGTTATTTCGGTTTGAATCTACGCAAATGTATGCATAGATTCAGCAGGAAAATGAGCCAACCACGCCTTGGTGATACAAAATGCTATTTAAATATTAAATAATACCTAGTCCTACTAAACTCAGGAATTTAATAATTATTACTAGTCTAATTTTTCGAGCGTATTTGAGCGATTTCCATAAGAAGTACCTATAGTTAAGGACAAAAATTAACAACAGTAATTTTTCCATTTCATCACGAAAATTAACTGTCAAATCAATAACAGTACCTAATGGCGGCCGAGTTACAAATAATACCAAATAAAAGGCAATATGCTTTTTCCGACAGATTTTGGTATTTTTTTCATCAACGCATTTGAATTTATAAATATTGAGAAAGAAACAAAACGTATTAATGCTAAAACGGTTATCTAGAATGGTCTTGGTAAATAAATGAAAACTGGCCAAGTGCGAGTCGGACTCGCGCACGAAGGGTTCCGTACCATTATCTATACAACATTAGACACTACCTTTGTTTTTTTAAAAGGCAAAGAAATCACGTTTGTTGTACCTCCTTAATTTGAGCCCACCTTAATTTATTTTATTTTAAATTAATTATTTATTTTGTGAAGTGAATATACAAAGAAATATTCTGGAAATATTGTAAGCGTCCACCTTTTGTCGTTTTGTCGAGCAAAAAACGGCAAAAAAATCACATTTGTTGTATGGGAGCCCACTTAAATATTAATTTTATTCTGTTTTTAGTATTTGTTGTTTTAGCGGCAACAGAAATACATTATTTGTGAAAATTTCATCACAGACAGAGATAGAGAGTGGTGTTTATTGGGCCCCGTTTTTACCCTTTGGGTACGGAACCCTAATAAAAAAGGAGCTTTTTACGCCTTTATTTACAAGGTTAGTATAAAAAATGACATTAGAGAAGAAGATGAGAAACCAAAATATTGATTAAGGATTTTAATTCTAAAGTTACTTAAGGTATTTAAGTCGAAGCATCACAATGACAAAAGCTCATTCACTATTTTTCACAACTCTAACTAAAGTCCGTTTATTTGCTGAGTTCAGACATAAACAAATGTATAATCGTTATAATATAAGTCAGCATTCAGGAAAACCGTGAGGAACTTACTTTGTATCTGCGTAAGCTGCGTAAATTACACCTGTCGTACCTTATTTGAATATAAGGGATCTGGCAATAACGTACTAAGTAATACCAACAAATATGTACGTTCGAACTCACAAATGCACATTTTAGTCCCATGTCGCAGCTATTGATATACTAAATTCAAACCACTTTCAATATCATACGTTACTGCGACAAGGTATTAACTTGTACAGCTACTTCCGAGTTCGACTGTACGCTTCCGTGGGGCTTCTAAGAAAATAAAGCCATTTAAGTAGCCCGCAGTAGGGGCGCACTCCGGCGGAGCCCTGCTTAATGATCACAGCAGAGCACACATCTACATATCTACGTCAAGAAAATGTAATTTAAATTTTAAAGTGTTAGGAACGCGATCTGGGAGAGCTTAGGGCGACTTTACACTTGATTTATAGGCGCAGGTAACGGTTGAAAAATTCAAATTGGCCGCACGTGTTCGCGGGGCATAACTGGCTCCAACTCGGCGCCACGCCGCGGTAACGGCCAGTGTGAACAAAAACTGTGGGAGGTAATTAATGCAGTCTGTATTATTCTTAACCGAAGAACTTCGAACTTTACGGCGTTTTTGTATCATATGAAGAAGGCACGACCACATGGGGGCTGCGTTGCCAATCTAATATAATTGCTGAGTCAAAATGAGCAACTACCTACCTACCAAGGTTAGGAACACACACTTAGGAACCACTCTAGTTTATGACGGGTCAGGTTAGGTTCACCGGTGAAGAATTTCACCCAGATGCGAAAGTATGTTTGTATCTTTGTTCGCCCCAAATCCATGTCGGCAATGGTTCGGATTTGATTAATTATACAGACTTTTTTAGAGGGCCTGAGCACGAAATTTGAAAATATGTAAAACAGTTACAATATATTGTAAATTCTTGTTTCAGTTAGTTCTAATACGTCTAATGCAGAGTTAGTCCGAATTATAATTTATCCTAAAACAGTTATAAAACATTCCTAAAGAACCTTAACCGCAAGGTATTTCAAAATCTTAACCTTTAAATCATAAGTCGAACTAAGTATTACGGATCCGTGATACATTAGGACAAAAATGGTAATTGACGGTAACATTCCATAAAAGGCTTGAGTGATTTCTCGCATGTACTCTAAATTTATTTAAGAAATTGCTTCTCTTTATTTCTTTCACTATATTATATTTCTATCTGTGAAAACCTACAATTGGTTTTATGTGTCTTATGTCATGATTAAGGTAATTTATCAGTTGTTGGTTTTCCTATAGTAATTAAATAAAAATAGTTAGGGCAAATACCTAACGAGCTCCCATTTCCGCCACAGAACGATTTAATTTTGGGCTAATAGTGGAGGTGGGCGCCGCTTGCGTAGGTGTCTAATTAATGTGCGGGCTGACATCTGCCGCATATTCCACTTGTACCTCGCCGAAGTTCATACACGCCGCCCGCAGAGCCTGCGACGGGAAGTGTTAGTTAAATTAATAGAAATACAGCTATTTTGAAGTTTGCCCAACTGTTTCAGATTAAGAAACTTTATGGTAGCAAACAGACAAGGAGGTTATATTTCTGAAAATATTTACAAAGAACTCGCTAGGAGTATATACATATTTTGTTCGTGCTGACGTAAATGAACAGGTTACGGAGATAATTTGGGAAATTACCTTCATGTTTACCGAAATATATCCATAATAAATAATATTGAAAGCAAATTATGCCTTTTATTTAAATAACCACCAACGACTTATGGACTCCATGCAACACCAGAAGATTCCCTGCAGCTATACACCACCTTTACCTCAATTTATTTTCCGAATGTCTGGGTAAAGTAGCTATACATACTTCTTACCCCACTTGTAGCAGGGCGGCGCTCGTGTGCAGAACTTATTAACTCATCTCAACTACCACAGGTGTTTTAAATTAAATCATTTGCCTAAAAATAGATACTTCCAGTAGAGCCATACGTTAAGCTAGACAGGGGAGGGGTAATGCAATCTAGACAAGTTATTAGACTTACTTAGAACTTACGAAAGTTGGTTATTAGTTCCAAGTTTCCTTCTAGAACACTGCGTAACTTAAACAAGGCAGCGGATAAAGCAGGTAAGATTTATAGGTATCTTCAGAGATTACCCACGCTTTATTCCACTTATGAAGAGTCAAGAGGAATAACCGCAATACAAATCAAAGCTTTCCGACCCCTAAATGCAAGTATCCCAAACACCACAACTTTTCCCAAAATATCATGTTTCCTAATAATTTTATCATATTTAACAGCAGGGCAGTTTTGCAATTCTAACATGAGGTAGCGTTGCCCTCGGGACATCATGTAAGAGTCTTGAATCGAACTTGACTCGCCCTTTTTCATCCGAGGTTCCATTAAAGGAGGGTTACAAATCAAAGATTGTTCAGCTATTTTCCCAAAACTTGCCTCGCATGTGGTGTGTATTTTTACTCGTCACTAACCTTTGAGTAAATCCCCACGAGACTTCCATTAATTATGCATGTGCGTAATTAGCATTCCCGAAACCCTACTTGTTAATTCTCATTCACAAAAAGGAAGTTCATACATACTGTCCCACTTCCACCATTTGTACAAGTAGCGGTCCTAGATATGTCTCTGCGGACCGATTCGGACAAAACAACTCTGCTAAAACTGCCGATTACGCACGAAGATCAAGTTTAACCTTGTTAGTGGTCATAGCAAACAAAGTAAGGTAAAGTTTTGTTGCGATTTCGTTCAAAGAATCAGAGCGCCGAGCCTTAATTGAGGTTCGTCCAATCCCGCCCGAGGCCTATCCTATTCGCCTTACAGCTCTGCACAGTAATAAAATAAGCAGTTTTTCCGATTCGACGTTTTATCTTGTCGCTTCGTATTCTTCAGGCAAGTTTCGTTCGGAGGGAGTCGAGCGCGGTCTCCGGAGCATTCCGCCGAGAATTAGCTTACCATGCACGCCGCCGGCCGAACATTACCGACGTACTCGAGCTGCTGCTCGCCTAATTGTTAATTGTAACAAAAGCAATAAATTTCGAGATTAACTCTTGCTCTTCGGGAATATTGGGACTATTGGGAGGGTACAAAGGACATTTTGAGCGCCGGTTCTTCATACGTCTTATGAGTACGTCACACGTCTCAAGATAAGACATCAGAATCGAAGATTTACCGTATCCGATTTATCTATGCACCAACCAACAATGTAGGTTGGAAAGTTAAAAGAAAATATACAATTTAGTAAATCTCTTTGGACAGCATTTGTGTTCTACAACAATCTCACACAGACTGGCTAAAGTATCTCTCCAGCCGTTTCGTCAGAACCCCAATCAAACAAAAGTCATCGAAAAGTGTTTGGTGTTTATTTGCTTCTGTCTATAGAAGGCAGTAGGTACCTACTATTCGAGTTTGAAGTTATGAGAGACGAAGTTGTACAATGTAAATACAAAATCTTCTCACAAATCAAATAAGACGCCGCCGCATTCATTTTACATTTAAATCAGCTCGAAGTTTTCATTCTCTAGCCTCTTCGAATGCTTCATTGTACCTATACTTGAACTAAGTATGCAGCCAAAAAATGTGTAGGAATGGGTGTCTATGACTTAGGGAGTTTTTCTCGTCTATTTATTGGCTGTCTCATGTGTTTTTCTCTAGAGACGTCGTGTTGTCAGGTCGCGAATTCAGATCCATGCCCCCGGCACCGATATATTGCGAGATTGCCACACTTTGTTACTTATTTTTCTGTAAATATTGGCATTCAAGATCTGGTTACCGCAATAAATCCTCCCGCAAAAAACCTTTCCAAACTCAACACTAATATGAATTTCGTATAAGTGTGAAGATTTTCCGGCTGCAGAGATCGACAAATGGAATGTCCAATGCAGCGCCGCGCCGTACCGGCGAAATGGATTTTATGAAAACATTTTGCCGACGAGCTTATCAACTAAGTGGCAAATTTCATTACCCACGTGTATTTCGAAAATATGCCAGTCATTTTATCTCTTACGTATAGGATACTTACCCGGCACGGACGCAATTAAGTGGGACCTACCTGGATAATTAAGAACGGAAATTGAGTTTTCGATTGGAATGGTATTTGCCGTTTTTACCTTAAAACACGGAGTGCCCTCATCTAATCCTAATTTGGTGGAGTATTCGTCGTGAATTCATTTATGCTCCTCGGAGCCGAGGGCTCTCACCGCGGGACACTATGCAAATTATAAGCTATTCAATAAACCTACTATTTTCCTAAAATGTTGGTAAATCCAATTAAAATTCGGGACAGCAGTCAGGTCCCGGAGGTAGGCTGTTCAAGGGGATTGGGGATCATAAACTACCGTTGTCAGACTAATCTTTGCTCATCTTAAAGACAAAAAATAGAACAAATATATACATTTCTAAACTTATTGCTAAATATCAACAACCCATACCGCTGGACCTACTTGACTTGAAGTTTGGAGGGAATATTCCTTGGATATCCTAGGGGTGCACTTAGAAGGGATCTTTGGAAATTCCACCGCTACGGGTGAGTAGCGGGAAATTAATTCAACGCGTACGAGTACCAGGTCGCGGTGTCCTTTAGTATTTCTATTAAAAACAATCGACAAGTATTTTTAAGGGTCTACAGTTTTGTTCTTTACTTGGAAACACAGTGCAAGAGGTCTAAAATTGTTTTAGGTTTCGGGTAAAGTCGGTTAGACTTTCATAACAGCGCATGAGAGCAAGTGAGAGGGAAGTACAAACCCAAAGGCTGTTCTATGTGCTATTGAACTTGTGTGTCCATAATGTTACTGCGGATGTTTTACTAATACAACGAAGGGCATTTTAAACTGTATTGAATACATTACGGTGGCGGCGTTACGACTATAGGCGTCTTTACGTCGAGTACTTTAATGTCCTGCGGCGTAATAAATGGGTACTCAAAACTCGGTGCATTTTACGCAAGTTGACAACTGCCGAGTTTCTTTTCTCGGTTATTCTTGTGGTAATTTGGCACAGTTTGGAAGCTCAATGTAAGCTTCGGTGGAAATACTGGAAATACTGTAGCAGTACGACAGTTTGATACTCTTAGGAGTGGGTTTATTGTTAGAAATAAGATAGCCAGCGAGTCATGGTCCTCTCCATACGTAGCGTAGGTGCGATGCAGTGGGTTTTACTTATAGAGCCTATGTTGGGGTACCTATTATTTTATCTAAACACTTTTCAACAAACATATCATTACGCATAATTTCAATGCAGAGTTTTCTTTTTGGAGTTACAAGTCTAAGCTAACCTAATTTACGATTAAAGGTATCATGAAAACATTATGGTTTCAGCAGAACATAGCGTTGCGAAAGCGAAATGATGCAATCGACGAAGTGAAATTCGATAAAATTATGGGTTAAAAGTTAAAACTATGCTTTACAAATGGTATCGCACCCTATAGGGTAAAAAATAGGCCGGCATTCGAGGAAAGGTATAAAGAGGTAGCAAGAAAAAAACCGTAGCTTAAGGAAATAAGTTAAAAGACTGCTAGCATTAATATTTAAGGTATGTCCCCTTCGTATCTCACCGAATTAATTGATGAACTTCCAGAAAAGGTCTTGAGTATATCGTCAAGGTAACATTCAACTTTGGGAATCTAAGACTTTTTTTAAAGTTTCAAACGTTTCGTATATTCTGTGTGCTGCGGCGAAGGTGGAGTGTCGTAAACACGCCTCTGGGAAATTCTTGACGCTCGCGCTGAGCCAGCTCGGCCCATTCGCCGCTTCGCTTTAAGTAGCTTTCTTTTCGTTCCATGCATACACAAGCAAATAAGCGCTACCCGATAATAAGAATGGAACTTTGCTTTTGTCAGTCACGCTGCTGTGATTGTGTGAGCTGTAAATCGGAAAACGAGGCTTGGTAGACAGTGAAATCGCCAAAAGAATCCTAGCTTAGTGAACAATATTTATACAATTTACACTAGCGTGAATAATAGAAACTTCAACACTACCTGACATTTACGTGAGTAAGTAGCAGTGGTTATTGTGTTCATCAAGTGTTTGTTTTTAAATCTGAAAATCAGCGTTGCAGCACAAGTATTAAGTTGTTTGTTTAAGCATGTTTATTTTGATTAGAATACTATATTAACTTTTCTATGAGACACGAGTGTCAAATATAGCGTGATAACTTTGGCCAGGCGAACACTATTAAGAAGCTGCGAGTTCATAAACACTAATATCTATACGGTTACCGCTCCAAATGTATCTACACGTAGTATAGACCTTATTGTAAGTATTATTTACTTGTTTAAATACTTTATTACACAAAATTAAAGTAATGTACAAAAGGCAGAATTAATTTTCAGTAGTATAGGGGCGTGTAGATATTTTTGTTTTGGAAACGTGTACCTATACCTATTTATGACTTTGACTGGGTACCTACCGTAAGTCGGGAGGCGTTCTTTTAATCACAATAAAATATTTTGAATGCACGTATCTATGTATTTTTATTCCATTATCACTAAAAGAACGAACAACAAAATAGTTAGACACAAAAGGTTTGTACAAAGGCGAAGTTATCCTACGTTACGTTTATATTAAATAAAAAATAAGTAATATTATTATTCTTTCTTTCTTAAACCAATAATTATAATGGTTAAAGTTCGCGATCATATAAATATCCATGGAGATTTAGTGGGCTGGGCGCGGCCCGCCGTGGGAAATATGAAAATTGGAAATGCTCTGCCGGAGCGGATAAATTCCGCCCCTATTTGTAAGCGGCCTCAATATCCGGATGTAAGTGGGTACCTTATAAGCACCATTGCGCTATCTGTGGTACTAACCTCGAGCGATTGTATTGCACGTGCTAATGTACACCAATATCTTTAATATATTGAGCTTTATTTACTACTAGAGTCGGCTTAGTGCTTCGTTGGTAGGATTCGTTTTTGATACTCTCTTCTGATAAACTTTGCCCGCTGTCTGTTAATAGGCGCTTGTGTTCATATGGAAAATTCTACGCCATTTAGTCGTTTAATTTAAAGAGTACCAGGGCTGGGATTCTACACGGCAATAACGATATCGTCTTTAACGTGTTTCCGTATTGTCAACGTTTTGATAACTCTTATGACATTTACAGCAATAGCGACTGTCACATAAACGATTGTAAAATACATCAAACGCGATATTGTTTTAACGCAGTAGAATAGACGCGCTGGAAGACCGAGCGTCATTGTGGTTAAAAACGAGTTGACAAAGAAGATGACATCTTGACAGATATGTTTTTCGCCTCCGTAAATCTTTTATTAGTTTTCGAGGACATGTATAAGTCGTCGATCGAGGTGATTGTTGGAGTTTGATAATCGAATCGAAAATTCGTCACATTTCCTGGAGATTTAATTATGAGTTACGATTTTTAATATTATAGTTTAGCTATTTATTGAACAACAGGCTCTGTCTAACTATGCTATGTATATTTAATATTGCTCGTATTATAGCTGTCGTTGATATAGTGTACTCGTATTTGCATGCATCTATTTACAATTTACATACTTAACTATAAATTATAATAAAATTTATAATAAATTTATATATTGTCAAATATATATACTTGAAAAATTGACCCGTTTTTGTTTGCAAACTTCAGATATAGCTCTTCCCGCCTAGTAAATATAAAAATATGTATTTTTACTATATTTCATCATTATTAATGTTGAGGTGCACTATAAAGGTGTTATGGGTAATGGGTCATGAATCATCGGAATAAGTGAGGTAAAAACGATAACATAACGACCCCGACCCCGAGTATAAAGTCGCGCGAAAACTCTAGTCTTTTATAATATAAAGTTTATATCATTCACGACGAAAATAGCGCAAACAGTGACGTCAAAAAAGCAAATCTAGGTGATTCACCCGAAACACTCATGTATTTTCATCGATTTTGATTAATAACAAAGTTATTGAAAATTCAGCGATTTTTTTTCTCGAAGTTTAATCAGAGTCGCGTATTAGAGTTTGTGACATTATTAACTCTCGGTCTCATTGAGTCAGTTTCTGATTTCGGAAAATATACTTTTTCCATTGACATGTAAATTCGTGGGTTACCCAAGCAATTAAACAAAAACTTGAATTGTATATTCGCGTGGGGCCTGGGAGGGCTTATGAGAGGGCCGATGTGGTGAGCCCGGGTCGAGTGGGGTCCAGCGCCCCGTGTCGACTTTAATGCGCTCCTACTCGGCCGGCCCACTTATGCCCAACTAATTAGTTTAATTCAATTATGCTTTCCGATTGTTTGTTTTTTGAGTAAGCCTATTACTTACATAACAGAAGTTTCTGTAATGTTAATAATATTCAAAGATATTTGTAGGTCTTCAGAGGGTTTATTTCCTTATTACAATCAGTTATTTTGTGTTGTATCTTTTAAATATGATGTAGACTCTTCGGCTGTCAAGCTGAGGCGGGCGCATAGACTTGCAACCACATAATTATAATGCCACATTATATTACAGTTTCCACTCTTATGAGCGTTAAGTCCGATTTTATCGAGGTACCTATGGTTTGTTTAAATTTAAGTTAGGACTAAAACAACTTAGTAGTTTTTAATTACCGTATAGCATGTTATTTTAGTTTAAACTAGGTGCTGTAAATGGCGAAAAAGCCTAAAACATCGTGTATTTCTTGTACCTAATGAAGAAGGATAATTTATAAAGGTATACATGGTGACATAGCCATTAGACACACACAAGTCTCGTCGTTAGTGTGACTGGCTTTAAAAGAAAAGCAATTTTTATGTCGACAATGTACACTCACCACGACTCTCACTCGACACTGGGCGTCGAGTGTCAATTCAACTCGGCAAAACCATATTACTTTTAAGATGTTATACTACTCGTATTGTCAAATTGTTAATTGTCGAGTTCAAGGTTTAACACAGCAGAATAGAGGCCAATATCTATACTAATATTATAAAGCTATAGAGTTTGTTTGTTTGTTTATTTAAACGCGCTAATCTCAAGTACAAATGGTCTCATTTAAAAAAATCTTTCAGCGTTAGATAGCCCATTTATCGAGGAAGGCTAAAGGGTATGTAAAATCACGCTAATAGGAGCGGAGTCCGAATGGAGAATATTTCTCTATCGGGGGTTTTTGTTCCTTTTGAGAACTTCCGCTGCGTGCGCTGCGTAAACGGTTAGTTTCGCAAAAATCATGTATTACAGATTCCACGCGGACGAAGTCGCGGTCAGAAGCTAGTTGTCAATAATCATCATGCTGTATCAATTGGCTTATCGATGCAAGTCGACTCGAGTCAATATACATACGAGCTTTTCTGACCAAATACGATGGCGTATGTTTATTCATAACATACACAATACCACTTTGTACATGAATAAAGTTTCATTTAATTTCAATGTTTCGATTTATGACGACAACAAAAAATAATCAACTAAGTAAAAATAACAAAAAATATTATATCATACATTGAAAGTCAGAAACGTTTTACTATTTGTTACAAACGTTTAGTATTTGTGAGAAATGTTTCTTCTAGCAATGTGGGTGGCGGCGGCCTATTTGGTATTCCGGGGCGGCGTCTCCTCGATTTAGAACAGACAGCCCCTGGACCCGCGGACGCCGTCTCCATACGTCTTGTTCCAACGTGATTTTTATTACTTCACCTTGTGATTGAAAATATCGTCGGTATTCTGGCGCTATTTTCTCCGCAAATTCTGCCGTAAGTCAGTTATAACTACGAGGTTTAGCACAAAGGTGTTAAATGTAAAGCTCTTGTAACGTGTCGCTCGTTGGAGTTCATATTATAAGCTGATTTAGTGACGATGGAGTCGACCATTAGACGGACCAGGGCTGGGATTCCACACGGTAATAACGATATCGTCTTTGACGTGTTTCCGTATTGTCAACGTTTTGACAACTCTTATGTCATAAAAATAATGGCGACAGAGTCAGACATGATTCTAAAACACGCCAAACGCGATATTGTTAGAACGCAGTAGAATAGAGGCCCAGTTTGACAGACGAGTTGCAAGCAGGGCCTTTTTCCTCAATTATAATATATTGTTATTGACATGTTATCGTATTGTCAGCGTTACGATAGCTTATTTAGTAGACAGTAGTGGCCGAGTTATAAACAATACGACATGTCAAAAGCAATACGGTTTACTGTAGAATAGACGCCATATACATATAAAACTATTTCCATGACTGACTGACTGACAGAAAACGCACAGCCTAGACAGCTGGACCTTGGAATTTGAAATGTGGAGAGACATTCCCTTGTGTGCCATAGAATTAATAAGCAATTTAAAGCTTAATATTTAACAAACGGATCCCTTAATCAAAAAACAAACCCGCAAATTTTTTGTCTATCCGTAGACACCGAACATCATGTGGAGACACGAACAAAAAAGCATTCCCACTTTCCGTGTAGGGGAAAAGACCTAAAAAAGTTAAATTATTTTTTATTTCTGTCAAATAACAGTGGGGCTAGACAAGTTGCATTCGAAAATCTTAAGCAATTATGTTTCGACGTAAAAAAATATGGAATTGACGTAAGCTACCGAGATAGTACCACGTGACGGACAGGCAGGCAGACAGACGGACATGGCGAAACTATAAGGGTTCCTAGTTTGACTATGGAACCTTAAAAAGGAAGGATTGATAATTTACGACAAGCTTAAATTTCCTCGTTCCTGGGCTGGGATTCTTCACGGTACCTAATAAGGATATAGTATTTGACCTGTTTCCGTATTGTCAACGTTTTGATAACTCTTATGTCATTTACAATAATGGCGACTGTGACATAAAACGTCAAATACGTTATCGTTATAACGCAGTAGAAGAGAGGCCCTGTACCAATCCAGATGAAGCTACGAGTATTTTACACAAATATCTTGATGTTTATTGTCAATTCATCTCGTAGAACTTCGTTTGTTCGTGCTTCGTATTATCTGCCTAAATTCTGGCTTATATCCTAGTCTGAATCAATATTTCTAGCAGCATGCCATCTGATGGTAAAAAAGTCAGAGGTTTAAATTGGAATGCTTCTATTTTACACATTTAACTGTTTGTCGTTTTCCCACAAGTTCAAAGTAGGTATTTTAGTTTTGGTTAGGGTGATTTTACAAAAAATATGAAATATTATAGTAAGAAATATGATTGTTGTTGTTTTTTCGTTTAGGAATGTGATTGTAGTAGTAGTAATGAAAAAAATAAGAACTGGGTTGTATTTGTTGGTAATCGCGCTTGGCGTCGCACGCGAGCCGTGTGAGCCGTGCGAGCCGTGCGAGGGGCTAGTGGGGCGCACTACGTCGTGAGATGGAAATTGGCGCGCAACTTGCCAGGGAGAGATTTTCAGTGTTTTACAATATGCTACTTATATTGATATTACGAATTAAGTTTTTTTTTAGTACAACAATTTATGCGATTTTCATAGCATCTAATATTTGTACTTTCTTGCGTATCAGAAACTAAAGACCAAAGTATTTCTTTCGCAAAAACGGTTACAGTATCCTATCCATACTAATATCTATTATAAATGCAAAAGTTACTCTATCCATCTATCAGTCTGTTTCTATTTGACGACTAACCGTTAAAGCCATTTCGAGGAAATTAAATATGGAGATAGCTTAAGCCCAGAAGAAGGACATAGGGTACTTTTTACCTGGCAGACTTGAGATACACTTCAGAAAAAAGATGAATTTTATAATTATTACAAATCCCCTTTTAATAAATACTGAAAAACGGAACCCTTATAAAATTACTTTGTCGTCCGTCTGTCGCAAGACCATTTTGAAATGTCTGAAACTATATCAGGCTGAAATTCGGAATGTTAGGTTAGGGTTTAGTACACAAGGGCTGATCATTAGAACTTCGTTTTTTTTCTATTAAGGCAGCGTAAAAAAATTGAGGCAAACCATATATAGTTGGATCGTACGGTGTAAGGAGCTCGCTAAACACTCGCCCGTTCACTGTTTAAGAGAATCAAATAAAGAAGACAGAAATTGTCAGTCAGCTGCCAGCGGAATAAGAATACAGGACTCGACAAACCAAATCGAACGATTGATTGCTTTGATTTGGTGAACGTGCGCGTTTTTACAAATATTTGCTATATGGTTTGTTTGCATCGAGCGTTATAGAGATTGGATAATCAGGAACCTAAGTATATCAACACTTTATTGTACTTAAACAACTAAATTACACAAACATTACAATTACAGAAACGAAAGTACTATAAAGGCGAACTTATCCCTTCGCAGGATCTAGTCCAGTTACCTAAAGTTCCGTGAAGCGGACGGAATTAGCCGCACATATTGACTTATCTAAGGTTATTACCAAACATAGAAGTTTTTGTGGCACGAATAAAATTGTCCTAGAGACTTCCGAACGATATTAGTTTATCGATAAATTGTACTTTCTTATGACAGTTATGACTATGAGATAACTTATAATATGAATATGCTACATAGTACTATCTTTACAATGTCATACAGTTTACCTAAAAAGGTCTTTGATGCAAGGCACGGTTGGTTTCAGTTCATTACATACAGTTTACGACATTTATTATATACCATTTTGAACCTTGTTTAATTAGCTAACGATTGAATAATAGCAATACAATTGGTCAACTAGTGTACAAATATGATATATTATTTGCCGGTACCTACTGTATAAGGAGAAATACATACTTAAATACACTCGACTAGAAAACCTAGAAGACCCAGAAAGAAATATCTACTCGCACTCATCAAACAAAATATTTACCCTTAATTTAATTTTCGTAGGTAATAAAGTAAAGAGTATCTTTGCCTTTGATTAATTTGCACTTTGGTTCTACGACATGGTTCCATTGTGGCTCAAAAACCCAACTGGTGCACTGTAACTACGTTATTTTTTAATTTTGTCTTCAGTCAAACAAGTGTGGCGTGCCGAAGCAGGGGCCGGCCATCACGGCTAGCGGTCCAATTAGCTGCCAACCGCTGTCTTGTGTCCGTCGGTTTGCCGGAATTGCCTTGTTCCACCAAGCAAGCATTTCACAATCGAAAAGATTTAAGGTGTTTCAATGAAATAAACATCATTATTCAAGTATTTATTCAAAGTATAAAAATCGTATTCCAACGACACCAATCCTACCTAACAAAATTTGTTCGCCGCGACCTGCGGCGTGTAACGGTTATTGCTGCAATATATTCGGCTTAACCCCGCCGCGACGCGACTCGCCCGCATCTCTTCACAACATCTAATAACCGGACCGATACTTGCGACTTAAACGAAAACATTAGGAACGAGGACGCAATATGGAAATCCTGTATCGAGCAGATTAAGTTTGGTATTATGGAAGTGGGAAATCCGGCCGCGATGCAAGCGCCGTGATCGCTTCCCTTGCGCTCGAGTTCACAGCTTGCTCATGGTACATAAGCTAAACAGAGTCGGGCCGCCGTCGGGCCGCAGCCGCAGCGCTCCCGCTCCGCGCTCGCCCGCTGTCCCGGTGCACGTCTCGCGTTATGAAATGGGAATTAAATTGTCTGTGAAGAATACAACAGGATTACCGTTTATTCCTGCTCTCACGTCGATAGGATTGATCGTTTCTAATTTTGAATGAATATATACATTGCTTCGTAAAGAGAGCGGGCACGGAACTCCTGTTTTGCTGAAGCCGCAATAGTCGGCGTGCGATTCGACGTGATCGGGCGGGGCCGCCGCCAGTGGGAGCGGGGTACGCGGGCATCTCCTGCACTGCAGCCGGCTTGGCATGCTGCTCCGAGTTTGTATATCGTAAACACTCGCTGGATTATGGCAAGCACAGCCAGTTCGAGAATTGCTCTTATTATTCGAAAATTGACTTAGCTTAGAGCGCATCGAATGACGGCAAACATACGAATACCTTTTAGTCGAAATACGGAAAGTCATTAAAGAAATACTTGGGGCGCTTTAGTTTTCCTTTTAAAGTACGCCCTTTTAAAATAGTGTGCAAATCACGCTGAACTTTACTGGTAGTAAAATATTGGTCTATGTTGCTTGGGATGATGAACCCGGGTAGAGGCTGATATTTTATAAAGGGTACTCTCGTAACTTTCATGTACGATTGTCGTGCAGCAATAGTCGAATTAATACGTCTATGTAGGAACTTACTATAGTAATTTGTTGCATTTTTTCTTCTTAACAAATTATGTATGTTGGTGTGATTTATTTGAGAAATATTTATTATGTTTCTAGCGTTACCGTGGTTGGGTCGCAGATATTGGGCATGATTCTTCCTTGTAAAGCCAGCAAAAATATTATTATCTGTTTTTTTTTCCAAATTATAATTACGCGTAGTTTTAAGATTGTTCACTTTTAAATGCTCTGCGATCTTATTTGTCATTGGTTTTTTGCGTATATTAGGTGTATCTGTTAATTTTCCTCCAGCTCGCGGCATGAGACTGACGTTAAAGCTTCTGTTGGATGGCTTGTTATTGCTTTTTCTGACATAACCAATTTGTGGCTTCTGTACTTCTGACATCTCTTTAATAGCGTTCTCAATTTCAGGCAAACTCAAAACTATCGAGGACTTCGCCGCTACTACAGCTTGGTCTTCTAAATCGTATAATTGTTCCCTGCTACCCGGCCCCAGTACGTTGTCTTTTTGGTAATAGAGCCGTTCTACCTTTATTGGGGATCTTACAAATCGTTCCCAGTAGGAGCGCGGCGCGATTCCATTTTCGGCGAAGTACGGTTGGCTCTCCGTTTCAGTGTGGTCGGGCTGCGGGGCCGCGTGCTCGGGCTGCAGGCCTCGGATGAGGGAGGCGATCTGCCGGCCCAAGTTGGTGTAGTAAGCGTCGTCCGGGGCCGCGGGCGCGTCAAAACTGCGCCGCGCGGGCAGCGGCGCCTGCAGCCTTCCCGGCAGCTGGGGCGGCTTCCGTAACCTCGCAGCCCTCAGTGAACTCTTCGGATCATTCCTATCAGGATTAAACTCTATCGTGGGAACCATAGGCACCGACGTGTTACCTTCTACTCTGTGAATAAGTTGACTCAAATATTTAAAGTCTATTTCATCCGGGATTGGCAGTACGTCCTCTCTAGTTGGCTTTGAGTTCTCGAACGGCTGCTGGTAGATGTCGTCGTTGTAGTCCCTCAGCGGGCCCTTGTCTGCGTTAATGAAGTGGTTTTTCTGGGTTACCTTAAAAGATTTCGCCATTGGCCCCAACTTTTTAACGATCTGCGACGATTTTCCTCGTTGCCTATTTAATGCTTGTAGCTGAAATAAAACGAAATAATTTATCAAATACTGCTTTGAAATTAGCACATTGTTCGAATCTTAACAATTGCAACATTATAATACTTTAATTTTAAGTCATACAGTGGCAACACTGACAATCTCTTGACTTCCGACAATAAAAACTCAATCTTGCATGTGCATGCAAGATTTGGTTTTTATTTATTATTTTTTTATTTATTTGTTATTATTAATATTTTAACCGCAGACCCCATATCCAATGCAATGAACTTTCTACACACGCGTTAAACAAAGTATTCTAAATTAATTGTAATTAAATCCCTTTGCGAAGGAAACTGCCACTTTTGATTATTTCGGGTAGTTAAGTTGTTTTTCATCTATTTATTCATCTATGTTATATTACAATATAAGTTGCATTGCATGGCAAAAAATACGAAAATACATTGGGACGTCAACATAAATACTAATAATCAATGATAAAAAAATTATACTGAAATAATTAAAAAAAACCACTTTTTTTTTATATTATTGAGAAGGCACACGAGCACTCAGGCCACCTGATGGGAAGTGGAATCTGAGACCCATAGACATTTGAATTCTCAAGACCTCAAATGCGTTGCCAACCTTGAGGACTAAGATGGAATGCCTCTATGCTAGTAATTTCACCGGTTGTCTTATCCCCACACCGGAACACAACAACGCGAACACTGTTGCTTGGCGGGTGGTTAATGGATAAGGTGGTGGTAGCGATCCGGACGGACCCTGCACTGGGTCCTACCACCACTACAAACAAACAACACAACTAACACACTACAATTAAATATCTAATAAATGGTCACTTATCCGATTTCAATACACAAAGATTAATAAATGTCAAAACAATAATAATTTTACAATTTAAATTCCATATATTCATCTACGGAGTATAATGAATTATCCAATTCTCAGCTGATGTTTAAATGCTTCGCCGGATTGTATATTTTTAAGTTTGGCGGGTAAACGCAGGACCGTAGTACGCGGGACTTACCCGCAAGTGCCATGCGACGGGAACTGTTCTCAGACGCAGGTGTGGCGGAGCTCCTTGCCAACAATATTAACGCGGGGAAGGAGGAAATATTACTTCTTACGAACATTAATTAATATTTGGAAAATGTAAACTGAATAGTGCGTCAATATGCGGTGCGTAACGAAAAGGCCCCTGCAAGAGTGCCGAGGTTTCACCCCGACTAACGTGCGTAAGGCACGCTTTAGCAGAAGCATTACCCTTTTTGCATCAGTGGAGTTTCTCCATAGGAACGTGCCATACGACATCAGGGAGTGATTTGTGCAAAGTCAAAGTACCTACACCTGTTTTAATGCATCATTCGGAATAAGCCTCCCCAGTTTACGCAAGACGGCATGCGGCACCACGCATTCTATGGCACAGTTTGTCAACATGGCACTTGCAGGTAAGATTAGAATCAAGTGTGAAGCCAAGGAACTTACACTCATTGCATTGACGACACGGTGGCCTAGTTGGGAGTGACCCTGCCTGCGAAGCCAGCGGTCCTGCGTTCAAATTCCGGTAAGGGCAGATATTTGTGTGATGAGCGGGAATATTTATTCCTGAGTCTTGGATGTTTTCTATGTATTTAAGTATTTATTTCTCTATTTAAGTATGTTTATCGTTGTTTAGTACACATAGTACAAGCCTAGAGCTTAGTTTGGGACTAGGACAATTTGTGTGAGGTTGTCTCCTGTTATTTATTTATATCGGCATCATACTGTTTGCCACGCATGGAGGAAGAGAGATACTTCGTCCCGAGAAAACCATGTTATTGGATTTTGACATGTTTAAAATCAAACCATTAGCCGAAAACCACGTTTTTAATTGTTGACACGCACCATGGATTTTACGTGCGGATACTAACCACGACAGTCGTGTCGTCCGCAAACAGCACTGACAGTCAGTCAGGTCATTCATGTAAATTAGGAATAGTGTGTTTCCTAATGCAGACCCTTGAAATTTTTTAAATATGGTGTAAAATAATGAGATCTTATAATACAAAATGAAACTAAAATATTCAATATATATTTTTGTTCCTAAATAATACTTTCTTCGTTTTGTAGCATATAATCTCATTTAGTGACAGTAGGTGTTTAGTATTCCTGTTATAAATAGGCAACTTTCAGGCAAGCTAGGTCAATTCCTCACTGAATGTTTTCCTATGTGCTTTGGCTGGACCTCCCCTGCCCCCTCCACCCGCGAGCGGGTGGTCTCCCCGCGGGCGACTGAGAGAACGAAAATGGCTGTCGTCGCGTGCGCATCTTTCTACTATATGCAGCGATAAAACACTGTGCTTTGGTGTGAACTTTTGTTACTTTCCCTATCTCTTGTGGACCTTTCTGTGGGTGTTGTGCTGTAAGACCTAGGCAGGCCGTGGGTCAGGAGTTGGACACCACCCGAGGAGCAAGCCGTACCATCGGATATCATCAGGTGAGCGAATTGCCTAATTACTGATTGTTGCCTACCTATTTGGGTTCTTGAATAAAAGTTTTAATGCTATCTAGCCTTTCACCACTATTATCGCAACTTTTATATACATATTATTGTGGTTCTTCGATACCGGATACATAAATTCGTATTAGTATATGGAAAACAGAGATACGATACGTTAGATAGCGTTCTTTCTTAGTATAAGTACGTATAAAAATATTTAATTGGTTTAAATATTTTCGTAAATTCTTTCTTAAACAACGGTTTACATTCAAGTAAGTTTAGTGCTATACATAACTGACCGTAATTCTATTTAATTTGTCCTAACTATTTTAGTAAATTATAAGTCAGAACGCAGTTAGTAATTGTTGCATCATCTTTTTAATAATTTGTTAGCGGGTACGGGTCATAGCGTTAGCGTCGACATCAAATCCGCGGGTAGATTCTCGCCGTTGCAAATTCCAGGCCCGGCCGCTACGCGCCGGTACTCCATTCACTGCGTTAAAAACACGCGTCCGTATTCTGGTACGAGTTACAAGTTTAAAAGCGTTTTCTTTGTAATTAAGTTTTGTTGTCGTAATATACTAACTTATATAATGGTACTATAATATTATATCAGAGTTAGGTTTTGCTTTCAAAAATGTTTCAATTAGAACAGAGTAGGCGTAGCTTAGCGTTTAAACGCATAAATGACGCTTATCTTGTTGGAAAAAGATGTTTAACCGATACAAATTTGCAAGGCCGTTTTCGAGCGCATTTAAGTCGGCTAAGCGAGTTAAAGAAATGTTTTGATGAGAATCATTTAAAAATAGCTTCGTCCTTGACGGATGCACAACAGATTACCGAAGCAGAGGAAATCAGACAAAACTTTGATGAAACTTATATGGATATCTTGGAAATGCAATTATCTGTGTTCGATGAAAAACCCGCTGAAGCAGAACGTAAAGTATCGGTCGACTATCAGAATAGTCCCTCATTGAAAACACATGTACGCTTACCGCGTATAACTATCCCATCTTATGAAGGTGGTTATAAGAATTGGATTACTTTTTATGATTTGTTTAGGACTTTAGTTCATGAAAATAATGACCTATCAAAAATTGAAAAGTTTCAGTACTTGATTTCCTCATTGAAGGGGGAACCTTTAAACCTTTTAAAGGCGTTTCCGATTTCATTGGATAATTACGACATAGCATATGATACTTTAGTGAAGCGGTATCAGAATAAGCGTCAATTGGCTTTTTTAGCTTGGCAGTCTATTGTTACTGTAAAAATGCAGAATAATACTGCGCAGGCCTATCGCGATTTATTAGACACGTTTCAAGAAAACTTAGCTATTTTAAAGTCGTTAAATTGCCCGTTGGTGAATGGGACTTTGTGCTGTTTTATACTATGTTATTTAAACTGGAACCGTCCGTTCGAAAAGAATTTGAGATGACTGTAACCTCGGAGGATATACCTAGTCATCGGTCATTGGAGCTGTTCGTAGAAAACTATTGCAAGGCTGTAGAGCGCGCGGGACCGGGTGTGGGTTCCGGACACGAAGTGACCGCGCGCGCCCCGGCGGCTGCACCGCGCGCCGACCGCGCGCCGCCGGCGCCGCGACGCTTTAAGCAAACCACTCTTATGGGGAATCAGCCGTCTCCGGCACCATCTCCGGTACCATCGTCGGCACCTCCGCCTTGCCAGTTCTGTTCACAAAGGCATTTCATTGCGCATTGCCGTGATTTTCAAAACTTAACTGTTGCTCATCGTTCGCAGGTGGTTGGTGACAAGCAGCTATGTTTCAACTGTTTACGTGCGGGTCACATAGTATCCAATTGTCCGTCAAAAGGCTCGTGTCGATCATGTGGTCATCGTCACCACTCGTTATTACATTATAATAATAATAAAGACGCTGACGAGAAACCAACGCGTCTGTCAACCTCTGCGTCCACGTCTAATTCTCTCGGAGTTCATGGTCTTTCCTCAAATGTGACATCGAACCAAACAGTCTTGTTGTCTACGGCTCGCGTTGATATCCTGGATAACTGGCGTGCCTTTCACGTTGTTCGTTTGTTAATTGATTCGGGTAGTCAAGCCAATTATATTAGCCAGAACCTTGCAAATCGGTTAGGTTTATCAGTTTGTTCGAATGCGCCGTCGGTCTTCGGCATAGGGAATATGTCTGCGCCAGTGTTGGGTACCGTCCAATGCACTATTCGTCCTGAAGGCCATCAGGGCAAGGAGATCTCTTTTGAGGCCATTGTCATGAAGAGAATTTGTGATGACATGCCTTCGGTCACGGTAGAGACCGACTTTTTGGAAAAGCTCGGCTTTGTTAAACTAGCGGACCCCAGCTTTCACTGCCCGGGTCCGATCGACCTCCTTCTAGGTTCCCAACTATGGAATGAGATCTTTCTTCCAGGTATGATTCCCGGCAGGGATAACTCACCCGTAGGACTCAACACTATCTTTGGGTGGGTATTTTTAGGTCGCTCCCGCTGCCGTGAATCCGTTCCGTCTCTCTATTCGAACCTGTCCTGTGTTCAAGCTCTTCACGCTTGTAAACACAATTGTGATGACGACTTGAAGCGTTTGTGGGAGATAGAGGATATTCCTACCTCAGAAAAAACTCTTTCACCAGAGGACGCCGCTTGTGAGGAACACTTTCTGTCTACCTACAATCGTGTCGAGTCTGGTAAATTTATAGTCAAGCTACCGTTTAAAAGCACGGAACCCACATTTAGTAATATGCGGTCGATAGCTGTTCGACGTTTTAGAAATTTAGAACTGCGTCTGTCCGAAAACCATTCTCTTCGGACATCATACAGTGAATTCATGCGAGACTATCTGGATAGCGGTCACATGTCTGAGGTCCCGTCCTCTGACACAAAGGCGGCTGAGTCCTACTATATTCCGCACCATTGTGTGTTGTCACCTACGAGCGCAACCACTAAACTGAGAGTCGTGTTTGATGCTTCCACACGAGATGGAAAAGGGTTGTCGCTGAATGACACACAAATGACCGGACCCAAACTTCAAAAGGATATTTCCACTATCCTTCTACGATTTCGTTTACATACCGTTGTGTTTGCGGCAGATATCCGCCAGATGTATAGAAATATCATCGTAGCTGAGCAAAATCGTGACTTCCAGCGCATCATCTGGCGCTTTCATCCTGACGATGAGCTTAAAGACTTTCATCTGAACACTGTTACTTACGGTGTTTCGTCCTCTCCGTATTTGGCTTTACGCGCGATCAAGCAGCTGGCTATCACCGACGGTGAGGCTTTCCCGTTAGCCGCCAAGGCGCTTTCCTTGGACTCTTATGTGGACGATATTCCTACCGGGGCATCCACTGTCGACGAGGCTCTTGACCTGCAGGGTCAGTTAATCTCTTTGCTGGGTAAAGGAGGTTTTGAACTTCGAAAGTGGGCTAGTAACCGTCCTGAGCTACTAGCTCATCTGTCCCCGGAGCATTGTTTATCGCAGGCTACTACTTCTTTTGATGCAGACTCGCAAACCGTCGTGAAAGTACTAGGCTTAAATTGGGTCGCATCTTCCGACCAGTTTACCTACAAGGTCAATCCGTCAAATGACCCATGTACCAAAAGAAAAATACTTTCAGAGCTCTCAAGAGTATTTGATCCGTTGGGGCTTCTTTCCCCTATTATCTTTCTAGCAAAGTGTCTGATTCAACGGCTCTGGCTTCTAGGCCTTGATTGGGATCAGGTTCCACCGGAAGATATAGTTTCCGTATGGCACAAGTTTTCTGGCCAATTGGGAAATCTATCGCAACTTGCTATCCCGCGACTAATCACAAACCCCCATGCTGTTACCTATCAACTGCATGGATTTGCTGATGCATCTCTCTCTGGGTATGCAGCGGTCATATACCTGCGAATGGAGCTTGACGACGGGTCCTTTCTTACAAATCTGGTTTGCGCAAAATCTCGCATTGCGCCTACTAAGCGGATAACTCTCCCGCGACTCGAACTCTGTGCTGCTGGTTTGCTTGCGGATCTAGTGAGCAGCATTCTCCCTCATATATCCTCGTTGATAACTATCGAGTCAATTTACGCTTGGTCTGATTCGACGATCACACTCTCCTGGATCACTTCGCACCCTTCAAAGTGGAAGATATTTGTAGGCAATCGTGTCGCAAATATCCAGCGTAAGTTGCCCTCCACTCATTGGAACTATATAAGTACCCATGAAAATCCGGCCGATGCTGCCTCGAGAGGCTTATTGCCCGATGCTTTGCTTGTCCACCCGCTTTGGTGGACCGGCCCCACCTTTCTCTCGGGTCCATTTACGCAACAGCCTCACACAACTACTCCTCCCATGTCCCCGGATATAGCTGCGGAATTAGGTCACGAGGAAAGAAAATCCGCTCTCCTGGTCACTAATGAGACTGATTCGATACAGCAGCTTCTTCTTAGGTTCTCTTCACTAAAGAAAATCGTACGAGTAATCGCGACTGTGCTTAGATTTCTGAACCTTTTGCGTAAGAAAAGATCCTATTCGGGTCCGATATGTGAACAAGAGAAGAGAAGAGCTCTTCTAGCTCTTGTGATCAACTGTCAACAATCTTGTTTCACCTCAGAAATAAAATCTATTAAAGAAAATAAAGCTTTAGCGAAACCGTTTAGAAAGTTAAGTCCGTTTCTATCAGGAGACAATGTCTTACGTGTTGGAGGCAGACTCCGGCACTCAGATCTGGGTTACGAATCCAAGCATCCGGCTATACTGCCTTCTAGTCATCGTCTTTCAACGTTGATTATAGACGATCTTCATTTGCAGTCGTTGCATGCTGGCCCTCAGATGGTGCAGTTTCTGTTAACCCAGAACTACTGGGTCCTTTCCGCTCGGCGAGCTATCAAAAAACGTCTTTATAATTGTGTCCCGTGCTTTCGGGCTAAGCCAGTTGCGTCACAACCACTAATGGGTGACCTTCCCAGTGTTAGAGTAACGGCTGTCAAGGCCTTTCAACGAGTGGGGTGTGACTACGCTGGACCTTTCCAAGTAATACTCGGACGGCGTCGCCGTGGTGTGCGACCAGAAAAAATATACCTGTGCCTTTTCGTCTGTCTTTCGAGCAAAGCTGTTCATCTTGAGATCGCTAATGATCTCTCGACTGAATCTTTTATCGCTGCACTGCGTCGCTTTATAAGCCGCAGAGGACGATGCTCTCTAATCCTTAGTGACTGCGGCACCAACTTTGTAGGTGCAAAAAATCAGTTGGCGTCATGCATGGAAGCTGCTGCAGCTGACGAGTCTATCGCTTTTAAAACTATCCCACCCTCCTCTCCTCATTTCGGAGGAATTTGGGAGGCTGGCGTTCGATCCGTCAAAGCTCATTTGACCAGAGTGATAGGGAATCATCTCCTAACGTTTGAGGAATTTCATACCGTGATAGTGCAGATCGAGGCAGTTTTAAATTCCCGACCTCTCTGTGCTCTCAGTAATGATCCAAATGATTTCTCCGTTCTAACACCAGGACACTTTTTGACACTTTCACCTTTAACCACCGTTCCTGATGATAGTGACGTGAATCAAAATACTTCTCTTTTAAATCGCTGGCAGTTGCTACAGCGGTTACATGCAGACTTTTGGAAACGTTGGCATAGAGATTACTTGCACTCTCTCAACCAGAGAACCAAGTGGACTGAAAGTAGCCGTCCAGTCAACGTTGGGGATCTCGTTCTCGTTAAGGATGATAATCTCCGGCCGTTAATGTGGTCGGTAGCACGTGTCACAAATGTACATCCGGGTCCCGACGGTGTTGTTAGGGTAGCAACTGTTCAAACGTCTGGAGAGGACTGTAGAACAAGAGAGTGCAAACGACCGGTAGTGAAACTTTGCGTTCTGCCTATCGGTGATCATTGTCACCAATAATTCATATTAAATTTCCTACGTCACTATACGCGTTTAGTAAACGTCTTTCTTCTGTTTTGTACTGTCTATTTTATTGCTTATATACTGTTAAGTCTTTGCTGTAATGTTTGAGTCTAGTAGGTAAAGGACCTTATTAGGCTACTATATTGTAAAGGAACGCTATACTATCTCATCTGTTTCTGTAAAAAAAAAAAAAAACCCGCGTTTTAGACTTTAGAACTCTGAAAATTCTTTAATTTTGCAGCGGGGGGGAGTATGTTTAGTATTCCTGTTATAAATAGGCAACTTTCAGGCAAGCTAGGTCAATTCCTCACTGAATGTTTTCCTATGTGCTTTGGCTGGACCTCCCCTGCCCCCTCCACCCGCGAGCGGGTGGTCTCCCCGCGGGCGACTGAGAGAACGAAAATGGCTGTCGTCGCGTGCGCATCTTTCTACTATATGCAGCGATAAAACACTGTGCTTTGGTGTGAACTTTTGTTACTTTCCCTATCTCTTGTGGACCTTTCTGTGGGTGTTGTGCTGTAAGACCTAGGCAGGCCGTGGGTCAGGAGTTGGACACCACCCGAGGAGCAAGCCGTACCATCGGATATCATCAGGTGAGCGAATTGCCTAATTACTGATTGTTGCCTACCTATTTGGGTTCTTGAATAAAAGTTTTAATGCTATCTAGCCTTTCACCACTATTATCGCAACTTTTATATACAGTAGGTATATTTTCAACATTCTCGAAAAATCTCAAGTACCCGTTTTCTTTGCAAGGGGGAGAGTATAAAGTAAATTAAAAAATCACTTACGATGTTATTTCTGTTTGGACCCCGGAATCCCTTAAGCTTATTTTTTCTCAGCCCTCTGAAAAATACAAAGGCAATAAATATAATGACCACCAAAATTATTTTTAATGACCAAATTGAGAAAACGACTACCAAATTAAATTACCTCGGTTGACTAAATTTTGAAAATTACTACCAAATCTTAGCGAGCAAAATTAAGAACTAAATTTTAAATTGTCATAATTAAACCTATCTGTTGTTTTAATTATATCACCGGACCCAATTTAGTAGATGACCACCAAATCTTAGCTATAAAAATTAGGTATGTTATCAAATAAAGTAACGCCAAATTTTGTAAGGCTTGCGGTTTAATGACAGCTCCACTCCTTGACATAACTCTCCGATCAGTCATTCACGTGGGTCGTGAGAACAACAGGCTTTGGATTTGTTCCGGCTAACTGACTTTTTTTGTGACTATCAAACAATCGAAACTTCTGCGCCTAGAAAAGCCTATCTATGAAATGAAATTTCTGGGAAGTGATACATTCTATAACAATAGTGTCAGTGAAACGAGACCAGTACGTTCACCATACTGAAAGAAAGACAATTTGTTCTTACAATGGTGCCACTGTAGTGAACGTGGCGAGTTCCCCCACTTCATCAGCGTCCGCGTCTCCTGGCGGTTCCTCCTCAGGTGCAGGCGGCGCGTCACTGGTGGGCGGAAGGGCGATGGAAAGCTCGGGCGGCTTCGGTTCGGTGGTGGTCGTTACGGTGGTGGTTGCCGAAGTCGATGGCTTCACCTCAGTGTTAGGGGTGGATGCCACTGTAGTGCTTTGATTGGTGGGATCTTCATAACATTCTGTTGGTTTAAAAACTCCGTGGTAAATTAACTCGATAAATGTTGATAAATCGATTATCGGTTAGACTTTCTATGCAAGGGTCTACTTTTTTATGTTAAAGGAGAAGGCACAATTGTATTTAATATTATACATGTGGGAGTGGGCCTTCCTATTACGCTTTCAAGGTTAAACCGCTGAACAGGATTCATAAAATTTGTGATGGAGAGACAGTTTGAATACCAGCTTAAACGACATGTTTTACTTTTTATCCGAGAAAGGAGAACCTGAGAAATATCAGGGCAAATATTTATGTGATCTTGAGTGTTCTTTAAGTATTTATTGCTCTTTAAAAGTATGCTTAGAGTTACCTAATACCTACAGTACAAGCCTAGAGTTTGGGAATAGGTCAATTTGTGTGAGAGTGTACCCGAATATTTTGATTTTTCTCAATGAAACATGTCTACTCAGACGAAATCGCGGGCAACAGTAACTAATAAATAAGTATGTACTAGATCGTTCAATAAGTCCCGAGACTAACTTGGAAATGGCGCATATATTAAAGACTCTTTTGTTTCTTAAAAAAGTACTGGTCATCATTTAAATAGATGTGTCAAATTAAAAAAAATGGAACAATAAAATATTAATTTGCTAGACATTTAAGTGACGCTACGCTTGTAATTTCGATACAATGGAAAAAAACGAGTTTCGCGTGTTGTTAAAACATTGTTTTTTAATGGGCGAAAATACTGTTGAAGCACAGCAATGGCTTATAAAATGTTATGCGGGATCAGCTCCTTCTAAAGCAACCATTTGTCGGTGGTATGCCGACTTCAAACGCGGTCGCATGGACGCAAATGATGGGGAACGCTCAGGTCGTCCAAATGAAGCAGTGAGCAACAAAATATTAACCAAGTCCTGAAAATCGTAATGGAAGGTCGGAAGGTAAAAGTGTGTGAGGTAGCCGAGATAGTGACAATTTCAGCTGGTAGTGTTTTCACAATTTTACATAAAAATTTGGTCATGAAAAAGCTTTTTTCTAAGTGGGTGCCGCATTTGCTTACAACTGATCAAAAGGAACAACATATCAATGATTCAGAGCGATGTTGGGCGCAATGGATGAAACATGGATACACCATTTCACTTCGGAATCCAATCGGCAATCAGCGGAGTGGAGAGCGGCTGGTGAAAGCCGCCCGAAGCAGCCAAAGACTCAGAAATCAGCCGGTAAGGTTATGGCGTCTATATTTTGGAATGCGCATGGAATAATTTTCATCGACTACCTTCAAAAAAAAGGGGCAAAATATTTATAGTGACTATTACATGTGCTTATTGGAGCGATTGAAGTATGAAATTGCGAATAAACGGCCTCAAATGAACAAAAAGAAAGTGGTGTTTCACCAGGACAACGCGCCTTGTCACAAGTCTGTGAGAACGATGGCCAAAATTAATGAATTGGGCTTCGAATTGCTTCCTCATCCCCCTTATTCGCCAGACTTGGCCCCCAGCGATCACTAGGTGTTTGTAGACCTCAAAAAATGTTCCAGGGTAAGAAATTTGACTCAAATAGTGAAGTTATCGCAGCAACGGAGGCTTATTTTGAAGCCAAAGACCAATCGTTCTAACGCATGGGATAGAAAAGAGTTGGAGGGACTGTATCGCTCTTGGATTTTATAAAAAAAACCTTGTTTTAGTACTTAGTCTCGGGACTTATTGAACCACGTATTAAAAAATCATGACACGCTTTGTTACCGACTTTTCTTCTTATACTATCATCTAAGTCACTATGAACTTATGAAAAATTTAACGAGTCTTAACTTGATTGACCTACAATAAGTAAGATAACTATTTACATATGGTAGAGTTACTTGTTCTTACGGCAAGGTCATCCAGCAAGCACGATCCCATGCAAAATTTTAGGGTTCAGGGGATCGTCAGTACAAATTCATACATACATACATACATAACGCTACGCCTTCATTCCCAGACTGGGGTAGACAGAGCTACAGAATACCAAGAACTCGAAACTTGTAGATAATTCTGTAACCACATTTTGCACATTCAGGCTAAGATGTTTACCAGTGTATGAGTGACAGGTTGCAAGCCCATTGCCTAACAGTACTACAAGCGTTTATTCCTTTAGTTATAGATCCGGGAGTAGAAATTCAGAGTAAAGTCTACTTACTTAGTGTAGTTATAAATTATTAGGCTAATACTTATTTATAAACGTGTTAATAAAGCAATTCGTGTTAGGTTGAGGTAAATCGTAACATTAACATTATCATAAGTGCAATTTTAAGACAGCAAATGCGCTATCAACGAAAATTATGGAATGCCTCTACGTTAGTCAGAGCTGTAGAATGATTGCAAACCTGCTGGTGATTGAAGAGGAGGGATGGGTATCATCGGGTACATCATGGGCACTTGCGGAATCGGGAGACCCATCGGTGGGTAGAACGGCGTTTCGACGTTTGGCAGGAAGATGAACGAGGGCAGCGGAGGCTTTGGCTTCTTGTTGTAGACTATGATCTTGCGGTGACCGTGGTCCTTCTCCTTGCGGGCTGTGGAGGGCGAGGGGAGCGGGTCCCCGACACCTTCACCATCCTCGCCTTGGGGCTCGTCCCAACTCTCCCAGCTGCTGGAACTGTCCGACTCGTCAGACTCCGAGGAGGAACTGGAATCAAACATGCTATCGTCCTCCGTTATCCGCAACAGCTTCCGCCTCAAACCATGGTTAATGACCTTTTTCTTTTTTTTCTCTTTCTTGACTGTCTTCTTCTTAGGCTTTCGAACTGGTCTTCCAACTCTTCTCGTTCCTTGGACGAGATCTTCCTCGTTCGTTTTGTTTATGACTTGGTTCTCTATAGTTTTGAAGAACTGATTGTAGAGCCAGTCGCTGAGCTCGGCGCTTCCCTTGACGGACTCGCCAAGCACGGATGCTGTGACGGGAGCGGAGGATGCTTGAGGGGCGGGGTGCGCGGAGGGCAAAGCCTCCAACGAAGCGCCGTGCTCGTGGACCGGAGTATTGTAGTACCGCCGAAAATCTTGAGTTAATTTCGTACTGAAAATAATTACATTATAAAAATAGATGTCGCTCGCGACTCCGTCCGAGTAGAAAAATAATATAGGTAAATAGCCTATGTTACTCTGTGATAAGGTAGCTTTCTAATAGTGAAATACTTTTTGAAATTGGCCTAGTAGTTTTTGAGTTTATTCGTTACATACATACAAATCTTTCCTTTTTAGGGTTCCGTAGCCAAATGGCAAAAAACGGAACCCTTATAGATTCGTCATGTCTGTCTGTCTGTCCGTCCGTATGTCACAGTCACTTTTTTCTGAAACTATAAGAACTACACTATTGAAACTTGGTAAGTAGATGTATTTTGTGAACCGCATTAAGATTTTTACACAAAAATAGAAAAAAAAAACATAAATTTTGGGGGTTCCCCATACTTAGAACTGAAACTCAAACATTTTTTTTCATCATACCCATACGTGTGGGGTGTAACGCTTGATTGTTAGTAGGAGGATGTTCCTCTCAGTATATAGCACAGGCTAGCTCAATCAAGGAGTATACAGAAAAGATATATTTTATGTATCGCTTTACAAGCGAAACTCAAAGAGTATACAGAAGAAAGAAGTTATCAAACCTCTATAGCACTTGACGTACTACAGAAAAGCAAGGTTGATTGAAAAGGAAATGAAACTCATCTGTCAATGGTGTGTGGTTCTTTATTCCATTTGTTTATGTACTTAAAATGACTCACACCATGACAGACAGAGAGACAGGGTCGTGTATCACGATTCGAGTCTTGGTAAATTTAACGTGGATCAGTAAGCGTTATGTACTGAAGGATTAACACTATAGTTTACATAGAACTTACGGGAGGGCCGCTCAAACCTTAACAGTCTGCCACACTGAGGGTTTCCCTACGCACTGGTGTGCAGATGAACTTGCCTCGACGGCTCCTACTGTTCTATTTCCGAAGTGTTGCAAATAGGAAGCTTCCTGAGCTTCTTTAAGTTGTTATGATATAATCCTATGAGTTGCTTGACATATATAAAAGGTCATGTCTGTGCCATGATGTCTTGTTGTTGTATAAATGTTTAAATGTATTAAAAATCTTAATGTCAGTAAAGTGTCAGTCCCACCTGAAAATACAAAGAAGCTTTAGCAGGCGTTCCCTAAAACTCTGGTTAAAAATGTCTAACAGGGATTGTAGAAAGGTTTCAAACACTCACCCGTTGAATCCGGATATTATTCCGTTTCCCAATCCCAATAGAAAAATTGACACGGCGCGTTTGTGCACGTGTCGTGACTGAA
Organism: Acleris holmiana; assembly: GCA_949316455.1. NCBI lineage: Eukaryota > Metazoa > Arthropoda > Insecta > Lepidoptera > Tortricidae > Acleris > Acleris holmiana. The sequence continues at coordinate 14,272,792 of OX438777.1, forward strand.
ATAAAATCATCACTTTAAATATCTAACCTGACAAAACTGGTAAGGAACCAGGAAGACCTTAACAGCACTCACCTGTGTTGCTGCAGTATGCAAGCCTCAGTGATAGTCTGGTATCAACAATATAATAACTATTTCTTATCCTGCAAAGAAGCACGAGGTTATGACTTTACGAAATTTCCAGCAGCTCACAACTATCCTTTGTTTTCAATCTTACCTAAAGTGGCTACTCCAAATTTGAGTATAACAAACTCATGGAGGACGGAAAACCTCCGATCTACTCCGATTCAGTTTTGAAAATAAATTGGTATCCCAGCCATCGCAGACGCTTTACGTTGACTGATAGTTGACAGACGTCAAAACTAAGAACTGTCACCCTTACGGTCACGTTCCAGTTTGCACTAAAACGGCTACTACATATTATCGAAAAAGTGTGGTAGTTTCACACGTACGCAATAGATGTCGCTAAACGTTCCGTTACAATACCCCCTCCCCTACGAAAAGTTTCGAGAGTATGGAGAAACTGCGATGTCCTCAGCGCTATTAAAAGTTGAAACTAACACGACTCTGAGCAAAAGAACAGAAGCTTGACTCAAGTAGAGTTAAGACGTAGCGAAAGCTCTACCAGAGTCACTCCGATACTGAAACAAAATAAGCTTTCAAGACGTGTATAAAATATCAAGAAAACGTGAAGAGACATAAAGAACCACTCTCTATTTCCTAATTAAACAAACTAGCTAAAACCTACTAACACAATATTCCCTACAATTTCAGTCTTCACCATTCATTCCTCACCTTCCGAATTACAGCATCAGCCTTACTCTCACTGCTTACCGCCTACAAACATACAAAATCCCGAGTCACTCCTGTCGATCCCAGTGCGACTCCTGAATCCCAAACAATCGAGTAGTCGTTTTTATTTGGCAAACGCAACTCTAAGGTTTTACACTTTATGTGTAAGCACCCTTAATAAATACCTACAAACTAATGAGTAGTTTGAGCTAAAGCATAGCTAAAACTTATATGTTTGTCAGAAATTAATCTGTGTTCAAACAAAGAAAATTTCTAAATAACCTTGGCGTCGCTGGTGGTAACAGTGTGTCACCAACCAACACGTGAAACACGTCCTACGGCTAAGAAGAACCTAAACCTAACGACAATGACCCAAAGTGATCACTCATTTAAAGTTTTATATCCTTTATGTGCCAAGTACCAAGATGTTTCCCGTCATAGCCGATCAACTCGTATACTAATGGGGACAATACTTTTTTTACAATACACTTCTTGTATTTGGGTGCCAGCTTGGATGCTTTAAACTTCTCTGCATCGCTCTGGATGTATGTTTTTCGCCAAACTTCTTGACCCTCAGACAGCTTAACATCACGTCTTCGTAAGTTATACGTCTTCGCGTTAGCTGCGTGAGCCTTCTCCAAGTTTAACCGAACCTTTGCAAAAATTTGCTCCAATACGCCAAATTCACCCGCATACTCTTCCCTCGGCATTGCCACTACATAATCAGTATCACTTGTGTCTTTATAAAAATCGCCATTAATTATTGGTTCTCTGCCATGGACCAAGAAAAACGGAGAGAAACCCGTGGTTTCGTTCACCGCACTGTTTAATGCAAATTGCACTTTAAAAATATTTTGATCCCACGATCTGTGGTCATCCTTCACATAGGAAGATATCATCGTCATGACTGTTTTGTTGTATCTTTCTACCATGTTTATTTGTGGCGTATACCTCGGTCCGTAGTGAATACGAGGAACTTTATATGCTTTCATTAAATTACGGAACTCGGATCCAGTGAATTGAACCCCATTATCGGTAATCACTGTTTCCGGAATGCCATGAGCTAAAAACACATAATTTTCCATATTTTTCGCCACATTAGCGCTTGTTGCGCGTCTTAAAGGAAATAGCATGGTATACTTTGAAAAACAACATGAGACAACTAAAAGGTGCATATAGCCTGATCGTGACCTTGGAAGTGGTCCGACTAAATCTACTGATATCACTTGAAACGGTCTATAGCATTGCTTAGGTTTACCCATTTGTCCTGGTGTAAGAGTCGTTTTATGTTTATAAGCTGAGCACGTCGAACACTGCTTTATAAAATTTAATACGTCACGGTACATTCCCGGCCAAAAATACCTTAAACTTATCCTTCGGTGTGTTTTAAAAACTCCCATATCACCTGAAGTTGGTGGTTCATGGTTTTCGGAAATGACCTTAGTGCGATTTGACTCAGGAACGACTTCTTTCCAATCAAAATCGTTTGTCAAAGAATACTTCCCCTTACTGTATCTGTAAAGAACACCATTTTCGATGCGATAGTTTGGGTAGTTCCTTGGAAAAGATTGACAACCTGAGTAGACCCTATTAAACCACACGTCGCTCGCGATTGCTGATGTTGTAGTATTAATTACTTCCACCTTCATCAATCGAGAGAGAGCATCAGGAATAACATTATCCTTACCCTTTCTGTGCTCTATTGTAAAGTTATATTGCGACAAGCGACAACCCCAACGGGCAAGACGTCCTGTCGGATTTTCTAAATTCATAAACCATTTCAAGGATGCATGATCAGTGACAACAGTAAACGGCCTAGAACCTAGGTATGGTTCAAATTTTTCAACAGCATACACTACCGCTAACGCCTCTCTCTCTGTTGCACTGTAATTTCTTTCATTTTTATTTAAAGATCTACTTATATAAGCTATTGGATGGTCGGTTCCTTCTACTTCCTGCGTTAGCACGCCTCCGATTCCATAGCTAGAAGCATCACAATGTACTGTGAATTGCTTAGTAAAATCCGGACATATCAAAACTGGAGCTGATACTAATCGGTTCTTTAAATCGACAAATGCCCGATCTGCATCAGTGGTCCAAAAGAACTTAGTCTTTGAACTAGTAAGTGCATTAAGAGGTGCAGCTATAGTAGAAAAATTTCTAATAAAACGTCTATACCAAGAACAAGTACCCAAGAACATTTTTACTTCTTTCGAGTTCTTTGGCACTGGAAAATCAATAACCGCACGCACCTTACTAGGATCCGTTCTTAAACCGCATTCGTCCACAATGTATCCTAAATATTTGAGTGATTTTCGGAAGAAATTACTCTTTTCAAAATTAATCGTTAAATTTGCCTCTTTTATCCGTTGATGTAATCTATTAAGCAATAGTAAATGAGTTTCATAATCTTCTGATACTACTATTACATCATCTACATAACAAAAAACTAGTCCTTTACTCACTTCACTGCAAAATGGAGTACCAAAAAGCATGTCCATTAACCTTTGCTGGCGAGCTGGAGCTCCGCACAGTCCAAATGGCATGACCTTAAATTTAAAAAGACCCTTACCGGGTGCTGTGAAGCTAGTCTTCTCCTGTGACTGTTCATCTAACTTTATCTGCCAAAAACTTGCTTTAAAATCTACCGAACTAATGTATTTTGCATTTCTCAGGCTATCTAAAATTTGGGGTATGTATGGTATTGCATAAGCATCCCCTTTGCTAATTGCATTTAGTTTTCGACAATCTAAACAAAATCGCCATGTCCCGTCTGATTTGGGAACCATAAGGACTGGATTATTCCACGGGCTTTCACTTGGTGTAATCACATCCATTTCAAGCATTTTATCAACTTCCTTATGTAATTCTTTAAGCTTTTCCGGAGACATAGGATATGGTCTGCACTTAATTGGCATAGAATCGCCAGTATCAATTTTGTGTTCTACTAAATGTGTTCTACCCAAGCCTTTACTTTCAAAAGATATTTCTACAAACTTTTTTATTACTATTTCTGCTAATTCTCTTTGATCAGAAGTCAACGTATCATAAGCTAATACATTGTTGAGTTGTGTATCTATATTAGCAGCATTTTTAATATATTCTATTGGCTTTTTGATATAATTTATATTCTCAAATATTTCAGGCATTAATGAAAATTCTTTCCAAAAATCTACTCCAAGAATGATATTCGATACTATCGATGGTATGACATAAAATTTAATTATTTTAGTCACTCCTTTAAAAGAAATCGGGAGTGAGATAAAACCAACAGTACTACAGACTGAACCATCTGCTACTGTGACTGATTCCAGAGAATTCACTATCGAGTAACCTAAGTTAACAAAACGTTCATGTGCGCCATTCCCTATAATCGAAATTGCTGCACCGGAATCCAATAATCCACAAACTGTCAAATCCAAAATGTCTACATTTAAATAAGGCCGAACATCGTTGTTGTCAGGTTTAAAGAGGACCGTGGCGACGGAGTTGTGCTTAAAATAATTAGCTACAATTTCTAACCAATTTTTACTATCAGCGGGTACGGCTTCCTCTACTGATTTAACACTACGACCCTCGCCAACCCGTTTTTTGGCTTTAAATTTAATCTACACTTCGGGCATGAGCGGGAGGTGTAACCCATCTCACCGCATTTAAAACATAATACCCGTTTATCGTTACACGCCTTGGTACTGTGTGAATCTACTTTGCACCTAAAACAATAAACCTTACCGACCTGAGGGGTCTTTTGGTTTTGAAACCGGGGTGCAGGTATATACTGTCGTCGCTGTTGAACGAACTGTGCCGGCTTGTACTGCTTTTGATGTTGCGGCGGCACAAACTGGCTCTGCTGAACTGCAGTCGAGGCAACAGCGGTAATGTCCTGTTTCGTATGTTTACCCTTGTATGTAAAATCTGGGTTTAAAGTAGATTGTCTAGGCGGTTCCGAAAATAATTTGCCTTTTTGGCGAGCCGCCTCAATTTTCCTACAACAACGTCTCAAAGCATCTACAGAATTTACTTCGTGCAGAGCTAGCTGTTCTGAGAACGACGGTCTAATATTATGTAACAAAATCTCTAACTGATCTTCATCACTTAGAGGTTTTAAAAGTCTTGAAAACATTCCGCTCATCACTGCAAAATAAATATGGGTTGGCTCATCCTGACCCTGTGTGCGAGCGTGAATTTCATCTAATAATCTGTAATCAAAATCTACTGGTGCAAATTCCTCTTGTAACAAGATACCTAACTCCTTCCAGGACCGAAACCTATGTTTATTTCCTCTGTACCACAAGAGACCTTGATCAGTGAACAGACAACAAGCCGCATTAAATAGTTTGTCATCACTAATACCAAACGCTTGGGCGCGCTCATTGACTGCTTCCAAAAACGAATGAACACTGGTCAGCCCGTTAAATTTGGTGCTGATGTGTTTTAAAATGTGGAAATTGTTTGCTTCATTACCGGACTCAAGCGGATCTGGAATACCGCCAGTACCGGAACTTGTTGAACCTTCACTGTCCTTTTTAGGTAAAAGGGTTTCTAAAATTACCGAGCATTGCTCTAACTTGGACTTCAATACCGAATGGGTCTCCTTTTCTATAGACAAATCAAATCCTACCACCCTTTGCAAACGAAATAAAAGATGACAGTACAAAGACTTGACACGAACTAACAGCCATTTATCCTTTGATTTCTCCAGAGTATTTAGTTTTGCCTTTAACTCCTTTATTTTTTCAGTGATTATAGGCAACTCAATGCTAGCTTTCAACTCTTCACCTATAATCTCTTCCGGCAGGAATTCAGCGCTTAAACACTTTAACTGTTGTTTCATTTTTAGTACTGTATCGCCTGGTGTCTCGGCACGAATTGTTATTTCATACATTAACTCATCCTTCAATAAGGAATGATAATATACTCTCCGTAAGTCCATGTTTGCAAAGTTTAAAAAAAAATAAGATCAAGTTTTAAATTTATGAAGCAAGACTAATCTCCGTTAACTAATCAACCCTATCTCTCTGTTTGTGGTGGTATCAGAATACACTTTGTTAACAGTTATAAAAGTTCTGACTAATATTAATCGTTCAATAATCACCAGTATTTGATATTTATTAACATACCACCTAGTAGTATGTTTGTTTAAAATTATCCACTTACTTCAATTTGAGACATGAACATTCAGAGTAAATGTTTCAACTTTAAGTTATAATTGTTCTCAGTTAAAATAAACTAATTTTCTCTTATAGTAATAAATTCAAGTTTTTAAAATTTTAATCTTGGTGAATGTATTACTTATCAAACAGTATTTATTTTATCTGATGTGTTTGCAAAACAGTAGGTACCTAAGTTAAATTATCAAAGGTAAAGTAAACACTATTGCGTTCTTAAATTTAATTATTAACATCAGCAAGTTGCTATAATGTTCATGAAAAGTATTATACACCAGCACTATCGCTATGATGTATGTCTAAGCCTAAATTATTAATAACATCAGCGCTATGCTATAATGTTTTTAAAAGAAATCTCATACACCAACTCTTAAGCTATAATTTTCATAAAAAGGTATTATACACCAGCACTATTGCTATAATGTATATTGAAACTTAAATTAATAATCACATCAGCGACATGCTATAATGTTGAAAAATTGTCACATACACCAGCTCTTAAGCTATAATGTATGTATAAAATAAGCCGTAACACCAGCAAGTAGCTATAATGTTAGCATTAATGGTTATTCACCAGCAGTACAGCTATAATGAATACCTAAAAATAATTATTAACTTCAGCGAGCAAGTTATGAAGTCAATATGAAAAAAATAATAGTTAAACACAGTCCTTTGACTATAATGTTTCCCTAATTATGAATATAACATAAGGTTGTTATATTAAAACAAACACAAAACAATTTGGAGCCACCCACATTAAAAACTTATATGACTACTAAACTTAACCTAATTGTTTGTTGTTGATACCAGAAAATTACCTAAAAATATGCACAAATGCATATAAAATGCAATAAAAAGGTGCTAAAAAACTAATCAATACACTTCATTGCATGTGTTATTGATTGTATAAACTTGTCCATTAAGACTTAAATGTCAAAATCCTAAAAAAAATCTCTTTCTTCTATTGTTTACAAACATTCAGTACCAAGTACCCCAATATGAGTCCACTTTGTATCACCATTTGGCAGCTGGGCTTTGAATGTATAAATGTTGTGTTAATATTTACTTATGTGTTTATATTCAAAATATAAGATGCTATTATTGTTTTTTTTTTAACTAACCTGTTCACTGTTTTAAATGATATTGTAATTGAACACTAGTTATTTACTGTATATTTTAAAATTGCAAACTGCGGTCAATATGCATAAAACAAATATCACTAATTTATTGATTACTATGTATTTTACTAACTAGTAAATTATGGTTTTATTAAGTACTCTAAATGGCAGTTACTTTTGTTTTATTTTCATCTAATTGTAAAATATATCTAAACACACAAATTTATATCACTGTAATATAACTATTTAAATGTTTTATAAGCATCCTACTCATATTGAACTAATCAATTTCAATTTCAAAAGTATTGGACTGCACAGTTTCGTTCAAAGATTGCAAAGCACCAGTATAACAATAGATTTGTGAACACACATTAGCTTGTAATTGCTTTAATATTTAACACACACAAATTCTGTTAAAACACAAGAAAATTAAGCATGTAACAAGTTTCACTTATTCAGTTGACAAGGAAGAAAGAAATAAAACGCAATACTAGCTACAACAAGCACAAGCAACTAATATCTTAACAAATTTGGGAATTTAAGAGAGGAAAGAAACCAGCGTAGACACGCTTCTTTTATTGGTCTTCCAATCTGAAATATTCCATTTTAAAACGATAAATTTACCAAGAAAATAAGGGGCGCCACTGTAACGCTTGATTGTTAGTAGGAGGATGTTCCTCTCAGTATATAGCACAGGCTAGCTCAATCAAGGAGTATACAGAAAAGATATATTTTATGTATCGCTTTACAAGCGAAACTCAAAGAGTATACAGAAGAAAGAAGTTATCAAACCTCTATAGCACTTGACGTACTACAGAAAAGCAAGGTTGATTGAAAAGGAAATGAAACTCATCTGTCAATGGTGTGTGGTTCTTTATTCCATTTGTTTATGTACTTAAAATGACTCACACCATGACAGACAGAGAGACAGGGTCGTGTATCACGATTCGAGTCTTGGTAAATTTAACGTGGATCAGTAAGCGTTATGTACTGAAGGATTAACACTATAGTTTACATAGAACTTACGGGAGGGCCGCTCAAACCTTAACAGTCTGCCACACTGAGGGTTTCCCTACGCACTGGTGTGCAGATGAACTTGCCTCGACGGCTCCTACTGTTCTATTTCCGAAGTGTTGCAAATAGGAAGCTTCCTGAGCTTCTTTAAGTTGTTATGATATAATCCTATGAGTTGCTTGACATATATAAAAGGTCATGTCTGTGCCATGATGTCTTGTTGTTGTATAAATGTTTAAATGTATTAAAAATCTTAATGTCAGTAAAGTGTCAGTCCCACCTGAAAATACAAAGAAGCTTTAGCAGGCGTTCCCTAAAACTCTGGTTAAAAATGTCTAACAGGGATTGTAGAAAGGTTTCAAACACTCACCCGTTGAATCCGGATATTATTCCGTTTCCCAATCCCAATAGAAAAATTGACACGGCGCGTTTGTGCACGTGTCGTGACTGAAATAAAATCATCACTTTAAATATCTAACCTGACAAAACTGGTAAGGAACCAGGAAGACCTTAACAGCACTCACCTGTGTTGCTGCAGTATGCAAGCCTCAGTGATAGTCTGGTATCAACAATATAATAACTATTTCTTATCCTGCAAAGAAGCACGAGGTTATGACTTTACGAAATTTCCAGCAGCTCACAACTATCCTTTGTTTTCAATCTTACCTAAAGTGGCTACTCCAAATTTGAGTATAACAAACTCATGGAGGACGGAAAACCTCCGATCTACTCCGATTCAGTTTTGAAAATAAATTGGTATCCCAGCCATCGCAGACGCTTTACGTTGACTGATAGTTGACAGACGTCAAAACTAAGAACTGTCACCCTTACGGTCACGTTCCAGTTTGCACTAAAACGGCTACTACATATTATCGAAAAAGTGTGGTAGTTTCACACGTACGCAATAGATGTCGCTAAACGTTCCGTTACAGGGGTATCTATGGATAGGTCTTCAAAAATGATATTGAGGTTACTAACATCATCATTTCTAAACTGAACAGTTTGCGCGAGAGACACTTCCAAAGTGTTGAAATGTGTGTCCCCCCCTGTAACTTCTAAAATAAGAGAATGATGAGTAACGCATGTATGTGGTCTACGGTACTATAGCCTTTTCGAAAGCCGGCTTGTTCGGGAGGCTGGAAATCGTCAAACCTGCGCGCGAGACTATTCGTGATGACTCTCGAAAACAGCTTGTAAACATGGCTCAGAAGTGAGATGGGTCTGTAATTCTCCAGCAAGGTGTTATCACCTTTTTTGAAGAAGAGCACCACCACACTTCTGTTCCATGCTTTTGGCGTTCTCCCTTCGTGGAGGACGGAACTAAACAGCGTCTGAAGGCCTTTAAGAACTGGTTTACCACCCGCCTTCAGGAGTTCGGCTGTAATTCCATCATCACCTGGGGCCTTGCCATTCTTAAGCTGTTTGAGAGCCATACTAATCTCGTACAGGCTGACGTCCGGAATATCGTCGGTATAGTGCCGGGTTAGTCTAGCCCTCGGGTCTTTAGCTAGATTTTCAACGGGTGTTCGGGTTGTCGTGTAAAGTTGCCCATAAAACCTCTCGATTTCCCCCAGTACCTCAGGCCTGGATGAAACGATCCTGCCGTCCTCGGTCTTCAGCTTCATCAATTGGCTTTGGCCAACAGAAAAATCTTTGGTAAAAACCTTAGAGCCCCTGTTACGCTCAATAGCCTCTTCAATACTTTTAGTATTAAATCGGCGTATATCGCGCTTCAGAGACTTTGATATCTGTCTGTTGAGCTGCCGATAGCGACAAGCATCACCAGAGGACTGCAAAACCGTCTCGCGCCTAACCTCCATGAGCCTAAGGGTGGAGTCCGAGAGCTTCTTGGTTCTGGCACGGCGGGTCTTAAAGTACTTAGACCCAACCGCATGGACAGCTTCCACAAACCCGTCGTTGAAATCGTCCACGTCGCTTCCTAGGCATTCGAAACGGTTTTGGAGTTCGAGCTGGAAGCTCTCGGGGTTTTGGAGCTGGGCGGGTGCCGGGCGGAGCGTAGACTTCATCAGTCGAGACCTTTCAAGCTTGAACTGGATATTCAATGAGCCTCGTACCATACGGTGATCACTCCCGGTTTTAACCGCACTGATCACGGAGACATCATTGAATATGTGCTTCTTCTTCGACATGATAAAGTCTATCTCGTTCCTCGTTACACCATCAGGGCTCATCCAGGTCCACTTCCTATGCTCACGTTTTCTGAAGAAGGAGTTCATCATATAGAGTCCCTCCTTCTCCATAAAACTGGCCAGTAGGTGACCCCGGTGATTCCTACGCCCCACTCCAAATTTCCCCACTCTCAGCTCTTCACCGTCTCGTTTGCCCAGCTTTGCGTTGAAGTCCCCCATAACAACCGTGAAGTGAGTTCTGGAGCTGTGCATGGCTCTGGAAACATCCTCATACACAGCCTCCACCTCATCGTCGGAGTGCCTCGAGGTCGGAGCGTATACCTGTATGACCTTCAACGAATAACGTTGAGTCATTCTTAGTACAAGGCACGCTACCCTGCTCGACACACTCTCGATCTTCACCACGTTGTTTACGAGGGACTTGTGGACGATAAACCCGACACCTCCCTGGGACTGTTGGTCGCCCTCCCGGAAATAGAGCAGGTTCCCGGACTTCAGGGTTATCATGTCCTCGCCCTCTCTACGGACTTCTGATAACCCTATGATTCCCCATCGCAACCTGCTCAATTCTTCCTCCAGTTCCAGTAATCTTTCGTCGGTCCGCAGTGTTCGGCAGTTGTATGTTGCCAGGGCCAAAGGTCGTCGTTTTTGGTAGCCGGGTCTCTGCCGGTGATTCACTGAAGCACCCCCTGCCCCACCGTTACCATGGCCGCTACCGGAGCCAGGAATAGCAGGGCCGCCGGGGACTAGGGGTCTGGGCCGATATTGTGGATTCATTTTTTTTAATTTGGGGGGAAAATGCCATAGTCGCCACGCTTGGCAGGCGGGTTGGCGACCGCAGTAATACCTGGTAGTTCGCGGAGGACGCTGCTGCCCATCCCCCGGTTTATCCCTTAGTCGCCTCTTACGACACCCACGGGAAGAGATGGGGTGGTGCTATTCTCGACCGACACCACACGGCTCATATTATTTATAATAGTATATGATAAAGATACTTATATTTGAAATTGATTTTAGATAATTATAATGCGAGGTGCAAAAGGATAAATACTAACTTAGTCGTACTTTACATGACCCGAACAATAAAAATACGGTATAAGCAATCGTGTCGACTTATTTTGTTGATAACCAATACAATGGTTGTTCACATACAATAGCCTTGTTATCCTTCAGTGAAAACTAAAAACAAACAGCAACTAACATGCATGGTTCCAGATTAATATTTATTTTAAAATTAATTTAATTACGTACACAGTAGATATTTAAAGAGTGTTTTTAAAACTCGCCTTCAAACTGTTAGCTCAGTTTGGCGAAGTGTTTTGTAAAGAAAATGTACTTTATTCCGGAAATAAATTTAAAAAAACGACTGCAAAAGACTCGTTCGGCATGGAACACTGTGTGCCACAGCTGTGACCCTATAGGGCACACGTTTCAAATTCAGCGTAAAGAAGTAGCGGTGGAAACACTGTCCCGTCTGTGTCGTTATCTGTCAAAATAAAGTTAGTAAAACCCATCTGTATTTTTTAATATTCTCGTGTATAGTAGTAGTACTAGCAGCCATCAAGCCATTTAGGCTGCAGAGCGTGCCAAAGAAATAGACATACACTCTAATACATATCTCTTTTACTGACACAGTCGGGTAAATAACGAGAGAAGCCATGCCAAGCCATTTCCGTTGAATCTCGGAAAGCTTTTCTTCGTGCACCTCTACCACTACAGAGGCCCTAGCCAAGATGCAAACCCTACTAATGAGAATTTCATTCCATACATGATACAAAAGAAAACATTAGTAGCGTTTGCATCTTCGCTATGGCTTCAGCCTGTGCCGTTCTAACAGTCGTGTCAGTCAGTAACGAAACCGGGGGCCTAGAAAACATGCTAACGCTAATAAACGTACGGAATTAACGCTAACTAAAACCAAACATATGTATAACTCCGACTCAAAAAGACGGGTGTTCTAAATTTAACGTGTGCTTCTGTGCCTGTATGCCTATGTATCTATGTGTCTGTAGTGGATCTGTATGTGTGTGTATGTCTGTGTGTGTGTCTTTGGCGTAGCTCCCAAATGGATGAATCGATTCAAAAGTTCATTAAATCATGTTGGTTAAGTTTCATGAAAATTTGTTGGGCCGTTTAATTGATATCAGGTTTAAAAAATCTTACAAAAATTTAAGTTTTGCGACAAGCTAGGCATAAAGCCGACTGTACTTGTTTTTGCAAAGCCATTTAACGCTTACCAAGACCAACTTAATGAGCCTAAACAAGGTGGGTTCTACTTTAAGTAAGTTTCCACTCCGTCATCAGACCAGCTCGAAGATGCCACATTATTATTATTGTATTGTTATCGATGTTTCGCAGGTATACCAAATTTCAGCTCAATCAGTCCCCGGGAAGTGGTTCAAATCTTCCTTACAAGATTTGAGCCGAACATACACATAATAGTCACATACATACATACATTACAAGTTAATAAAATCTTGTAATAAGGATAACGTTCTATGCATCTTGTCTAAGCCCACTGTTTTATTAATAAAGACATGTATAGATTAGTGTTTGGAAATAAATTAGTTACCTGGGCTCGCATACTTTGGTGTCCGTGTCGAAGAAGTACCCAGGGTAGCAGTGGCAGCCCACCACGCAGCCCGGGATGTCATCGATGCAGTACTCGAACTGGCCGTGAGGACCGCACTCTGCAACCAACACTACACGTATATCACAAAAGCGTTCGTTGGGGACAATGGTTTATTAAACCAGCACAAAGCAAGCACAAAAGAAAGCAAGCCTATTGGAGGCACTGGGCACTTTTTGACCAAGAGGTCCCGTCGATCGCGAAATCGAGATGGGCCTGATTGCAGTTATGAAGGTCTTTTTATTGTAAATAAATTTGAAATATTTTTTTTATCAAAAACGTATAATTTATAAGTTAGCGTTTTTGTCAATGCAATGTGACTGTGTCCATAATTAGTATTTTACCGTATCGTCCATCTCTTGCGTAGCAATATATAGGCAACAGTATTAAAATAAAACAAATCATTTGGTTGAATTAGATTTCTAGCTTTAATGTGTCCATTGTATAAACTGTTTTCACATTGTTTCACATAATTTTTACTTAAAAAACAAATGAGTATTTTTCATTTCGAGAACCGAATGATTTAAGTTGACGCCTGTGCCTGCAATCAACAGTGTCCGCGAGAAACTAGATACTGAATGATATTAGAAAAACGAAACAAAAAATCGAAATATTTTGTAGGAGCTAGTACAATAGCTTTTCCTCTTAGTTTACTTATTGGCGAGGCACAATGGACTCATTGAAATGATAATGCTTGGGTTTTGATCGTCCTTGCACTACTTTGATATGAGCGCAAGTGATTTATAATTACCCCTGTTTTTGTATTAAAAGTACGACACCTGAATGATATCCTTGTAGAAAGTTCCTGTTCTGTGTTAAGTTTTGTTATATGTTTTGTTTTATAAATTATAATATCGTGATGTAATGCAGTGTACCCTTAAGGCTTAAGCATTCACACATTGAGAGGGAGGTGCAGGCTGAAAAACAGCGCTGTGTAGACCCCGTCTCACAGCATACGCTGAGTTCTGAACCTTTTGCCGTAGCATCTATGAGACCTATTGTAGTTAATACTTTATATTTTATCTTACTTTAAATAATAATCTGTACAACTACTGTGTTATGTGTGGCAATAAATCTTTTTCTGATTCTGATTCTGATTCTGAAGTGATGACCAACTACGTATCGATGATGATGATGATGATGATGATCAACTGCATTCATCATTCTCGGAGTATAGTGGCGCTCTTTTTAGACGCAGCCTTGAGCTCGACGTCGACGGCATTGACGAACTAACATGTCGACATTTGTAGTGTTATGAGCATAATATAAATTGAAAAGTAGTTCGTCTCTGGTCCTTTAGGAGTTTCTGTTACCTATTGCCGCTCGCGCGTTTGAGTTGCGTTTTTATACGCACGCAAGAATTGGCAACGCATTGGTGACCCCTCTGGCGTTGCAAATGTCGATAGGCGGCAGTGACCACTTCCCTTTAGGGCCTCTTTTCTACTACTGCCTTTAAACGATACTGCGTTTGACGTGTTTTAGTATCGTTACTTTCAAGTACATTAGAGTTATCAAAACGTTGACAATACGGGAACATGACAAAGGCAATATCATTATTACCGTGTAGAATCTCAGCCCAGGTGGGCCGTTTGCCTGTTTGCTCGTCGATTGCAATAGAAAAAAGCAAACTCGGCGATGACGTGCGGCCCCGACTAAAATGACTTAGCACGCATGTTGAGAGTGCTTGTGGTGGCTCACGGCGCGTACTACGGTCGAGGCACGTACACATGCAAACGCAATATGCCTATTTGAAGACAAACTACTGTATATACTGTGTTATTTATTAGTAACTGCATGTCGTTACGAGTACGATGTTTACCTATCATAAGGTCGAACTTTTCCATAGTTTCATTTGTACAAAATCCTTTTTTTTACACCGTTATAGTTTCCAGGATTGGAAATGTAAAGGTCTAAAATCTCTTTCAACACTATGGTAAGTTAATTTCAATCTTATGATTCAACCTCTTCATATGTTACCCGTTACGATGTATCGTTTCAAATAACGAACATCCATACTACACATCGAAGCTCCATTGTGGCCGTACACCTTACGATATCTAGTACGATGCTAGTTACACAGATGGAACTGAGACCTTGAAATACTTTGTACAACTCCTAGCCTTGCTCAGCACGGCTCTCCGATTGGTGGATTCTTTTCTCACACACCGCTCCGCTACCTCTTGAATTTAATACTTGCTTCCGCCCGCGACTTCGTACGCGTATATAAATCAGTTCCCAAGGGAATAGCGATATGAAAGGTAGCCTATGTATTAATCCAAGGTATAAGTCGTTTTCATTACAAATTTCACCTAATCCGTCCAGTAGTTTTTGCGTGAAAGAGTAACAAACGTCCATCCATTCATACAAACTTTCGCGTTTATGATATTAGTAGGGTGTTGTATATGTTGTATTTGAGAAACCGGGAAACAGAAAAGTGCGCAGCCTTAAGGGGAGATAAACGTTACGCATATATGTTTCCGAGTCTTGGATTTTTTCTATTTATTAAGCATGTAATTCTCTATATTTATGTTTATTGTGGTTGTTGATGTTCGCCGTGTGGTTGCCGGGTTAGAATAGTGCCACTCCATGTCTTCCCGTGGATGTCGTAAGAGGCGACTAAGGGAATAAGGGCTTGCAACATGTCAATAATACACAGGTCAACATCTTAGCCTGTTTGTGCAAAATTTGGTTAAAGAATTATCAAGAAGTATTTTTAGAGATGTTGGTGCCTACCCCACTTTGGAAATGAAGGCGTGATGTTATGTATGTATGCATGTATTCCGGTCTAGACCCATAGTACAAGCCTAGAGCTTAGTTTGAGACTAGGACAATTTATATTATACTAGCTTACACTTATTGTTTATTTAATTATAATATAAATAATATGTGCTAAGGGGATCCCAGAGCCCATTCGTTTTCACAAAAGTTAATGCTACTATACCATCCGTCTCGCTCTCGATTACTAGTTAAGTGATGAACATAAGTACCTATTAGCGCTTCTACAAGCGCCAAAGCTATCGTCACTTGACTATCGTTTTTCTAGTTTGTTTGGTGATCTCATTATAAGGCTCCGCAAACCATTCTATGTACAATCAGCATGACGTATATCGTATCAGCCACCAGTGGCTCAATGGTTCGTCACTCCATACAAAATATATGGTGTTACGAATTATTTGGCCACTTTGGCTGTTACAATATATTTGATGCTGACTATACAGTAAAATCAGAATAATAATAGTACTTGGCGGGTCGGCGGTCTATCGCTTTCACACTCTCTCTGGCATAACAAATATACTGACAGATGCCAGATAGAGGGAGATTACACGCTTATCTCAGTATTTCATCAGTTCAGTCCATCAGTTTGGTCAGAATGACCGGAGATTGATCCCTAACCCACGAACTGATAGACTGACTGTCCGGACTGATGAAAATAAAATATGTTTCATAATTTCCTTCAATTCATTTTGAATGATAAATTACTGATGGGAAACTGATCGTGTAAAACTCGTATCATGTAACAGTCGTGTCACGCGACACACTATATTTAATTTTTACTGTCCGTCAGCTCAAGGGTTAGACGATCATCCTTCGGTTATTATAAACAAATTGATAGACCGAACTGATTATATACCCCAAT
Source organism: Acleris holmiana (assembly GCA_949316455.1). NCBI lineage: Eukaryota > Metazoa > Arthropoda > Insecta > Lepidoptera > Tortricidae > Acleris > Acleris holmiana. Next base: position 14,289,297 of record OX438777.1, read on the forward strand.
ACTACACTCGTACTGGTTTTACAGTACTAAATTAAAATTATAATTCAATCTCTCGGCGAAGTAGAGTGATGACTGAATTTATTTTATACTAGCTGCCTGCCAGCGTCTTCGCCCCCGCTGCATATTTTCGACTTTCCCGATGGTTTTTTCTGTCATACAAACCTTATCCTTACAATAACGAAGACAACAAAAAACTATTATCCAATTTGGTCGAGTCGTTCGGAAGTTATGGGTTACATACATTTCGCCGATTTATTTTTATTTATATGAATTGTGTTTCATTTGCTCGAGTACTGTACCTGCGTGGACGACGTACTTTTGTGTGTTAACTACATTTTATCTAGTTTGAGGTCAGAAAACATTCACAAACACACACATGACAGACCGTTTTCATACAAAATAAAATTATTCTTGGGTTATTTCATACTAGTTACGTAAATAGTTAATAACACATTTGTTATAGTAAACTACAGGCCCTCAACTACGCTTCGGCGCTTTAAATAACTCGTTCATAAATCGCGTACTTTCTACCCTCGACGACAATGTACTATTGTTTATCGATTGGTGATGGTTTCTCGTATAGATGCAAGAGCTGTTACAAATGGAATAGGCGAAACTTATTCATCCTACTATATAAGGTAGATATTCGGGTGCTTGTCGCTGTACTAGTGCTTGTCACCATACTTTTCTCTCTCCTATCTCCTTTTCGTCGGAGAGAGGAAAAACCTAAACCACAAACGCAATAGGGAAGTATCACTCTTCTATCAAAATGTTAGAGGCCTGCGAAGTAAAACTGCTACTTTCTATAAAAGTGTTCTTCAGTGTCCCTGTGATATTATAACCTTGACTGAGACGTTCTTAACAAGTTCCGTGCTTGATGCTGAATTATTCCCATCTGGCTACAAAGTGTTCCGAAAGGATAGAGCTAGTGACGTTGGCTGGGGTGGGGTGCTCATGGCAGTTAGGGATCGGTATGATGCGAAATTAATAACACAAGTTGACGGTTGGGCTTCGCATATGGAATTATTATTTGTCGCAATTAGTTTGAAAGGTTTTAAGTGTATTGTATGTGTTGTGTATCTTCCTCCTAACTATAATGATGACCAGTATCTCAGTGTACTAACATGCATTGAAAACGTTATATGTACTCATCCAAACTCAGAGTTGGTAATTGTTGGAGATTTTAATCTCAACTCTTGTAGCACTTTTATTAAAAATCAGTTTGATTGCTTTTTAAATTTTTGTGATTTAAGACAATTTAATTATGTGTGTAATGCCCGCGGAGGCATTCTGGATCTGGTGCTTACAGGACTCAGTGATGGTATGGTGAGCGTTGCAGGTGATGTCGAACCTCTGGTGCCTATAGACACATATCACCCCCCCCTTGAAGTAACTATTATGGTCCCGGGCGTCTGTGATCCGTGCAAACAAAGTTTTGTAAACTCTGACTTTACTAAAACTGCTCCCTCCTGGAACTTCAGGAAAGCTGACCTTAATAAACTTTACGAGTCAATAGCTGAAATTACTTGGGAGGATATTTTTGCCGTCGCTGATGTTGATATGGCTGTAGGATTGTTATATCAGAAATTAATCGAGGTTATCAATCGTGTAGTTCCCCTGAGAAGGTTTCCCTATAGCAAACGATATACATATCCATCATGGTATTCGTCGGAACTTATTTACTATATAAAATTAAAATACTTTAATCTAAAAAAACACAAATGTCATGGCCTACCCTTTAATCGTGAATTATATAAATACTACAGGACAGTTGTTAAAGGCCTGGTGGACCGAGATTATAGCCGCTATCTGGCCACTCTTGAAAGAGGCATTTGTAAAGATCCTGGTACATTTTGGAAATTCGTTAAGAGCAAAAGGCAACACTTAAATCAACAAACGGAGTACATCTATCGCGACAAAGTTGTTGCGGGTCAGGAGGCTGTCGATGCTTTTGCTGAATTTTTTGCTTCAGTATTTCATGCCAGAGTCCCGAGACTCGACCCGGAGGAAGCTGCTCGCCTTACCGATAATCACACTGGGTCAAAAACAATTGAAATCACCCATGTGACTGCCGCGGAGTTACGGTCGGCCATTAGGCGACTAAAAGCTTCATTCTCAGCTGGCCCAGACGGTATTCCCGCTTTTATGATAAAAGATTGTATATCGGCACTAGAACAACCTCTGCTATACATTTTTAACTTGTGCTTGAAAATGGGAATTTTTCCGACAAATTGGAAGGTTTCGAGGGTCACACCCATACCTAAAGTTAAAAACTCGAATGATATATTTTCACATAGACCAATAGCTATTCTCTCCGCGTTTGGTAAAATCTTCGAGAGAGTAATAAATGGTTGTCTCATTAAACAAATTAATAATAGGTTGGATGATGCCCAACATGGGTTTCGCTGTGCGCGTTCAACCACTACGAATCATGTTTGTTTTTTTGACTATGTTTTGAAGCACATGGATACGTATCGCCAAGTAGATGCTGTATACTTTGATTTTGAAAAGGCGTTTGACCTGGTAGACAATGACGTGCTGCTTATGAAGCTCTCGGCCTTTGGTTTTACTCCAAAACTGCTGGCTTTCTTTGCAGATTATCTTAGAGACCGTAAGCAGTACGTGCAAGTGTCTGTTTTTAGGTCAAAGGAATATTTCACCCGTTCCGGCGTGAGTCAGGAGAGTAACCTGGGCCCGACGCAATTTTTAATAATGATCAACGATTTAATGCATTGTATCGACGGACCCCTTCCCTTGATGTTTGCTGATGATTTAAAAATTATGCAGCCTATAAACAAAAGCTCTGATTGCGAAGTGCTTCAACATGCGATCGACTCAGTTGTGCAGTGGAGTGCTACGAACAAATTGCAGCTGAACAAACTTAAATGCAGGGCCATTACGTTTACCCGTTCCAATAATCCAGTCAATGGGCGCTACCACCTCTCCGACACACAGCTTGAACGGGTTAACACAATTCAGGATTTAGGTCTTACGTTGGACACTAGATTAGATATGCGTGATCACATGCGTAATATTTGCAAAAGCGCTAGTAGGGTACTGGGCCTTATAATTAGGACAGCGTCCCAGTTCCGTGACGATAAGGTTGCCATATTGTTATACAATACCTACGTTCGGAGTAAGCTCGAGTACAATGCAGTAGCTTGGGATCCACGGGAGGAGAAATATAGCCTAATGATAGAGCGTGTCCAACGCAAATTTGCAAGATACCTATATAAAAGGCGTTATCATTGTTACCCCTTCCTCTACCCATCTTTATTTGTTAGTGGAATGGTTGGGTTAGAATCCCTTAACTTAAGGCGGAAGTTTATAACGCTTGTCCACTACTGCTTATTATTGCGCCATAAGGTGGATAATCCTTCCGTCTTGGAAAAGTTTTGTTTGTTTGTGCCGGATCGTTATTTAAGCGCCGCGGACCGCTGCGCACGGCGCGCACGCAACTTGTTTGCTTTGCCAGATAGGATGCGCACCCGGCACGCCTGCAACGCTCCCACCACCAGAGCCATCGCGCTTCTTAACGAGTTCCTTGCGCGGATGCGGGAGGCCGACGTGTTTGCGGACAAGTGGCCTGTCCTTATAGTGGCCTTAAGTCGCTTCTTAAATTTAAATAAACTCTAGGGTTATGTCTAGCTTTAATTTTCCTCATTGTTTTGTTATGTTATGTAGAGTTCTTGTGTTACATTTGTACCTAGCTTTTAAGTTTCTATCTTGTTGGGCGCTTTGGCTGACGCTGTAAGTCCTCAAGGCATTGTTTATATAAATAAATAAATAAATAAATAAATAATACTTTGAGTTGCGATAAATCAAAATAAGATCAACATTACTTTTTTATTCTAGCGACGAAAATGTGTTGACTTTGATATTTTACACGCCAATGTTAAAATAAAGAACTTATTTTAGATTTAAAGCACCTGACATTTACTCATTCAATCCAATTGACTATTTCATTTTCAGAAATTTCGATATGGTCACCGTACAAAACAAATTAAATATAAAATTGTTTTGGGTAGATGTATAAATGAACGTAATATCACGACACAAATAAAAAATCTCTTGACATGTCGAGCACTGGGACGTCTCAATTTTAAATTCATTTTTTTATTTCATTTACATACATGTATACTCATTCAATCCATACGTAGCAGCTGTTGTATCGACCTTTCAGGTAGTTAGTAGGTGGGTAACTTTATACGAAGACAATTTGGCGGGCCAAATCTTGCCGCCCATAAATAGACGCGTGCTCTATTCCGTACTAGCGCTGGCACATCGAAAAAATTTGGCGCCGAAACTGTTTAAATACGGTGTTTTATTGCTGGCGGCGAGATTTTGGCGCGTTTGGATGTGAGTATAAATGTAAGTGTGTATATAATTATGTTGTTATTCATTATTATTGATTTTTATATATGTCTGTCAGTATCTATTCTTTAATTTAGTTCACACAGTTTCTAAACACTTTGTTTTTGTACCTCGTTCGCTGGAAGGTTTGCTGGAAGAAATACCATAAAGGGATAAATTCGCCTTTGTACATTTCTATTCTGTAAATATCAACTGTTTACATAATTTATATAGATACTAAGCGAGCTAATCTTGGAATAGGTACCATTATTTCTAGTTTTGTTGAATTAAGCTGTAATAATTATATTGAGTTTAAATCCTTGAAAAACAGTAGTGTAGGTGATAAATAAATAAATAAATAATTTATATTACTCTTCCGTAACGTCAAAATAAATTTATAGGTAATTAAAATGGATCTGATAGGAAAATATTCAACCAACATAGCAAAATACTGCAAGGAATTACTTGTCAGAGGGCACTAAATGATTAATGGGGTCCATTCATTTCCTATCCGCTATGACTTTTCACGCGCCCGCCTGCCAATGCTTGTGATTGAGTGTCAAGCTTATACATATCTATTAGTGAAGGGTAGTAATAAAGGTGCAGGTAAACAAAGCATGCATTTTTGACGGTGTCTCCTTGTTTCACCGGCACTGATTTCATACAACGTATCGTTTCACCGAATTTCACTTCATCGATAGCAATTTTCTGGTTATCTGTTGTTTTCAGGTTATCTTAAACATTAATCACGTAGGTTAGCCTGCGCCTATAAAAGCTTGTCTACGAGATGAAAATTCTGTGAAGCGATACGTTCTATGAGTGTCGGTGAAACAAGGCGAAACCATTTATTACAAATCGATTAACAGCGGATATAGTATATGAAGTATATCGGAAACTGGGACTTTAAATTACGTTTTTTTGTATACAAGGTTCGTGGAGGGATCCACCGCCCTCTCTGTAGTCGACGTAACGACGTAATTCGGTTAATGAAAACTGAAGCTCCTTCCTTAAATGCTCAATTTTATAATAAGAGACAGCGGCGATGACGACGACGCGTTAGCATAGTCGGTAATGACTCTGCCTACCAAGGTAGTGGTCCCGGATTCGATTTCCGGTATGGGCAAATAATTGTGTGATGACCACAAGTACTCGTTCCTAAACTCAGGAGTTTAGGCAGTTTTTTTGTATTTAAGTATTTATTTCTTCATATAAGTATTTATATTATTGTCTAGTACAAGGGTAGAGCTTAGTTTGGGACCAAGTATTTTTTGTGAGATTGGCCCCGGTATTTATTTTATCTATTTATAATAATGTGAATTAGTTCTAAACTATGAGGTAAAAAATATATGTGCATTCGAGAAGAGAATGCCGTATACTTTCTATTCTATTCTATTTATACACAAAATTTGGAATGGTGATGAGATCTATTGCGTTTTATGGAACTCAGCTCGCGGTCACTTTTAAAGTAAAAAAACGCATTGTTATCAATTTATTATTTAGCTGTATTAATAAACTGAACTTGGAGTCGCGCGTCAGACACAAGACGCATCAGAAATTACAGTTTTCCACGGGTTGACGTTTACTTTGACGTTGAGATGGACATCTAAGTCAAGATCTGTTTATTAATTCAGCTCGATACATATACAGGCACAGGGTTTACCACTAATTTCATACAGGTTTTGACACTAACTTCGCCCAATTTCATTTCATCGACAGGCATTTCCACTTGCAAGGGTTATAATTTTTTGGTGGTCACAGGTCTAACCTTACCTACTTAACTTATGCTTAATGTAACCTAAAAACGATAAAGTTTCAGGAGAAATTAGCTGTCGATGAAATGTTATTCCGTGAAATGACACATTCTAGTGTCGATGATTTCCCGCTTTAAATATAAAATAACCCTTTTTGTGCCTGTGTTACAAACAGGTACCACTAGTTTCTTTCATTCCACGGCGCTAGTACTGCTAGTGCCTTTGAGACTACTTAGGGCGAGCATACACGGCGACACTGGACACTTCGTGTTGACAGTGAGTGTAGTCCCCTACAACACACAAAGTTTACAATAGTGTTTAAAACTACCTATAATTTTATCAAAACACCGTCAACGCATCATTACGCAGAATTTACATTTCATCGAAAGGAATTTCTCGCCGCAGCGCATGAGTTTTGTTTTAGGTAGTCTCAATTACCTAACTTACGTAATTCACGTTTAAAATATTCCGAAAACGTCATGGTTTCATTAGAAAATAGCGTTCGATGAAATGAAATTGGATAAAATGATGCAATCGATGAAGTGAAATTCGATATAATAATGGGTTACTGTCTAAAATACACGAAGGTTGTGTAAATATACGTAAAGTAAAGCAGTCGAAGTACTTTGTAGATTAGTAACTCTAGGCCTATGAATGAATAAACTTGAAGAGACGCAATAAGTAAGTGTGTGTAGTAAGTTCGGTAAAACATAGGTAGAAGTTAAATCGTTACGCGTCGTCTCCAATGTCCGGGATTCCTTTGAGGCCTCTGTAACCAATTTAAAGTAGATTTAATACTATGCACAAATATCATCTATAAAATTATTTTATTTCATTTAATGGGCAGATGATAAAAACCAGTCAAGACGCAGATATGGACCAAGACAAATCAGTCGGTCTTTTTATGCTTCTCGCGGTAAAATCCATAAATTACAGTCTTTAATTATTGTTTTGGGTCACTGGCTGATATTTTGTAGAAATGATATTTTTACAAGTTATTCGTGATATTCGTCATTACCTTTAGGTTTTTTGTATAGATAATACCAACTCGTTCAAATTTTGCTAATTATATTGATTGGAAAGAAAAATAATCTTTATTTTTGAGACGTATTTAAATTATTTTGAGTTGGTCTTAATCATATTGTTGACAGGTCTCACTTGGAGCAGTCCTCAGGCATGACGCACTTGTGCGTCCGGTCGTCGCGCACGTAGGGGTGCACGCAGATGCAGCCGGGCTCGCAGAACGGGTAGCAGGGGCGCAGGCGCTCGCGCGGGTTGTCGCACGTCACGGCTGCGCAGCCCGAGAAGCACGCCTCGAACCTTGGAAAAACCATAAGGTAATACTTAATTCTGATTAATTGCTGGGCAAAGCCTCTGTTAGGCCTCCCTGCTATTTACCATTCAACGATTGGTGAGTCTTTACAGAATAGTCCAGTCTTGGTCTGGTCGTTCGAAGACCCTTATTGTACGAAAAACCTCGACCATGGCATTTTTGTTGTATTTTTAACTTGTGGTCTCTATAACGAATCGAAGGATCTTTTATTATGATAGGTTCAGTATGGAGAAAATGCTAATACTATACTTTACTTTCAGTAACTGGACTATAAATGAACTGCGTACTGCAATAAGTGATAAAGTATTTTTCAACTACTGTTTTTATACTAGGCTAACGATTACTAATCTAGAAAGGCCCAATATGATGGCGATTTCATGTGCTATTTTAGTAACACTTTGTGTCCAATTTTTTACAAGAAAATAATATCGAAGACCAATAAGTTAATTAACAAGTTTATTACCTACAATAAAAGCGATCTGAAATAATTAATACCTTTCATGCGGCCTATCGCAGTTCATCACTTGCTTCTTTTCAGCATCTTTTTCCCTGAAATAACGTTTAATTAGTGATGAAAATACATGACACAAGAGCGAATAAAATACAGAAATGAAAGACACGCTGGAGAAAAATTCTCTTCCGTAGATTGGTACCACTGTCATGTACTGTTAAACCAGAGCATCAATAGTACTGGATGTGTATAGTTGTTGCAATCTCTCTAGCATCTGTCAGTATAATTGTTAAATTGTTTGGCAAACTCCTTTTGTTCCGTACATCAGGATTTTTGTAAAACTTACCTAAACTAATCTATAGGTAGGGTTCTACACGATGGTGCTGAAATAATTAGATACAGTTTCTAAAAAAAGCGGCTTGTCAAATAATATGAATGTTTGTGAAAAGTTCCTTGGTGAAACGAAACAGTTACTCGTATGCAGAAATTAGTTTAATTTTGACCCACGATGCGTTTCATTTGTGAGCATACTTTACTTACGCGTAAAGTCCCATCTCGGAACTCTTCATGGATATCATTTTGTCGACATCATCGTAGCGCCGGCTCTGTCCCCTAAACGATCCTAGATCACCATTCCTCCGGTCCATTTCGTCTGTATAGCGCAAGTTATCAATCCCCTGCCTCCTCCGGTCTTCCCAATCATTCCCTTGTTCGTTAAGCAGCACCTTTTTCCTATAATTCCTCCTATCCTCTCCTAAAGAGTGGCGCTTATCCATGTCTTCGTAGTCATAGTTAGACCTCGTCGCTTGGGCGACGATGTCATCTGTAATATTAACTTGCTAGTTCAATATAAAATTAATAATAATGGAACCTAAACAATATTGTTTAGGGACTTTGACAACTTTATGAATCTCCTCTCAAACTTGAGATGTCTTCTCCTGCGGCTGTCCTTTGCAAGTGGCTGACGTAGCCAATCTTCACGAGAAGCGTGCAGTCACACTTTAGCCACAGGTGGCCTTTGACCTATACTTGGATACTTGAATACTCACATAAAATAAGAGCCAACAATAAAAGGTTCCGCATTGTAAAGTGGTGTTGGTAGTTTCAGAATGCTCGCTGGTCAGCTGGTGACGCAGGTGGCCGGTCTGGTGGCGGTGCGGCGACTAATCGCACACCGCGGCACGTGTTGAAAAAAAGATAAATCCGATGGCTGAGTTCTAGCGGATGTATATTTAAGCGATCACTTTTTATCACAGCGGACTTGAAGAAAATAGAGCAATCCGTTTTTATTGGTACTCCTTAAGAAGAGGTTCATTAAGAAGGTGTCGATCAATAAAAAAAAAACATACAACGAATTTTCTCAATTTCACATGTGATTGTAGTGATTAACATCGTTGTAACTGTTACTAGGGTTTTTATATTGAAATCTCCTCATCCTTATTGTTCCAACACAACACCACACAGACTGCCACGAGAGAATCTTAATCATCAACAAAAAAAAATGCCTTTACGCCTACTGCTAGTTAGGATGTTTGTTTTCAATTCCATTCTTCTGTTAGATTAGCTGAACAATGGTTAGCTTCATAAATTAATTTGAGCATGCGTTTGATTTTGTAGTTCCGAGTATTGGTGATACGGTGGTAGAGATCGTCTAATCTTACGCTCTAAACGCCCCTCCAATGTGTTTACGCTACTTATGGATGTATTTTTCACAGGTCGATTAGTGGCGGGGCGTTTAGCTTAAAATTAGACGATATATAACGCGAAAATAATTTTGTGTTGCTAATCCTAATTAGCCCGAGATCTGTGTATTAATTGCGAGTGTTTACTATGTATGACATGAGTCCCATGTTTCATCTGTTTATCATTTAACACTCTTGTATTACTAGAAATGTTATATTTTTTTTTAATTCTCAGTGAAAAGATAACACTGATTGTGGCACGTTTATAAACGAAGCAAGGGTAACGAGGGAGCAAACTGACTTAACCGTACATATTTCAGTATATCATCAATATCATCATTCATCATCGTCATTTGGTCTAACCGATCATCTTCTGTCTTTATAATATTTTTTAAGAAGTTGACTAACTGATTGGATGCTCCTAAATCATGTTTAGAATTTGCCGTTGGTATAATGAAGGTAAATAATACGATTTGTTGCATAACGTACATCTTTATTTACAAATGAGTATAAAACGCATTATTAATCTTCTTTTGCACGTAAAGATCATCTTCAGGCTCGACTTAGAGAGGCTGATTTTAATGTCATAATGGCAAAAAAATTACCTGCACTAATGTTTTACCAAGAAATTTATAAGCCAGTGACAATTTTGGTGAGTTAACGACTAAAACGCACATATTTTCCACCTAAAACTGTCAAAACAATAATACCTAAATTCAAATGTCACGTAGTTGACGACATATGCAATTTTTGTGTCAGTTTAGACTATTCCTATAGCCGTCCATGATTTGAATCTCTTAAACAGGAGCAAAAATTATTAAAACACGCCAAAAAGGCAAAAATTTTAAATGTAAAACATTTATTTAATTAGTAAATTGACTACAAGACTTCTTTTACTCGTCGGTTAAGGCAAAGTAGATGGCCAAGAACATTGTATTAGGTCTGAATAGGCTGAGTGAGTGTATCTAAATTAGTAAGTTGTAATCAGTAAATATTTCATAATGTTATCGAGTTTATGCGTTATTGTTTTATCTCCTTTCAGATAGCGTCCTTTGTGAGGGGTAGGCCCAAAAAGTGGGACCATATTAAGCGCAGTTAACCATACAAACAACGAAAAAGGGAAATGTTCCGTTGTGCGACGAAAAGTATCCTTACAATTTGTATGGCTAATTTTCGTAGCACAACGGAAAAGTATTATAGAAAATTTAATTGCGTGAGTTAGCGTGGCCAACCCTTATGGCCTTAACCGTAAGTGTGTATGCGGGGCCAAAACTAATGTATTACTAGAACTTCAGCAGTTTGAGAAAGGCTCGAGAAGCCGCTAAATGTGATAGAAATCGATTCCACTTGGTGATAAACTATATTGCTTTTTTACAATGGCTAAGGAGATACCTATGCGTTGCATTAATTGCTTTTGATTTTGTAGTCTGTCAATTTCGGGGCAATTATTTTTATTAAATAAGCCCAAACCCGTCCACTGCGAATATCTCTATCAAGAATCGAATGAGCGAGCAACTCTGAACAATTCTAACAACCTTATCCAGCAGATTATAACAATTCTAGTGACAGCGCTGTGGTATTTCATGGCGCTGTCCCGTTGATTCACTGTAATAAAATGTATAGCGTCCTCGTCGTAGCCACCACAGCACGTTGCCGCAAAAACTCCGCATCGTTTACTAGCTCATCGGTTTGGTTTAAACTCCAAAACATTACATAACACTTCATCATCATCATCATTATCAGCCGGAAGACGCCCACTGCTGGACAAAGGCCTTCCCCAAGGTTTTCCACAACGACCGGTCCTCTGCTGCTGTCATCCAGCGGTTTCCCGCGGTCTTTATCAGATCGTCGGTCCACCTTGTGGAGGGCCTGCCGACACTTCGTCTTCCGGTTCGCGGTCGCCACTCTAGAACCTTTCCGCTCCAACGGCCATCGGTTCTACGAGCAATGTGCCCCGCCCACTGCCACTTAAGGTTTGCCAACCACATAACACTTACGTCATCAAAATCAATCATAAATATACTTATTCCGATTACTATGCTAATCCGAAATGGTAAGGTCTCATGCTGACGTCTAAAATTACATCCTCTTCATCTGGCCCCTGTACGATCCGTCGTCCTGCAGAATCTTCCTCGGCTGCAGAGCCTTGATCGGCGGCGGCGCGATCACTATGTTAAAGTAGTTCCCCATCCTCGATACCTCGGATCCTCTTTTGAAATCATCAATTGGCATTTGTTCTATTCCACCTTCTTTGTCTCTTATGTCTGTCAAAATTTCTTCTCGCTTCACGTGGTTTCGGGGTAATCTGTTGTTGTTGTTGAACCTCTGAGAAGGTTTACTAGATCGTTTGCTTGGTACTGGGATGCCCATTTGAGTCCTGAAATGTTTTATTTATTTAGAGTTATTTTAAACTAACCTACAGGCGTTTCTAGAAAACATGTTCACATATGAGAATAGTAATTTAGCTTATTGTTATAGGTATGGATAAGCTAAGGAGTAACGTTTGAAAATCAGACGCCACGCCAAAGTCTTAGTAGCTATTACAACCACGTGCATATTACCTTTAGGTACCACATAGTGGCTACCAAAAAAGGTCATCATGATGATGTGCCGCAGATGACGTAGTGTTGGCTTCTCGCATATGTAGCCAAGATCCGAGCAGAGATGTAATGAGGTACTTACGGAGAGCAGTCTTGCGGCATGACGCACTGGTGCGTGCGATCGTCGCGCACGTAGGGCTCCTCGCACACGCAGCCGGGCTCGCAGTACGGGTAACAGGGCCGCAGGTGGTTACGAGGGTTGTCGCACGACACCTCGGCGCACCCGGCGAAGCACGGCTCGTACACCTCGTTCGCCCAGTAGCACGCTGCAATCAAAGGCGTTATTCTCTTACACAGGAAAAGAGACTCGCTATCCAACTAGTCTAACTCAAACGATGCCTGAGTAAAGATTGCTCGGTCGTCCACGGACGCTCTTGGTTAGACGAGACCAGCCTAAACCAAGGTCGTACGGCGCCGCGCAATCCTTGAGCGTGCACCGGGTAAGTTAGGCTATGATCTTATTTTACCGAGGCTAAGCTTCAAGGTCGCAGTTACGAACAGTTCAGCAACCCTTGCTCGCTCTTGCGGAGTAAGAGAATAACACCACAGGCTAGTGAAAGACGAGTTGGTTTCCACACGCGTGGTTGAAAGGAGGACTTACGCAAATACTTACAATTATCAAAAGTTCTAAAGCAACTGGGCTAACGCTACTAGTTTTTTTAACTAACAAAAGTTCCTTAATAGTAACTACGTACTTATTGCTTTGGCAGACATATTAATTGTGATTGAAACTTTCATGTTGATGAGTCATTACAGAAACTAAATCAACCATAAAGTTAATACAGGTAAATGGAAAAAATGGCAGGCAGCAACCTAAGATCGTTGATTTATTTCTAGCCTGCAACGACAAGATATATTTAAGAAAACACATTTAGAATTTATACTGTATAACAATCAAACTCTTATCTTAAAGGCCAACACTACGTACGATTCCTCCAACTTTTTTTATGCGATAGACATTATTAGGTGTCCAACGGCGCTAAATCAAGTTGCGGACACTAGACTTTCATTGTTCTTTCCCCGGTCGTTTCCGTGGGTCCATTACTGCTCCCCAGAGGGCCGCGATAGCCTAGACTTACAGTAATAGCCCGACTTGGACATTGCAGGCAGGAGATAAACTCAACAGTTTGTCAGAGATTTAACGCCCGGAATCATGGCAGGGTTTTAAAAAGGTTTGTAAAATCACCTTTCATGATTTTATCTTCGTCTCGACAGGAGGCTCCGCGGAGGAGGGTTACGGCCGCGAAATAAATGAACGCTTTTTTCTCTGACGCCATCACTGCACTAACGCTGCGGCGCGAGAGCCAACTACGAATACCTTTAGTTTACTTTTTTGAAACCGATACGGTTTCCGTAGTAGTGTTGTGGAAAGGAAAGCAGGTTAGTGTGCAATCGCTAAAGGCGTCCATTTAGTCAAATTTGTTGTGTATGTGTGATAAGCTAAGATCGAAACACGTACGATTAACCTGATTAGAGTAGTACACGGGCAATAAACACGATGGTCACTTGTATTATTCACCTTATTGACGTCGTGAATCTCAATTAATATGATAGGGTGACGTCGCGCGAGGGTTCCCGTGCGGGTAAACACGAAGACAGCCTGTTAAGCCGCGCCTGATTGAATTATTGCTTGCGTTGTAATTTCGAAGGCGCCGGGTCACGTTTCTCTTATATTATTATGATATATTTCGGACGGATATTTACCTAAGCCGTTCAGGTAAACCTTCATGCCTTTGTTTTCCGTATAGGTTCCAAAATTCCGGTTTCCTTTATATAAGGGATGAACGTACAAATAGTGTTTTGTTTAGGGTGTATTTTCGATAGCTCTTGTTCTTTATTTGAAAAGATTTTGTATTTAGTTTCGTGCTCTCGTTTTAAAAAGAATGAGATCTTAAAGTAGATCTTTATTTATCATTGGATGATAGAATCAGTACCATAATTTAACAATGTCTTAAAGTGTAAAAAAGAGAAGGTGAAACTAAAAGATACACCTTACTTAACTTACTTAAGTAGGTACTCGTACTCGTATTACAATTTTGGCAATATCGTAACGAAGATTGGCGGGCCGGCTGTCCGGACTGTTCGTTTATTTCGTTAACGTGGGCAAAAAGGTTCGAGTTGTTTCACTAATCTGTGCTTTTATTTTTTGTAGTTAAAATGTATTCTAGTATTTTTGTTTATCTAGTATAAATGCGCAAGTGAATTTATTTATTTGTAAGGATGAACAAAAGTAGGCACAATGATGACAGGCAGGGCATCCTATCTTTAATCCGAATTTTCGTTCCCAACTGCTGTACTTTTATAAGTAATAAAATATTTTTTAAACCGTTTTTTATAAAATAAACCTAACCCAAGTCATAGGTTCTAAACTTCTCTTTTCCAAATAATAATTGGTTTTAGAAAGATGTGCACTTCTTCCATATGAAAACTCAGCCAAATCAAACAGCTTAAAACTTCGCACTTGCAATAGGTTACCCAGACTTTTGGCTAGGAGGGGGACAGAGGGGGGACGTGACCAGTATTTTTCTTTAGAAAATTGCATGAACCCAGAGTTCGGACCAATTTTACGCGATCAGGGTAAGTTGAATAATACAGCTGATGTTTACTAACGCGGAAACTATTATACGCAAGCTGTGGATTGCCGGAATAGTTAATAAGACTCATAGGCCTTTGATGAAGCGATCTGATAGCGATATAATGAGGATGGATGGGAAACAATCGGTTCCTTGCCGCCATCTGGCGTTTGGGAATATTTATGTTCCTTCCTATGTTATTGATTTGACTTAGCGTTATGTTTCACTTTCTCGTTGGTTCCCTAATTAGTGCAACCTGCCTTCACCTGAGTTTGTTCTGTTCGAATCCGCGAGCACGAATGTTTTTAGCTATGTCGTGGACTTTTGAAATGTTTAGTACTTGCCTTGTTCCTACAAGTGTTTATTTATGTTAATATTTATAAATTGTATTGTTTAGTTAGGATAAGTGACTAGTAGTATCCGTTCCCAATGTTCAAACGAATATTTATCCGTGGTTTGGCGACACGCTAGCCTAGTTGGGAGTGACCCTGCCTTCGAAACTAGGGGTCCTGGGTTCAAATCCCGGTAAGGGCAGATATTTGTGTGATGAGCACGAGTATTTGTTCCTGAGTCTTGGATGTTTTCTATGTATTTAAGTATATATTTATCTATATAAGTAAGTTTATCGTTGTCTAGTACCCATAGTACAAGCCTAGAGCTTAGTTTGGGACTAGGTCAATTTGTGTGAAATTGTCCTGTGATTATATATGTATATTATATATATATTATATAATAT
This sequence comes from Acleris holmiana, assembly GCA_949316455.1. Taxonomy (NCBI): domain Eukaryota; kingdom Metazoa; phylum Arthropoda; class Insecta; order Lepidoptera; family Tortricidae; genus Acleris; species Acleris holmiana. Next base: position 14,304,776 of record OX438777.1, read on the forward strand.
TGCGAACGGACATGTCAATGGGTAAAGTGCAGGATGTTTCTTTCTCGCATTAATGTTTTTTTTTTTAATTGATTTAATATAACATGTACATGTGTCATATATGTTCATTTGTATATCATGGTCGGCACTTAGAAAGTGCTGGAAGTTTTTTGACTGGTCAAAGTGCCGTAAATTACTGAATAAACATCTTTTATCTTTTTTATCGTTATTTTTAGGGTTCCGTAGTCAAACTAGGAACCCCTATAGTTTCGCCATGTCCGCCCGTCCGTCAGCAGCCTAGCGCAGAGACTCTTGGTATTAGAAAGCTGTAATTTGGCATGAATATACATATTAGTCGCGCCAACAATTTATTGTAAAACCAATAAAATCATAAAAAAAATTTTTTAGGGTGGGTACCTCCCCTACACGTAACGTGGGGATATACTTTTCTCTCCTACCCCATAGTGTGGGGTGTCGTTGAATAGGTATTTCAAAAATATTGTAAGTTTGTGAACACAATTTTTTAATCAAGGGATCCGTTTATAAAATATTAAGCTATAAAGGGCAAATTTTACAGATTCAAAAAAATCTTAAATGAAAGCACATATAACGAATTTAAAAGGAAAACTATCACAACTAAGTAGACATCATTGGTTCTTGAGATACTGGGCCCTAGCCAAGATGAAAACGCTCCTAACGTTTTTCTTTTCTATCGCTCAAAATGTATGGGATGACATTCTCGTGCGTTTCGATAAACCACGTGGTCGACTGTCATCGCATACATTTTGAGCGATAGAAAAGAAAAACGGTAGGAGCGTTTGCATCTTGGCTAGGGCCCACTGGCGATTAAAGTGTTTATACCTATTAAAATAATCTAAGACTGCACCAAATGACTTTAAATAGAAAATTTCATATAGAAATGTAGTAAGTACTTAACAGCTTCAGAACCCTACACTGAGGATGGTCCAACATGCTCTTGCCCGGTTTTTATATTAAAGTTGTTTTACTTTTGTGTTTTTTATCAATTTGCAATGTTTGTGCATGTTCGGGTTAAATCTTGCACGGTAGATTTGAACCACTTCCCTGGGACCGATTGAGCTGAGATTTGGTATAACCTACGTAACCTCGATGACAATTAATATGGCATAATTATGGCATCATCGAGCTGTTGTGATGATGGACCCGGAAGGTGGCGACAGGATCTCCGCTATACTTAACGTAGACCGTTTTTGGACTCATTAGGTTGGTTTTGATAAGCAATAAATGTTTGTGTAAAAGAGAACAGTCGGTAACAAAAGCTTTTGTTTTTGTGCAATAAAGTTTGAACAAATAACTGTTTTAATCAAGTTGTAGCGGGCGGCTGCTGGCGCGACAAGTGCGCCCTACGTCCATAAACTAGCGGCAGTAGTTACCGCCCGAGGGAACTACAACCGGTATTATGTTATTACTGATTTTATGAACTGTTAACGTCAGTGACGGAGGCCTTATTGAAGGATGAGAGGGCTTGCTGTTGTACTTTCGCGATTTTTGTTTTCATCGCAAAATTTTGTATCATGATTAATTTTTTTTTGTGTGTCAATGTTTTATTAATTATGTTAGATTCAAAACTGTTTGATATGGCAAATAAAAAAAAATATCGAATATAGCGCAATGATAACTAACTCAGCGGTATTTTCAAATCTTGGTAATATGGATATCTAGGCTGAGGAAGTTCCGGCTTGACACTTGTTCCTGATGTATGCCTTATGACTGTATGTCCTTTCTTCTTTTGATACTTTTATTATATTTATTTATTTAGTAGTGTATTTAATTACAATTATACTAGTATATATTAGGGTATTTATCCTATTTATTACATACGTTTAGCCATCCGCTGTTTTATTTCTCTCTCAATCGCTAAAATAATAACTGGAAGAGATCCCTTAAAGGGATAAGTTCGCCTTTGTACACATACCTTTGGAGTTTCTGTTTCGTTTTTTACTTTGTTATCTCTTGTTTGTGCAATAAAGAGTATACATACATATGGAAGACCGAACTTAAGCAAAATGGCACAAAATAAAAAAAAAACCTTTTTTATTCAATTTATCAAGACATTAAATTGTACAAACATTGTTGTTTTACACGTTATGTTCACTCGTAGGCACAATAAAACATGAAACAATAAAAGTGATCCATAAAAAAGTTGGAACGTTTGCAACTTAAAACACTCTTTACGAGCCAACTAAATGAATATTTACACAGGGAATTCGTAGTCTTGTTAACAAGTCGTTCTGTGCCGGCAGGAATCGGCACATAAAGTAAACCGAGTCGGATCCACCTGCCAAAAATGGGTTTCCCGATAAAATATGATTGCGTGCGATCTTTTTTATTGCTACCCCGTTTCTCCTGGGACGCCCCAGGTTCAAAGATCGTTGGGACTTGTAAATAAAGGCAACAGCATAAGAAATACTGAATTGCGGAGTACGGAGAACGGTTTGGGTAGATGAAGGAATTTGTAAATAAATAAATATGGGGATAATGCCACACAAATTGACTTTGTCCCAAACTAGATATGTGCTTGTAGTAGGTGAAATGACACTACACAAACAAACTTATATTATAGAGAAATACCTCGAATATCGAAGATTCTGATACACATACTCCCGCTCGTCACAGAAATATTATCCCTTACCGGGTATCGGACCTAAGACCGCTAGCTTCAAAGGTAGTAAGGGTCACTACCGACTATGTTAAAGGCGTCGTCAGAAGGCGTATGTATGTATGTAAACATTGTATTGTACAAACAAATAGATAACAATTATAAAATAGTCAAAAATATAGCAGGGATGTAAAAAGGCGAACTTATCCCTTTAAGGGATCTCTGCCACTTAACCTTTGAGCGATTGAGAAATAATTAATGACGTCGACAATCCAAATAAGTAGAAAATCAAAAATAAAATTCTATTCTACTATTAAAGAAGTAGTAAATAAGTTCTAGTAGTACTAAATGAAATTATAGTATATTATATAATACCCAAATTGAAATTGCTATAAATATCAATAAATATTTGTACAATGTTTGTGTTGAAGTGGGAACGCAATGTACTACATGCTTAAATATATTTTTAATAACCCAATCACGTCCGATACAAATAAAGCTATCTGTTGGCGCCATGAACAGCCTACCTTTCGGACGCCTTTACCGAAAACTAAAGGCTACATACAAGAATTCAACCTTTATTCTGTCTGCGTACGTATGTTTTTCCATTGGAAGGTGCGACGACGCAAAAACGTCCACCAAGGGCCTTACTGCCGGTCTCTGGGGTCCCTCGGCAACACAGAGTCTTCAGATTACTGTCAGCAAACACGAGGCAGCGACGTGCTCTGACGCGGAGATGGTCGATAATGAAATCTGGCCCGCTGCCGGAACCGCCCGCAAATGTCAACCATCCCCAGTCGCTTCCGATGGATTAAACACTTTATTACGTCCGGTTCATTAATATTTAATACTACGCATTTTGTTGCATATCATCACGCCTGTATTCCCAGAGTGGGGTAGGCAGAGCTACAAAAATACCAACAACTCTAAATATAATTGTTTATAATTCTGTAACCACATTTTGCACTAACAGGCTAAGTAAGATTTTTAGCAGTGTATTCATTAGTGACAGGTTGCAAGCCAATCGTCTAACAGTACCTACTATATTCCATAGCCTTTATTCCCTTAGTCGCCTCTTACGACATCCACGGGAAGACATGGAGTGACACTATTCTAACCCGGCAACCACACGGAACACTACACACTAGTACCCTAATAAAAGGCGTGAAAGCCGTTCATTAAACTTTTTCAAAAACCAGGGTAGTAATGTTGAATGAAATTTCATAACTGCTCTGGGCAGTAATGTCGTATAAAAATCCATTACTACACCGTTTTCTTTTTTTTTAAATTCTAGATGACATTGTTAATCAACCCTTTTTGACACGCATGCAAGTTGGACCCTGCAAATAGGGGCGTAGCCTATGGCCTATTCACTTTCTTTTACGTCTTTTGGCACGCAAACTGTACGGAACGTTAAAATTCACAATAAAAAAAAATACTTATTTACTGCGGCTCCACTTTGAAATCGGTAATTCGAACTTCGGATCGCCCTGTAATACTTAATCTATATAGAAAAGTACTTTTAATTTTTGATTTCCTTATGAAAAGCCTTGGGAAACCACAAACAGCCAGATACATGTTGCCCTTGACGTAGGAGTGCGCGGTGGAGCCGGTGGAAGGCAGGGCAGGCAGGGGCTGGGCATACAACCTCCACCGCCTAACCTCACCCTAACGCCAAAAACAACCTTGTTGCTGTCTCGTTCTGCATTACAGTGTCAAGTTGAGAGTAAAAATTATAGCGCTATTAAATTGAAATTTCTTAAGGTGTCTATGTTGAAACTATTACGATGTTATTTATTACAAAAATCTTAGACACGCACACATGTTTAAAGTGACAGTTTTTTTTATGAATTGATAGTAACTAAACAAATTTTCAACTGTTGTTTAAGTCTTTATAATAACATCATCATAATTTAAGATTTCTTTTTCTCGCAATTAAAGTGAAAAGCAGAGTGTTTAACTCGAGACTAAAAAGCCATAATGACACTCGAAGTTCATCCACCCTCGTTTTGCTCGGGTGGATAAGTGTCTAGTGTCATAATGGCTTACTTTAGTCTATTGTTGAACAATCTACTGTTTCACCTCTTTTTAGTATTTAGTATGTCATTTTACATTGTTCCTAATAATAAAATCCCACCAAAAACATAAATGTAAAAAAGGAGAGCCAAGTTCAATACAAAAATTATTCTCTGCTGTGGGCTTCGCCGCAAAAAGAATGTAGATCTGAGATTGAGTGCCAAGTTCTATGCAAAATCCAAATATGTAGTCTAAGGGCTGACTTGGCTGGTTTTCCCATTGTATTGAACTTGGCTCTCCTTTTTTACATTTATGTTTTTGGTGGGATATCATTACTTTTTGTAGGTAAGTACATATCCTCGTAACGCCGTGGGTCCTTTTAAAAGGACAAAGTCAAAACTAAAAGTAGACTTTATAAATATAAAACAATTGCATTGCCAAGCCCACAGCAGAGAATAATTTTTGTATTGAACTTGGCTCTCCTCGAATGGAATAAGCAGCTTCCATCGGGATATTTGAATAATTGCTCTCCTCGAATGGAATAAGCAGCTTCCATCGGGATATTTGAATAAAATAATTTGGTGTAAGGTGAGTGTCACCCACCCGTAATTCTATTGTACGACTCATTGTACAATACCTTTACCTACCTACGTAATAAAAAGATAAAACTATTTGCTACTATCGACAAGTTCTCAAACTCAGAGTTAAGTAGGTATATACACCTACTTACTTTTAACTATACTTAACTTACCTACTTACTAAAAAATACAATTATTATTTATTTAAACTATTGCCTATACTATACTAAACCTACGTACCTACTTATTATAATAGGAATTGTAATAATAATATTACTACAAATTATAAGTTTTCCTTAAAAAACCAATTTCGCAGCATAAATCGCAACCTTATAGGTCAGATATCGAGAGACAACCGGACAGCAAGACGGCGCTCGCGCTTATGAGCGCGGCTGCCGCTCGCTCGGCCACGTTCGCGTCAACGGTTCGATTCGGTTGTCAGTGTCACAGCGCAGCGCCGCTCCGGCGTCACTCGGCGCGCGCGCGTCGTGTATATACCGAAAATCTAAATGCCTATTATTTTATCATTATTTATGAGTAGGTAATGATTTTACACTATTGATGTGCGCTAAATATAAAAATAATAATTAATCCCAGTTATATATAACGTAGGTACCCTAAGTAATATTAGGTATTTATGTTAAGCGTTCATAATAGAATCGAATTATTTAAAAATTGCCAGTTTATTATTTATTCCTTTGTATTCATCTAATTACCTATCTGCATACCAAATTTTAACTCTCTAGGTCATCTGGAACTGGGTTAGAGTTTTGGTCTATAGGTCAGTCAGTGATAAAAATGAGGAATTTTGGACATTAATATGTAAATAACCGTTTGAGATAAGCTTATGAAATTTAGAACACATGTGTATCTCGCAAGTCTCAATATATGAGCCAAATTTGATACGTTTATGTAAAATAGTTTTTGATTTATGAGGGGGTCAAAAGTGGCTCCAAATGGTTCGTGTAATAGTTCTGTTTCTTGAACTTGGCTTGACACGCTCCCGCGTGTCTAGATGCTTAAGATTACTTGCTATCGACGGCCTTGGCCTTGAACTCGAATTTACCCGTTAACAATAGAGGTGTCCTTGAGTCCGCGCGTCGATTCTAATCTACCTACATACCTAACCATACCTACTCGTAACAATACTGTTTCTAGGTACTAACAACAGACATTTTAGTTCGATGAAATCGAATTCTAACCGAAATTTTGATTAATGTGTCTTAGAGTCTTAGTCCTTAGATATTTTCTACGTATTTTTCTGTATAGATTTTTTTTTGTTGTCTCCATAGATATTAAGTATGTATTTTTCTATATAGACATTTTATCGTTGTCCCTATAGTACAAGCTTTGAGCCTAATTAATTTATTAATTTTACCAGGCATTTTGATGCCATATTCCAAAATTATAGTATAGTATACAGGGTAATTTTTTATCAGTGTACAAATTTTAACATATCGATTCGATTCAATACATCGATTTTGTATCCTTAATATTATATTACGACAAAAAAAAACGAGATAAAAAAAATATTTTTTGTTGCAAATTATCTCTCTTTTACCTTCTCGTGTGGACCCAAAGTCACACTAGAAATGATGACAGGGTTGTCAAGCTGTAGGTATGCGATACACTGTATTGATATTCGAAAATTGAAGTTTCATGTAGGTACAGCTTATCGCAAAACAATATTCTAAATTTGAAATTTCATTTACTAACTTACTTAACAACACTCCCCTCCCCTCGCACCCTCTAATGCAGATTAGAGGGTCCATGAATATCGTTAAGTTAGTGGAATCATTGAATTGGCAATATCTTTATTTTTTTAAGCTAGAGTAAGAATAACACAACATGTGTTATTGATTAACAATAGCGAAGCAAATATTAAACTGTGTGCACCTATTAAAAAATATACCCTGTATAACTATACTTTAATGTGTGATAATTATATACCACGATTTAGCATGTTGCTTTGGATTTCTTCTCGCCCTGTTGTGAGATATGAATTAATTCTCTAATCCTGTTTTGCATAAACTTTAGATCTGAACGAAGTTGCCTTCAATGCTTTCGTAATGTCCTAGAGTTCTGAAACCTCAGTATTTCGGACAAGATTAAGTGACTGATGAGTTCTATTCAACCATTTGTATGTATCGTTGGGTTCCACTTCACGCTAAGTTAACTCTATAACGATTCCAGAGCGACAGTTAAGACTAACTGCAAACGTAGATTCGCCTCTAATTCAGCTGTCCCACAAACCACCGACAAAAATGCAACGTACTTATTATGTTTTTATATGATAGGTCTAAAGCAGTCCTAACGGCGTTTTTGCGGTTATGGACTTAGCTAGAAAATTAGGCCTTGAAAACGTTAACTTTCGGTGTGTCCACAGGAAAGACGGTAACCTAAATCTGTGTATGACCCAAATGTCAAATCGTGCCTTCTTAAGCAAAGTGATGCTTTTCACGGTCCCGGTGCGCTGTGTCGGTGCGAGTTTAGTTTAAACCCTCACACGACGCTGCACGGTGCACAAAGTGCAGAACACGTGCCTCGTTAGTCGCGGAAGATACCGCTAACTTGTCATATTAATTCCTACGTGAATGGAGTTGCGGCAAGGTCTAAATAGAAAAGTAGGTCATCTCCGGTCCTAAAGAGAAATTCTGTTTCTGTTACTTATTATTGTTCGAATGCTAGGGTTGTCCATGACATTTACTTGACGACATTTTTGTATCGATGCGCGTCGCTCAGTACTTGATGGGTCATACAGTCTTAAAAACAAAAGTGGTCTCTCCTCTGTTCAATAGTTAAGAGCTTGTGTGCATATAAGTTATGTTTTTATTCATATAAAAACAAAAGGACTTAACAGGGGCAGGGGGGGCAGGGGCTTAGGTCTAAAGCAGTCCTGACGGTGATGTTGCGGAAATGGGCTTAGCCAGAAAATTAGGCATAAAAACGTTAACTTTCGGTGTGTCCACAGGAAAGACGGTAACCTAAATTTTTGTATGACCCTGATACGCTTGCAACTACATAAATGCTGAAGTTTTTACAAGATCTATTAGATACAAGGATAAATTGTACTTACCTCTCTCAAAATCTAATAAATTCAAAGTTAATTCATACAATATAATCATTTGACCATTTAATCATAAGGTTGCTAATTGAAAAATGTTTTACCCCGTTCGGGAGGTTCTTGATGGAAAACGATCTGGGCTGAGATTCTACACGGTAATAACGATATCGTCTTAGACGTATTTCCGTATTGCCAACTTTTTGATAACTCTTATGTCATTTACAATAATGGCGACTGTGACATAAACCATTCTAAAACACGACAAACGCGATATATTATAACGCAGTAGAATAGAGGCCCTGTATGTAGCACTGCATGCCTAATTAAGGTAGAACATAAACACACCCAGTTCCCGAAGATCTATTATATAACTACTATGTTCTGTTAATAAATGTCTTTGTCTTTGTGTAAATGCGGCGACGGTGCTTTTCCGACTAAACCAGCTTGGTCCGTCCTGTTGAGTTTGCTTGTGGTGACTCGTGGCTCGTACGGACGCGACACGCACACATGCAAGCCGCGCGATATTTCTCTGTCTGTAGATGGACTACTGTTTATGCTGTGGTTAAGGTGTGCACACCGCAGTTACAAATCGTATACTTACGTGGAAGTTTTACATCGCGTTAATTCGCTTGCCGTGCCACAAATCTGAGATACCTCTGAATAATGATGCCGCTTTGTCTAAAATGGTAAATACGAATGATATAAATTAAATGCTTGCACGCTCCAAGCTGGCGGAGTATTTCTGTAATGCTCGCCCTAATCCTAACTAATAACGGCGATAGTGTGTTTCTTTGTTGGTCCTTTTTTCACGTCCAAGTCATACAATGAATTGACGTGATATTTTTACGCAGTATTTAATAGGACAAGAAATAAATGTAGAGCACTTCACGCCAAAAAAATATTTTTCAGAGATATCGGATTGATTTGGTAAAAGTTGCTTTATTTTTAAAACCAGTGGTTTAACATACACCTATCCAAAATAGTAGTTCATTTTGTAAAAAATACTGGTAAATAATTGATGGTCCAGTAATGGCATGGAGAAGACAAACGAGCATACAGGTCACCTGATAATAAGGGAGTATAATGTTATAAAATGCGTGTTTGTTTGTATGTTAGGTGTAATCCCTCGAACTACTTCTTCTTCACCAGTAGGATGCTACATTGTTCCTGACTAATTGAACACCAGACAAAAACATGAAATTCTGATACCTGAAGACAACAGGCGGTCTTATTGCTATGAGCGATCTCTTAATATAGAAGGCTTAAAAACATAGAAATTAAGGCAGTGCAAATAAGGGTACAAAAAAAAGAAATAAACTAGATTTATGATAAACCAACTAATCTTATATAGGTAGATTGTATTCTTTTTGCGTAAATAAAAGTTTGCGTTTAAAATATCAAACTCAAACATATTGTATTAATAATTATCACAATTTCAGAATTCTATAAATCAAACTTAACCTAGTCGTATTTACAGGTTAGACATCTGAGAAATTCTGGAATGTTCACAGCAAAATAGAAAATATGACTATCAATAATGAACATTATGACTAAAAAAATTACGAGAGGCAACGGGCCCCGCGGTCGCCTTTAATACAACTAAAGAGAATTAGTAGGTATCTACGCTACTAATTAATTCTATCTACAATGTATTTCCTATGTACGTTGTAATTGTATTGTCACTGATAAGTTACCTGCTTTACCTTAATTAGAAACTGTGTCCCATTACAGAGTAACAAAGCAATAGGAGGTGCGTACACTGGGTACATTTATCTGGCTTGGTGTGTAATTGAAAGGCGCGGTTTCGCCCGATAACAATGGCGCGAGCTTGTCGCGTATAAATTAGGGAATTATATTAATCCGCGGATAACGTGCCTACGTCGCTCGACTCGCACGTAACGAACGACGGCTCTCGCCGAGCCAAGACCTTATACTCCGTGAGCGTAAACGAGCGGTGAACGAACCAAAAATTGATGGTCTGACTTAGAATAGAAAACTAATCTTACAAGCTATCCTAATTTTCTTACATACTTACATAACATCACGCCCTCATTCCCAGAGTGGGGTAGGCAGAGCTACAGAAATACAAACAACTCTTCAAATACTTCTTAATACTAGTGACAGGTTTAGACTAGGTTCAGTGAATATCTAGGTTTAGTGACAGGTTGCAAGCCCATCGCCTAACAGTACTCAAGCCCTTATTCCCAGTCACCTCTTACGACGTCCACTATTCTAACCCGGCAACCACACGGCACGCGGCGGCACGGTGGTTATTCTTACATAATGATAATAAATAATAGTAAATATCTGGGATTTAGATAAATTGACACAGTCCCGAAATAAGGTCTAGGCTTGTACACTACTGTGAGCACTAGACAACTATATAAATACTTATGTGTTTGTTTGTCACTTTTCACGCTGCAACTGCTGGACGGAATTGGATAAAATTTGGAATGGAGATAACGAGGGAATAACGATAATCGAAATATAAAAGGAAGTAGTCGCGGGCAAAAGCGAGAAATTATATACATACAGAAACGAATACTTGTGCTCATCACACACAGAGCATCGAACCTGGGACCGCTTGCTTCGTAGACAGGGGTCACTACCGACTGGGCCAACGCGTCGTCGGTAAGCGCAAAGCTTTGTTTGTTTCTGTCCTCTACCTTTGCGGTTCAACGCTTCAATCGAACGACGTGAAATTTCGTACAGATACGTGTAATTTTATAGCCCGTAGACGGCCATAGGGTACTTTTTTTAGGTTCCTAACGAAAAGCGATAAACGACTGCTACGCGAACGGAGTCACGGGCAACAGCTAGTACGAGTATATTATTACGTATGTAAGCGATACTTAAGCAAGATTAACTTGTTCAGAGACTCTATTCCAATTTATTTTACACCGTAATCGTATACTGTCATGTGAATAGGACCTACCATAACGTCGACCATATATAAGAAATAGAAGCTAGATGGAGACCGTTCACAGATTTGTAAACACGTCTATCGAACCGTATTTGTCTGACAACATGTTACATTGAATTTATATATCCAAAAATGAGAGTAAGTACCTTTCCACGTCTTTCTGTCTCTCCGACTGTAGGTATATCCGCAAACTCCTTAACCTCGCAACGGATTTTGATGCGGTTTTCATCTATCTATAATAAACACTGGTTATACACGTGTCCCGTGCTTATCGAACTTAAAACTTCCTTAGGAAACTAAGCGCCCTGCCCTCGCTTCGCTTCGGTTTAAGTGAGTTTTCTGTTGTTATAGAACTAAATAAATGCATTTCAATCGCACGGGGAGACGTACGGTATAAGTACCAAATGAAGTTTCGTACGATTTTATACTGAGTTAATTATATATTTCACAACTCCACTTGGTCTCGGCAGATATTCCTAGCTCAAGCACTTGTTGAGCGGTCTGGCTAGCTCACACGGCCGAGCAAGCGCTAACGCAAACTCCAGTCGCAATTCCACTTAAACCCGAAAACTTTTCGACGAAATCTGTGCGTTATTACGACGCGCCCGTGAAAAATGATGCGAGCATTTCGTACGGCCATTAGCGGCGAAGGGAAATATTTTTTAATTTAATTTCGTGGAACGCGGGCAGTAAAATCAATTTGCGGGACGATTATGCGCGGGAAATTAACGCAAGATAACAGGGAATTAGCGGGGCACCTGGGGAAGGATTACGCGCTTCAGATAAGTGAATGTATTACCCCTATTACGCCGAAAAGTGGTAGAAATAACTGGAATCCGCTCGGGAGGCGCTGCAATCTAAATTGGTGTAACGAGACTAGGAGGAAACATCTTAGTGCGTTTATCTGAAGCGCCTTTGTCTGCGACACGGCCCGATGTGAAGCTGTAGGCGTTTAATCTGCCGCCTTTGTTGTAGTGTCGAGTTGACGGGGAATAAGTTGTGCTTGAAGAAACTTATCAGGGCACTAATGACATTTCGAGAGGGGAACAATGACTTGGGAATGCGGGAATATATTTACCACAAATTTTGGCTGATTGTGGGGCGTGATATCTTGCAATTTTCCGAGGTGTTGGTAAAGCGGATCTGATTTGTCGCAGATATTTCAATTTTGATCGCACGGCTTCTTTCAGTAAAGTGTTTACCTGATGCCGTCGTGAATTTGATACGTCAGCCAATTTAATATCGCATAAAATACGAGAACGTTTCTGCTACATATTTTTCTATAACTTCCTACTTACTTATATGTCTTATAAGCGACAGGATACTTGCCTTTTTGTATGCGTATACGAATCGTAAAGAAAAGTTAAACTAATAAATAAAAATATAGTAATTGGCTTTTTTAAAGTGCAAATGTGCTTTTCCATTACGATAGTAAAATTAACTATACTGCTATAATAGAAATGAATATTAGTTATGAGTGAATCAAGGGGGAAGACCAAAAGTTGGACCTTAGTTAAGCGTACCATACAAACAACGAAGGCGAAAAAAGTTCCGTTGTGGGATGAAAAGTTAATTTTCGTATCACTATGGAAAACTTTTATAGAAAATTAAATTGCACCAGTTATACCCTACTTTTTGGCATTACCATGAATCTGCTTCGGGTATTGAACATGAGGGCAATAGTATAAATGTATGACTAATTTGCGTGACGTAATGGAAATGTTACCATTGTTCATTTTCATCATGTGTACTTTTATTGAACATCGTCCAATTTTGTTATTTTGGAAAAAATAACAATGAACTGACTAAAAAGTATTACGGAAAACCCGTTAACTTTCCATGGAAATCTAGATCTTGACAAAATTAAAGTTCTTAATTTAAAAAAAAAAATCTGTTGACAATTGGCGAAGAATTTGAAGCTCAGACGAATTGAGAACCTCTTCCGTTTTTGAAGTCCGCTAAATATGCAAGATATTTCACCGACTGTCTTATATGCGTAGCGGAATACTACAATACGAAAACTGCTGCTTGACTGACTTGACTAGGTATACTAATGTACTAAAAGCGGTAAATTATAACCAAATAACCTTTACTTTATGGTAAAGCATTGTTTTTTGTTATTTGCTGTTCGTTTAAACTGAATTTAAAAAATACAGAGCTTACTAGCAGCAAAATTCAACGCACAATTCATATTTCACGAGCTAGTCTTTTCAATGTTTAACTTCATTCGATACTTGTAACATATTCATTGGGCGTTGAATTTTTCATGTTCGGTTTGTGTGCGTTCATATTGTTTCCGGAATTGCCGTTCGAGTGGCGCTGCGCAGTGTAATAATGTGATATTTAGGCCGCGAGGATTGTCACTGTAAGGGAGCTGTTCATTTAAAGTTGTTTCTTAGAATTGAATTACTACGTTAGTTTGATGAGGTCACATATATAATATAGCAACCAACAGATGAATTAATTGACCGTAGCAACGCAAGATGGATACTTCGAAGTTCTAAATCTGAAACTTCTGTGCCCCATTTACTCGCCGTTCGAGACCAAATCAGGAGAAAGAAATGGAGTCCTTCGAACTTCGAGTTACAAAGTATCGGTAAACGTAAATAGGTCAAACAAATCTGATAGTGTCCAAGGGTAACTTTAATGATCCGTAGTTATAATCAATGGATTATTATGATTATAAAATTTGTATCTAAACAACAGTTAATTTTGAAGTTCATGTGTTTATTACCCGCCCTGCGGCAAAGCCCAAAGAGTTATGTGTTTGACCTGTAAGTATGTCCGACTTTATGTCCCCTCGTAGAGGCTGGATGGATGGGCCGATTTCAACAAGCGAGGGGTCGTTATATTCGTCTTAACGTCGCAAGTGTCACTGGGTACTTGCATTAAAACAAAAACACATTACCCTTCATCTGGCATAATCATCACTTGGCATAATCATCATTTGGCATACAGTCTTTTTTTTTCAGAAACCGTATACTTTTCAGGATTATTTAAAATAGCATTGCATAGAGCCATTAGGTTAGGTTAGGTTTATTTTATAACAATCCTGAAAAGTATACGGTTTCTGAAAAAAAATACTGTATGCCAAATGATGATTATGCCAAGTGATGATTATGCCAAAAAAAGTTATGCCAGATGAATGTAAACCACAAAAACAATATAGTGTCACAAACAATATATAAAAGGTTACTAACATATATAGACGACATTATCTAAACATGCAGTCGGGTTTTAAAATCTTGCTTTTTGTTAGACTTGTTTTAGTATTTTTATTTTTAGTAAAGTTTCTCATTCGTAAACATACTTATTTTTACATTACAACTTCTATATCGATTGGATTTAGCTTTTCAAATAAAAATCAGGATTCGTTTTTTTAATCTCATTCGGTGACCAAACCGGTGAGGTTCAGTCAAAGTTATTGATTGCTAGAAATGCGTTTTAATAATTCTGACTGGTGACTGAAGTTTTCACGCATGATAGTAGTATATCAATGACGGTGTCCTCGTAAACGAGATTACCGCATGACTTGATTTTAATTATACCTAGTAAAAAACCTATAAAACGTAAAAAATAAAAAGTAGTCCCCTAAGCCCTAGGCCCTATAAGTTTAGTTATGCGAAGGTATTTATATTTTGATCAAAGCGTCGTCGTGTAGGAGTAAGCGCTGATTGTTTGATAAGTAGGTGTTAGCTGAACACTGACAGTAACTGAACTGATACGTCGGGGACCGCTGAGTAGTTGGGGTATTTTATATTATTTCATCTACTTAGCAGTCCTCCGCCGGCTCAAAAACGGCTGAACTGATTTTGATAAAACATGTCGAAAACCCACCGCTAGAAAACATACTTTAAAAAAAAACCGCGTTCAAATCGGTTCAGCCATTTAAGAGCTACGGTGCCACAGACACACACACACTTACACATCAAACTTATAACACCCTTCGTTTTGCGTTGGGGGTTAAAAACTTAAGTAAAGGACCTCTTACATGAAGTTGTGTACTAAAGTACTTACGGACTTACTTCCAAATATAGAATAACGAACGGTCTATACAGTGGGGCTAGACAAGGTGTATTCGACACTCGCTAGCGATTATGTTTCGATTGAAAAATATATGGAATTGACGTAAGTGTCACGTTACTATCTCGGTGGCTTACGTCAATTCCATACATTTATCAATTGAAACATAATCGCTAACGATTGTCGAATGCAACTTGTCTAGCACCACAGATGTGTTACAACTTACGAGTATAACTACATACAACAGGGGGTTATTATGACATAACTATGCAGTTCTTTTTACGCTCAAAGAAAAAGACAGAGCTACAACAGTTGTATAGCTCTGTCCTTTTCTCTGAGCGTAAACATGTCAGAATAACCCCCCAGGTCCTTTACTTAAGTTTTCACTTATAGTGAGATACAATCAACTTACAGGAAAGAAATTCATAAAATAAAGTGACTGAGTGTTATGAGTATATTGGAAATAATATCTAAAATTGACTTTGTCTCCGTGTTGGGATGTTTGAAATTATCTGGAGCTATCAACATTGGAGGCGTCGAAAAATACCCAAATTAAGTTACGTCACTTTATTTTAATTTTGATTGACCCTTTGAGGCATCCATACGGATTAGATTGAACTCCTCAGTCTTTATTAATGGAGTAAGATGTGGATTATAAAATAAAAAACCATTACATTTTATACAATTTATTCAATTCAATTCGATAGTTTTACGAAATACAACATTAATGAAGCGAATATTTACATCAATATTTCTTAAGTCCATATTAATAGTTAGTTAATTAAAAACTTATCGTAAAAGCTCCCTAAATTGTCTTTGGCACTTCTATTACAACAATTTTAGTACAATGATAGCTTTTATTAAAAATAATACTGTTTAGATGGTAACAAATGGTTGAGCGAAATTTATTAAATAAAATATAGGAAGAAGTCTTTTTAAATAAAATTACCTTTGATCTTATGGAATACAGAAAATTTGTTTAGCAAAAATAATTATGATTCAAAACTATGTACTGAAAAGGCGTATTTTAGAATTTCTACTGAGTTTACGATCTTACAATGATTAACAAAGGGCAGAATATTCATTAGATACGTTCTTTATGAAACATGCGCCATCGATAGTAAAGTATTATATCACAAAATTGGCCAAATACTTAAGGAATATAAGTATAACAAAATACGAAGAACGATGGCCGAGGTTCCTTACTTTGATAATGCGGATAAAATGGCTACTTTACGCGTCTAGATTGAAAGTTGACTTATAAGTAGTTAGTACCTATGTTACGTATCATGACATTGACTGTTTAAGAGTCCTTACACATATTTGCATGATGGGCTGCCCTATCAAAAAGCAAAGTAACACCATTCTTTTCTGGAACCGTTGTTTTAGATAATATTATTCACTTTTATATTCAGAATTGCCAGAAAACAATACAGTTACTGTCCTTTTCCTTACATTTTAGTTTAACCTGCCGAGTCTCCAGGTTTGTACCTTGAGAACATAATACCAAATATAAAAGGCACCCTATAGTCTACTCGACAAGGTTGCAAATACAATGTTACTAAATAAAATAGGTATTGGGTGTTACGAGGTTAAAACGTCACGACGATTAATGCGTTCACTTCACTTCGCCATCGACATTTCCTTTAATCACTCTAATTTTATGTTAAAGTATTGTCGCACTGCGTCCCACCCCAATCCAATGTTTTCATTTTAATATCCTTACAAAAAATGTACATGCAAAAAATGTACATGGTTGTATGCCTTAATGGGTCGATGTGAAGTTTCATACAGATAGTTATAGGTTAAGGGGGTGAGTCAGCGAGCAAGCAAGCACGTCATTGGGTCGTGGGCCTCGTGGCCACTAGTCGTAGTGACGTATTTTAAGACCGTGGAGTTTTCGGTGCTCCATTGGCGGTTTAGACCTGTGACTCGCGGGCTCGCGCGGTTTTACTCGCCAATGGATCACCTCCCTTACGGAGACATTCGAATAGTAGTTTTAAATAGATAAACACAAGTTTATTCTTCAAAAGACAGTATATATATGTATTATTTTATGTTTGTTGCAAATATTATTTACTCGACTCTGTACGTGTCGAAGTCGTTCATCGCAACTCGCGGAAGAAAGTACTTCTTTCACATTTATAACATGAGGATGGATATCAGTATGGATTATTTGTGATGTTACTTGAGTTTGAGTTTGAGTTATGTACTCGGATCGGATCCGGCGCAGCGCGAAAGGACCTTAGACCCTTAACTTTCCAAGATATTTACATAAGACATGCATTTTTGCGAAGCTGCTAAAAATACAAGTTACGTTTAAACTTACATTTAATTTAAACTTGGGATGTCACAAAACGATAAGACTTAGATGACGATATTTTTTACTTTATGGACTTGTACCAACATGTTCACGAAAATACTGAACGTTTTAATGCAATGTTAAAAGGACTCTTAATTTCCTAGACAATAGGCAATATAGTCAAATAGGAGCCAATAAAATACATGTAACTTTGTACAAAAATGATGTGTGTAAACACTGGAGGGAGTGCGATATTGGACGTTTGTGTTCTTCGACCCTTATTCATAAACTCCTTAGTAGGTAACCTATTTATATACGATACGAAATACGCGTAGTTGACTAAACTTGAATCTTAAAAAGGAGTTGAAAAGAAAAAACACTTTGCAGTACCTTACACTTCAAGAGTTTAAAAAAACATATACATTGGGTACTTGTCGCTATATTCGGAAGTACAAAGTGAGGATTTTTTGATAATGCTTGAAAACATTTAGACTTGAAAATTCTAGTTGAAAGACGTCAATGGTGGGAGGGGGTGGACGATACCCGACGTATTGATCATTGCATAGTCACTTAGGATTTAGTTTGGGGATGAAAATGTGAATGTAGTGTTACCTGGTTCTAGGTTTCAAATAATGATTTAAGCGGCAAAATTAAAATTAACAGATCGACAATACTGAAATTGAATCCCGCGGAATTGAATTTCACGCGGTAAAATTTCCTTTGTGAAGTCCTTTGAATTTCAAGTCTCCGTTTGTCTTATTGTATTATTAATATCGGGGATCCATCTTCACTGGAGAAGGAAAGTTCGGAATTCGTTAAAAGATAATAATCGTACGTTGTTGAAGGAAGTGCAGCTTACACTTGGATTGTTTTATTAATATCGGGCAGAGAGAACCAATACGCGGCTCGCTTCAATAACTAGAGATATTGTTTTGCTCTGTCAAGCGTGAGTAGCATAACCCTTAACCAAAATAAATAGCTTGCAGCTTCTCTGCGTTGTTATGCATTGTTACAGGTTACTGCACAGCCCAGGGCGGGGCCGAAATATACTCGTAGGAACTTGTTTTTGTTCGAGCAAAACTGTAATTGCCTAAGGGATAACGTGTCGCAATCGCAGAAGGCGCTAACTCTGTTTATATGGGGAGTGTTGAAGAATTTCCAAAGTGATCTATCTATTCTTGCATTTTATTACATTTAACAATAACAGGTACTCTGACTCCGCACTTATAATCGTAACTGGACATCTAACAGCAGCCATGTACAATTAAATTATCGATAATTTATTCTAGTTACTATCTATGTAGGTATCCCTATTTTTTTGGCAAGGTTATAAAAACGAGAAACTTTTCTGGTTCTAATTAACAAGAAAATATTTGCTACTGACACAGATAAGAAAATACCACGACGAGAATATTAAAAAACTACACGAGGAAAGCGAAAAAAGGAAAAGTTAAATGAATACAAGGATTGCTCTACTTTGACACGATATTTTCCTAATTATGTATTATGATTTTTTTACAAAAATAAATGTACCCACGACTATATTATTATACAAATATAAATATATTTATAACTACCACAGCTGTAGATTTGAAAAACATCGACTGAAAACCTCCTAATAAGTTTGCTAGCCGAAAGTTACATCTAGATCAAAACAGTTGAAATTCGAGATCACAATATTGCTTGGCATTACGATTATCCTAAAAACTATGCACTAACTTATAGTTACTAGGATAAAATCCTTTGAGATCATACATACACCTTTGCCGTCATATTTATTTTAAAATTAAGTATATCACTTTTATAATAAACTACCAAAGCGTCACTGCAACTTAAATAGGTAAGTACAATTCTAGGTTCAAAAAACGGATACCTGGCTGTTTATAAAAATGTAAGTAAGGTACAGACTTCATCCATTATCATACCGTGTTGTCTGCCAGTGATTGAATTCAAATTATTCATTTTGTTTCCGATGGACAAACGCTGTTAGCCCTAATAGCCGGCGAGGGGGAGGGCTCTAGCAGAGCGTCAAGGAATTGCAGTGGGTTCCATTACGCAAGGTAACTGAGGGCGGGAGGGCCGGCGGCTTAATCAGGCAGAACGGAGCCCGCACATGCTCGACCTTTTCACGTGCGTAATATTCAGGTCCCTGCGAACGTCGACAACACTAAATGCGAAGCAATTTATTACTTTTGGTGAGTTTTGAAAGATCTTATAATAGTAAGTTCAGACACGAACTTGGTGCCCATTTCTAATGTTTAACTTGAAAAAAAGGTGGTGCATAAAATAATTTCAAACAACATGTTACAATAGGATATAATGAGAAACAATCAGGAGTTTATGGAAGTAAGTTTCCTATTAATTAACGGGAACCTGAAGTTGCACTGTAATATCAAAGGTTCACCTAACCAAATATTATGGAAACTGGCGTATAGACGCTCATAATACGTTCCTATGAACGAAGATAGCCGTCTATTATTTTTGGGTGGAAATGTCGGTTAATGTACTACTATGCACATTCCAACTACTAACGAGAATTTAAACAATGCGCATGTTAGGAAGGCCAAGTTAAGTGTTTAGTTTAAATAAGAGAGACACGAAATAATGTTTGTAATACACAAATTTCTGTTACCAGATTTGAATATTCAATACTGTTTAGCTCTAGATAGAGTTTAACGAAGTGATGACAAATTTCGTGGCTCTTGAGAAGATCTTAATGACATAATTGGAAATGCGCCTGCATCTGAGGATCCGATGGTTATTTGACGAGATTATATAAGTTTTAAGACCTACTCAAGACTCATGATTTTTTCATTTTTAGTTGCAATCTTCAAGTTACTCAGCCAGATGAGAGGTTAAAAATCTAGCCAAGGAGTTCTTGAGATGGCGCATCGTCTACGAGTTCTTAACATGACGCGCGTCGTCAAGAGTACTATGTAGAGATGGCGCGCATCACCTACGAACTAAGATAGTGCGTATCATCTTCACGTTGATTATTGGTTGCAATGTTCAAGTTACTCAGCCAGTTGAGAGGTTAAAAGACTAGCCTAGGAGTTCTTGAGATGGCTCGCAACATCTATTATTTTTATGGTACTGCGCATCGTCTACGAGTCCTAGCGATGGTGCGAGTAGTCTACGAGTTCTAGCGATGGCGCGCGTCGTCTACGAGTTCTAGCGATGGCGCGAGTCATCTACGAGTTCTAGCGATGGCGCGCGTCGTCTACGAGTTCTAGCGATGGCGCGCGTCATCTACGAGTTCTTGCGATGGTGCGCGTCGTCTAAGAGTTTTTGCGATGGCGTGCGTCGTCTACGAGCTCTAGCGATGGCGCGAGTCGTCTACGAGTTCTAGCGATGGCGCGTGCCATCTACGAGTTCTTGAGATGGTGCGCGTCGTGGTCACAGCGGCGCAGCACGGCAAAGTGCGTGACCTGGAAGGCGTTGGTGCTGCGGCTGCCACGCTCCAGCGTGCCCGTCATCGTGTACCCCATGTTGAAGTCCGCCTGCGTCACGTTTGTTGTCAGGTACAGCTGGGAACAGACCATGATAGTTTTAATACAGACACGGGCTTTCATAAAAATGAACATGGTCTACTAAAAATTATGTGTAAGGAATGGTGCAACATATTTTGGACTCGGAAGGAGTCATTTTTTAGCCGAGTAAAATTTTGAAGATAAGATCATTGCTAAAAGAATGTTCTCCGACGCGGAAGAAAAAGTGTTACCAGATTTGAAAATTCTGCAAACAGATACCAGTAAATTATATGTGTACATAGAATATAGGAGTGGCAGCAGCCGAGGATATCAATAAGAAGAGATCTTTACTTCAAAATGTACTAGGTATTATGGTCCAAGAACATTACAATTAACTCTTAATTATTAAGTTGTCCTATTGTATTTATCTGTAATTTGGTTTATATTAAATTCTAACACATTGATTTCGCAATCGATTTCTTGTAGTGGTGGTTCGATATGGCGTCGTACCTGATGAAGCGGCGGCGTGACGTAGGTGGACATCGAGCCGAAAAAGTAGGTGGGCGTTTTCCAAAAATAGTGTACATCGTTAAAGACAAAGTTAAAAAAAAATAACTTTTTCCATTTCGTCGCGAAAATTAACGTATGTAATTGTATGGCTAACTGTCGTGACGAAATGGAAAAAGTTAAATTTTCTTAACTTTGTCCTTAACGATGTACACTTTTTTGGGCGCCCATGTAAAATGTACTTTAAGTTTTTGGATGTAAAAGTAGGTGGTTTCAGTTTATCTAGGAGTTTCTTAAGCAAAAGAGGCAGATTTTACAGAAAATTGAAGCATATTAAATTTTCTACTAAACTTTAATACGTTTCCTACTAATCAATTAAACATCGATTGAATGCAATGGCAGCACCTTTACCTAGCAAATACAATTTACCGAAACTCTGAGCTCAATCTGCATCATTACTCGCCTCACGTTTCTAATCTCATTAAGTCAAGTTAATTATACACTAATCAAGTGCTCAAAGCTCGTGTACATTTTAGTACCTACCTTGTCGCAGGTATTGATATACTAAATTCAAACCACTATTGCTTTTATACACTACTGCGACAAGGTAATAAATTGACACCTGCTTCTAAATTTAAGGGTACCTTGAAGTCTGCATCGGCGCCGAGGTGCTTAAAGGTGCCGACGACGTAGACGGCGTTCCCGCCGCTCACCACCATCCGCGCGTGCGTGCTGTGCCTGTTGACAGAGCTGGGTTAAAGTCAAAGCATACGAGCGATATGACGCGGAGGCTAAAACTTCGTTAATTCGTTAGTCTTCTTTAAAAGCTGTAGGCTGAAGTATCTATAATCATACATTGCGGTGAGCTAAATTGTATAGAAAAACCGGGCAAGAGCATGTCGGACCATGCTCAGTGTAGGGTTCCGAAGTCGTTAAGTACTTACTACAAACATAAAAATCAACATGTAATAACTAATTTTCTATTGAAAGTCATTTGGTGCCGTCTTAGATGATTTTAGTAGGTATAAACACTTTAATCGCCTGTATCTCAAGAACCAATGACTACTTAGTCGTGATAGTTTTCCTTATAAATTCGTTATATGTGCTTTCATTTATTATTTTCTTCAGATTTTTAGTATTTGCAGTTTTGGCCGTAGCGGAGAAGGACACTGTAACAAAAATTAGCACTTTAAAGCTTAATATTTCATAAACGGATACTTTGATCGAAAAAGTGTTTCCACACACCCAGAACATTTCTGAAAGACCTATCCAACGACACCGCACACTATAGGGTAGACGAATAAAATAAATACATCTCCAAGTTACGTGTAGGGGAGGTACTCTATTTTTTTTTTTGTACTACTGTTTATTGTACCACTTTGTTGGTGTGACTAATATGTATATTCATGCCAAATTACAGCTTTCTAGTACTAAGAGTCTCTGCGCTAGGCTGCGGACGGACGGACGGACGGACGGACATAGTTTGACTACGGAAACCTAAAAAAAACGAACGGATATTTCACAATCATCAAGTCTGAAAGTATTTTTGGTTTGTTTTAAGATTTTTCAAAATATCAAAGCGGGAATTAATAGGCTACCTATAGGTGTATTTCAAACAGAATGTCGAATGGTCTACACAGATGTGTTTCTACGAGTACTACATACAACAGTGCATTTACTTAAGATTTTCGCCTATAGGTTAGGTATGTTTTAAAAAAACGAATACAAAATTGGTGTTGGTAAAATATTCTTTAGGACTTGCGATGATTATAATTGAGAATACATTCAGA
The DNA here is from genome assembly GCA_949316455.1 of Acleris holmiana. Classification (NCBI taxonomy): domain Eukaryota; kingdom Metazoa; phylum Arthropoda; class Insecta; order Lepidoptera; family Tortricidae; genus Acleris; species Acleris holmiana. Next base: position 14,328,066 of record OX438777.1, read on the forward strand.
CAATGTGAGCCAGTGTACTCGCAGACCCCGTATATTTAGTATGGTGGAGCTCACAAGTGTACCAACTCTGGTTCTATCTACAGCTACAGGGCGGGCAGACACGTGTCGGTGGACGGGGCAGGGCTGTACACTACACGCAATTAATCTCGTGCACTTCGAACAATGTTGACGCTACACGTGTCGCCGAACGGGCCCGTTTCACGGCAGTTCGAACAACGTCATTAACAAACGCTTGATGTTATAGAGTAATTTTAAAAAGTAAAATAGGCATTTGCGCAATAGCATTATTTTATAGTCACATCTCGGTTAGGATATTTGGTGGCAAATCATGGTTCAAGAATCCATTGAGTTACTATTTTCTAATTATTATATACATTCCGCTTTGATTTTGACCCTTAGGATTGTCTTTATTCAATATTAATAAATTCATTAAACCTCTCAACTAATTTAAATCAATTTTGTTACGGTGGATATCTCCCGATATGGAAGCGTTAGATACGAACCAATGGATGTCCCATACGCAAGATTTACCATACTAATACTATGGTAAATTTTGCGTAAAATTTGGGACACCCTTTATTAGTAGGTATGGATAAACCGAACTATATATGTCTGTAGTAGTTAAGTAGTTTATTATAAAAATTAGGAAATATCGACTTCATGGATTCTAGAACACGATATGCTACCAAAATCCTAGCCCTAGTAATAATAATCCATTTAATGCAACTTCCCAGCCATTCCCCAAAAAACTAAGATAAAAATAGTAACTGTACGGTTTTCCAGAAAAAAAGTGAACTACATTGTCGACCTTATTAGTTTTGGGGGTACTCAGCTACTTTACCTAAAAATAGTGTACACTTAAAGAGCACCTTTAATTCTATTTGAGTTAAGCAAGGCATGGCACGGTGGCGCCGGCAGTTTGTCAAGACGCCAGAATTAGTGCGGGAGCGGTTACCTGCGGTCGCTCGGCCGCGGTGACAACCCTGATTTATGCCGCATTACACCGCCTTACCCGCAGCGTGCGAACCCGACTTTATTCCTACCAAGAATTACGGGCGAGACTCCCGTATGATTCATGTTTGCCTAGTAAGCTGCACTATAAACCACCAGTTTACTTACAAGTGAATTTAAGTTGGTCATTATCAGCCACTACGTAAGGCAGTAGCTATTTTTTTTAGTGGGATCTGTGACCCATAGACATTTGCATTCTTAAGATTACAATTACATACATATATACATAACATCACGCCTTCATTCCCAGAGTGGGGTAGGCAGAGCTACAGAAATACCAACTCTAAAAATACTTGTTTCTAATTCTGTAACCACATTTTGCACAAACAGGCTAAGAAATTTACTAGTGTGTTAGTGACAGGTTGCATGCCCATCGCCTAACAGTGCTATAAGCCCTTATTCCCTTAGTCGCCTCTTACGACATCGACGAGAAGACATAGAGTCGCACTATTCTAACCCGGCAACCACACGGACAAGATTACAATTTTAAGACTGTAATCCTAACACTGCAAGTTCTTTAAAAACAACAACTTATAAAAAACAATTATAATGATTAAAATTTAAGTGGGATACAAAACTGTCGGTAAATGAAAAGTGACAAGGATACGTTACCCATATTTAAATTCAGAGTTCCAGAGACTTACAGATACCGGTTATGTAGGTTCACTACTATACTCGTACTAGCATTTTTAACCGAATCCCATGTTTCATGTTTTAACCCCTCTTATGTAAGTTCCATCTTCCAACCCATCCCAAAATAATCAAGAGCCCGTCAGCATTTTGGCAGGATGAATTTTTCGAGTGTGCGGCATCGGTACCCGCGGCACGTACCCTGTTACTAGGGCGCCACGTAGCGGGCCCTAACGGCCGGTGTAATGGCGTCCGCTGTTACAGCCAAACAGAACACCTCCGGGAACTTCGCGGGAACAAATTAAAAACCTTTATGCGCCCTTTTGCACTAGTTTCTCGAACGTTATTACCAACAATGCGTTGTCAGAACTTAGAAACAAAACATCGTGTCGTATTTGTTCACGTTTTAAATGCTATAACAATTCTAAGTTATTTAAATGTTACAATAGCATATTCATTTGGTTTTGGAATCGCGGTTTTTGGTTTTAAAAGGTCTCACGGTCCGCGCTATCACAAAATACGAGTCATTTAGTTAAAATAGGAGGGTGGGCAGCAATAATCGTTAACGCTAACGGGCGCCGTTTAGTTCGCTCCGTCGTGCTCGTGTTCCCGCGGAATTCTTTTTAACGATTCTATTAGGGCTCAGCTCGAGGACAGCTTTAATCGTCTTCTAAAAATAGTTCCATGACAGCTTGTTTGCGTTTACACTAAGTAAATTTTTGAAATTTGGTCTGGCTGTTTAGTGCCGAGGAAAGTTTGTTACCAATAAAAATAATAGCGGGGTTGTTTGCCTCATTAGTGTTTGCTGATGCGCAGAAGCGTCATGCAGTGGTGAAACATATACTAACAAAAAATATGTCTATAGTTTCAGTGTCACACAACACTCGATGAAAACCGACTGACATTCCAAAATAAGCTAAGAATCTCTCAATGCAATAACCCTATCCGAATAAGAATAACATCGGCGTATGTAACGTTAACAGATAGGGTTTCGTTGGCGACTAAAGCCGTTGGCGCCTGGCGGCCATCTTTATTTACGGCACGTCCGCGCCGCTCCTCGGCGATCGCGCGATAGTGGCGCTGCTTCCGCCCGTTTGTCAAACTTGGCTTAGCGCGCTCAGGTGAGAGCGGTTAATTGCGAAAATACGCTTAATGTTGCAACATGATAAACAGTTTCCTTTACCGCGAAGATATACGACTGCATTTTAAATATTTTAATGTTGCATTTTAAATGTCACTTTAAATAAATTAGCTGCTAGCGCGTTTTTAAATTGCACGTGACCTCATATTCCCGCTAAAGTTGCGGCGTGTAACGGTTATCTGGGCGCTTTCACTAGTTTTACATAGTTATATGAACATGATATCTGCTTAAAATTTTGGTACGTTTTAAAAAATAAAGTAGTTTGTTGCTTTTATTTAATCTAATGAAAAACAAGATCTTATTGCGGTGCCTACGCGACTAATAAACATACCGACTTTTGCATGAACATCCGCGCTATAACTCATAAATACTCATAATCACTTGAAAAAAAAAAGTGCGAGTGCGAAAAAAAAAAAAGAAAAAGGCCAAGTGCGAGTCGAACTCGTACACAAATTGTTTCTTACAAATCTTGTATGAAAGCCTCTTTAATTTTTAACTGAATTAATTTGTTTACTTGAAAAATTAAATTGTCTACCTATTAACTATATTTTGTATCTAAATATTTTAAGCTAGTCTAAGCCCTTTTACGCTTTAGATACAGGAACATCTATTTCAGGCAAGCATTCATATCTTTTTTGTTTTTGTTTAGTCCATAGTTATACATTATTTATTAAAAAGTGCTGTGAATTATTATTATTATTTTATTATTATTACGGTTCATGAGTTCCGCTGACAGACGAACGGATGGACAGTGAAGGTTTTATGGTAGGGGTCTCGTTGGGCACCCATTGGGTACGGAACCACGAACACGCATGGGATTGTGCATGTCTCCTCCGAATCAGCAAACGGCTCGGTTACCTCCTGGTGCCGGCCACCTCGACGACCTTGCAGCGGGTCTTGCGCCACCAGCACGGCTGCAGCGTCCAGTAGGACGAAGATGCGCTGCGCGCCCAGCCCTCCTCCGGGAACAGCAGCACCTGACGGCCAGAGGACTCCATTAGTTAGGTTAGGTTTGTTTACAACCCATGAAGGTTAAACGGTTCAAGAAAAAAAACTAGATTGTTAAAATTTGGGAAACGAAACATACATTTGTCCTTGAAATACCTATTTTAAGAACTACTGATAAATACATTTTATAAATGGGTACGTATAATGTATAAAGTTTAAAATGCATAATGTGTAATACTACATAATGGTCATTATAGAATTACAAATTTATCCTTAATCCTGGATCATGACCTAGGAAGCCCGTGTTACTGGATCCAGTAGTACACAATTTTAAAGTAACACTCTTAATAAAATGGTGGACTTTATAGAGCCTTATTACATAGGTACTAAACTGAACCTAATCACTTAAACATACATACATATGCTAGTGAGTTAGGACGTGTGTGAATGTGTAGGTGTAGTGTCTTAAGAAATATATGTATATGTGTAATAATATTTAAACATTTTTATTTAATAATTAAATTGCCATGACAAATATAATGTATATAATTGGGTATGTATGTATATATAACATCTTAGCCTACTTGTGCAAAATGTGGTTACAGAATTATCAACACGTCTTTTAAGAGTTGTTAGTATTTCTGTAGCTCTGCCTACCCCACTCTGGGATAGCTTATGCTACTCAGTGGTAATTTAGCATTCTACTGGTGAAGGAATTAATGTTTGAAAATAGGGCCAGTAGTTTTTGAACTTGTTTGGTACAAACATACAACAATACAAATCTTTCCTCTTTATAACATTGTAATTGTATTGTGTAAAGGTAGATGATACGCTCCCGTAATTAATAATTGGGTAAATACAAAGAAAATATCTAACACATTAATTCCCATACTCATAATACTCGTACAAATATTTGCCCCTAGCGGGAATCGAACCCAACGTCACGACTAGGATAACCACGTTGTCAAAGTACCGTAAATGCGCAGTTATCTCCAAGACGTAGACCTATTACTGCGATCTACATAATAATAACAAGTCTGGAGGATAAAAGTGCCAAATTACTTCCGAAAGAAGTGAACAGAATATAAAATACCTCGCGCGGCCATAAAGTAAACTGGAAAACAAAGGATTTTCATTACGACGTTCATCTTCGCTTTATCGCCTTATACAACCATTATAAACCTGCTGCGATCTTGTTCTAGGGTACTAATATACCCCTAACATGGGATACCCGAGGACAGGGAGCGGCCACTCCCCTCATAACATAATTTAAAAACCTATTCAATTTTCGCTTTGCGTTGTTCGCGGTAGTTTCACAAAATCTATCTACTAACTCAAGTGCCCTAGACAATATAGTTATCCGGCATGACGTAAATCGAACCCATATCATATTTCTGAAAAGGCAACAACAAAATCCATTTGTAAAACTTGCTTTAAGTACTTTCGGATCAGTTCCACGAGTATTTCTATAGATCTCTAAGTGGGTGTACTTTATGGAACAGTCCATTTAACAATGGAGATAATTTATTCGGCGCTCGCGGCGCGACGCATTCCGTCCGACAGTCTTCCACGCTTATTGATGTTATCTCGGCAATCGCAGTTAAATTACCGAGCGATATTAAACAAAAACAGTCTTTAAGTAACGGACGAAGCGAAACGATGAGTGCGAATTAGGTAAATTAGAAAACTTTACAAGCCTTTGGACGGTGGGTTGAAAAATAGCTTTTTGACGGAAACTAATATTGCGGCCGAAACAAAACAGTGCGGAGTTGTAACGAAGTTGTTTCAGGCGCCCGAGTTTTGTAGCCACGGGCGTAACGGCGGGCGGCGCGTTTACGTTCCTCGCTGGGCCGCTTCCTGCCGCGCGCCCGGCGGTAACGTTAACGCGACTTGCGACATGTCGCTCGACACAGACTCGCTCGCTCGATTGGCTCCATTCCGTTCTCATTTCTTCGCCGCGACTTGGCCAATATTTTTTTTTCTCGTAAAGAGTTTTCCTGCTTTCGACAATATTGCGGCAGTTTCAAAGAGGCGGAGTCGCCGGGGATAAAATCGCTTTCACATTGAGTGAGCACACTAATGATTGAGTTCCGCACGCGACGACGTTCACCACGGCCCCTGTCCCTTTGACGACTGAACTCGACCGTTTAATGGTTTTAAAGCGGTTTCAATGTTAATTTTACATAAGTTCTGAAGTGTACGTATAAATGGATGAGTTAAAGCTCATATGAATGGTTTTCCTGGTGCACGATTTATGAAGTACGATAAATACCTTAATAAATTTGGCATCATCGAAATGCATCATAAATCCTACCAATTTGCGGTGCACGTAAGCATCGTTAGTCTAAAACGGTATGAATCATGCAGGTGCACCGACAAAAACCCTCGAGGGCGATTACTATTCGACGCGACGGCGGCAGTGACACTTGTCGGTGACAAGAGTCCTCCAATTACGACGCAATCCGCGCTATTAATTACTCTGTTCGATGGACATGGATTGGTTCCACACGCGTTTTTGCTCGCTCACGCTTTTGACGTATAAATATTTGGCAATTGTAGCGATAGTAACTAGATTTCAAACTGTTTACATACACATACATAACATCACGCCTTCATTCCCATAGGCAGAGCTTCAGAAATACCAACAACTCTAAAGACTTACTGATATTTCTGTAACCACATTTTGCACTAACAGGCTAAGAGGTTTACTAGTGTATTAGTGACAGGTTGCAAGCCCATCGCCTAACAGTACTACAAGCCCTTATTCCCTTAGTCACCTCTTACGACATCTACGGGAAGACATGGAGTGGCACTATTCTAACCCGGCAACCACACGGGGCCAACGGGGTCAAACTGTTTAACGCGAAGTATTCGGAAGTGATCATAAATAAATGACTTGACGTGTTGTATTATTTCTGCGATCAGATTTCATAGTATGATACTCTCAAAAAACTCTTTGTTGAACTCCTACATGAATTTCCTCTAGTTGACACGTTAGTACGTATAAGTTTCTTATTCGTAAGTGTTTAAGTACTACCAAGGTCAAGACCCGCCCGAACATTTGATGTATCTACTATAGTTCTAAACACAGTGACAGTGTAAAGTTTATTTCATGTAAATTAAAATACTTAATTTATTTCGAACAGTATCCATAATAACAATAACAGTTAGGCATACAATTATAACATACACAGACACATTAAGATTTAAAATAAGCATACATTAAATAATGTAGCTTTATGCAGGGCTGGGATTCTACACGGTAATAACGATATCGTTTATGACGTGTTTCCGTATTGTAAATGTTTTGATAACTCTTATGACATGTCATTTACAATAATAGCGACTGTGACATAAACGATTCTAAAACTCGACAAACGCGATATCGTTATAACGCAGTAGAATAGAGGCCCCTATCTAACTTTAATCGAATTAATCGAATCGAGATTAAGTTAAATCATAAATGTATTTTTTTTACATGTAATCATTCCCCAAAGAAGACTGTCAAATTAACGGAACTAGCGATCCATTAGCATGCATGGAAAGAGCGACGGAGGTTCACCTCCGGCTTAAATTGTTAACAGGCTATTGGCGCTCCGCTCCCGGCCAAATTCGACTCTGCTACTTTGTAATCAGTTTAATAATCCCTTTGTTCGCGTGCTCGCACCGATACGGAAGGTTGCCGAAAGATAACTAAATCGCTTTGGCCTCTCACTTACTTATGTGTGTGCAAACATGATATTCCAATTGTACCTGACTATCCAATTTATACTACAAGGAACTCTATCCATTTTTTGTCTGTGTGTGTCAAATTTGTTCTGAATACTTCCAGCAATACAAGTGGTCAAGTAATTCATTAATTATTCGTTTTTGCCCGCAATTCAGTCGGCTTGCCCTTCAAGAAATGATCGTTTCTGGTATCCCTGTATCAGATTTTAGCATTTGCAGATATTATATTATCTAGATACGAGTTGCTTTGATAAAAAAATACGACAGATGGGTTCTTATTAAAAGAATTCCCTTATTATGTAAATAAATAAAAAAACTTACCGAACATGAATTAATTAAATTGACGACGCAGTTAAGCTAGTTGGTAGTGAGTATAGTGACCCTGCCTACGAAGCTAGCGGTCCGGGGTTCGAATCCCGGCCAAGAAAAATATTTTGAGTCTTGGGCGTTTTCTATGTATATAAGTATGCATTTCTCTATACAAGTATATTAATCGTTTTCTAGTACCCATAGTAGAGCTTAGTTTGGGACTACGTCAATTTGTGTGAGATTGCCCCCTTTATTTATTTAATTATTTAAAGGGATAAAATTGTCATTGTACATCTATATTTAGTCGGTTCCATTTTCAGTGTTTCTTGCCAGTGTAATAAAGCCGTAATTGGTATTTGTGCAACGAACGCTACACTCAGTTATTCGAAGAACTTGTTAATTGCAATTGCCGACGTTAACAGGGACGCAACTACTAACTACTTCACCGTTACTTATAATAGGAACTGTCTCGAGTAAAATACTAGTCAAGTGATACTGGACTTTATTCTATTAAACACTATGATATGATCTAAGCAGCTGTAATGAAATAATCAATTGTGACTGTGGTTGGAACATTCGAAACATGTTGAAAATTACTATAAAAAATTGCGTAGATTAAGCTGCTGTTTCAATCTCTTAAATCGGAAAAAACTTTTTTCGTTAAACTCGGAAAATTATCAACTAAACATACTAAAGACGACTAACTAAAATATTTTTATAAGATTATCCAACCACTCGTCCCGTTTAAGTCAAGATCTTACCCAACTTAAATGCCATGAGAAAAACTGGTTAATATACAGTTAAACACACGCTGAATGACTAGTGGGGGTCATTTGTTAAACATCTTAACTTAATAATAATATCAATAACTAATTAAAACCTCTTCATAGACAAACAGACGGACGGCTTGGATTGGATCCAATATTCATTTGGTATCTATTTAGACCAATTTATTATGTATTACACATTTTTCTTTAATTTTCCGTGTCATTGACGACGACAACCTGTACCTAGTGGTACCCAGTTGGAATTGAGAATATCAATAGCTGCGACAAGGTACTAAACTGTTTAGGTGCTTATGAGCCCGACCGTACTACGCATACATAGACTGTGAAACTAGTTTGCATAGTAGCTGGGTAAACACGTTTTTTTTTTATTAGGTACCTGAATCATTCAAGGATTTATACCAACATTTTCAATGAATTTGCACAGTTCAATGATCTTCGCCTTAAAATAGAGAAAAAACAAAACTGGATGCAATTTGTCAGTTTCCTGCATTTCCAGCATGCAGATCGCGCAGCGAGGCGATAGTCACGTCCCGCCCCTCGACGGCACTCGACCGCCGCTCGAGCGAGTCGCCGCGCCAGTACTCGCCACTTGCCACTTGCACTTAGCACTGGAAGCGGCCAGCTGCCAAAATATACTTGAGGAAACTTCCCGAGGCGTGGTCTTGGGTCATCGCGAGACAAATGTTTGTTTTATAGGGAAATTTATAACTTACTGTGTTTTTGTGGTGAATTGTAGTTTATTCATAAAGTTTTTTGAGCATGCTTGTGTTAATCATTTACATCTTCTTAGGCTTGCTAAAAAGCCCTGCCCCTAATATTGGCACCAAAGGCGACGAAGGCCTAAAAGTGAAACTGTAACGCTAAGTACTGAGCTGCGTGATGCCATATTCTTTACAGCCAGCGTTGGCCAGGGTAAAAGGGTTCCGTTTAAGTTGCATAAAAATATTTAGCATAATTCCTTTTAACTACGTTCGAAAAGCATAATAAACTTTTAGCATAAAACACAAATATCCATTAACCACCCGCCAAGCCATTCCCATTGTTGTGTTCCGGTATGGGGATAAGACAATCGGTGAAATTACTAGCATAAAGGCATTCCATCTTGGTCCTCAGGGTTGGGAACGCATTTGAGGTCTTAGCATTATAGTCTTGAGAATTCAAATGTCTATGGGTCTCAGATTCCGCTTACCATCAGGTGGCCTGAGTACTCGTGTGACTTCTCCTTAACATACAAAAAAAAAACAGGCATACGGTCAAATAACATAACACTCAATTATCATAACAATAATTTTCTTATTGTTATGCATTTTAAATCAGTATCTTCTTACTAGGTTAGGTTAGGTTACATCTATGACCAAATTAGTAGAAGTCAAAGACGTTTAACCTACAGCTCATGATGAAATTATGCATTTTGTGTTATGCATTACGATTGTTATAAAATGAGTTTATTGTATCAATCGAAATTATGCAATTCGTTTTATGCAACATGTAAGTACATTAATTTTTATGCAAATTATTACAAACCCGGGTAAAGGAGATCGTCAACTGAATTAATTAATATTTAAACAAACTAAACTAGGACCGTATGTCATACTACATGATATAAAACAACACAATAATAAATACCGTAGATTATTCTAAAATTTATTCACACAATTCAACGGTTTATGAAAAAATATTCTAATCCTGGGCCCTTATTGTTATTATCCCTATTGTTAATAATTAAAAAAGGCGCTGTAGCGAAATCTCATCTAGGAGGGGGAGGGGGGAGGCATTTGAGTCGGGCTTATATACCTTAATTTGATCATGAACAATACGCTTGCAATAGGGGTAAAAACAATTGACCAAAAATATAAACATGTCGGATATACATTTCCGTTTTTTTATGGCATAGAGAAGGCGACAAGCTACCAGAGGACCTAGCCAAGATGCGTACGCTAATTAGCGTTTCTAACCGTTTTGTTTTTTAACCAATCGCGTCGTGATAGATCACGATAGATCACGTTATGTCTCTTCCAGGCGCGGCCAGGGTCCCGGGCGGAGGCTGCGCGGTAATTGGGCCGGCGCGTGAGCATCATCGTGCTTTGATTAACGCCACTCACTTTAAACGCTTGCGCATAAATTTAAAAATACTTAGGTACGCAGGACGCATAGTTGGACCTAGTTCTGCAAACGGGAACCAACCCACAATGATTTGGCAATAGAGTATGTCAACTGTCATGATGAACACTTAGTTTTTATCATTGTTACCACTTGTTGATGGCTACATTTTATAAGAGTAAAATGTAGGTAATTTGTAATCTGACGATCTCGGTTTTTATATACATAATATTTGACTTTGTTAAACCTATGTAATATAATTGAGAAATAAATAATTTATCTTTATCTTTATCTTTAATTATATGGCAAGCCAAGGCATTATTTGCAAAATACTTTGGTTTTTATTAATGAAAAAAAGCTATTCATTAATAGAGTTATATGATTTCATTAAATTTAGTGATTAAAAGGATAATATTGCAGAGTTATTTTTAAATAAAATATGTCTTAGGGTTGATATTTTATTGCTAAATAGTTGTGGGTTGGTTCCTGTTTGCAGAACTACGCCCAATTATTGTCTCACTAGCTTAAGGTTCTTCACAAACGTGTCTGACATGAAAACACGTTATCAAATCATTTTGTTTCACCACTACTCGGAAATTTGATAATTTTCGGTCTAGTTTGGGTCCAGAAAAAAACACTGACACTTTTTCATAGGAAATAAAATATTCTTGGCCTACATACATACATAACATCACGCCTTCATTCTTAGAGGTAGGTGAGTAGGGAGAGCTACAGAAGTACCGACAACTCTAAAAAGACTTGTTTAAAATTCTGTAACTAAATTTTGCACAATTAGGCCAAGAAATTTACTAGTATATTAGTGACAAGTTGCAAGCCCATCGCCTAACAGTACTACAAGCCCTTATCCCCTTAATCGCTTTTTACGACATCCACGGGAAGACATGGAGTGGCACTATTCTAACCCGACAACCACACGGGGTATTCTTGGCCTATTTCATACTAATTACGTTAAATAATTATTTAAAAAAAATATTTTATGTCCTTGCTCTAGTTGAGAAAAGCACTATGGCCATTCATCATTTCGGCCATCTATTTGACTCGTCCATAAAAAGGGTACTTTCTAGCTTCAGCAAAAATTATAAATTAATAAAGTTTTATTTCGTTTAAAAATTTACTATTCTATTCCAAATGCTGATTTGTTTCAATATATTTTATTCCGAAAGATATTTCATGTTATATACATAATTTTATTGATACACATAGGTTAGGTTAAGTTTGCTTTATAAAGTAGGTATACTTAACCAAAAACTCAATTTTTGAGAAATATGGAAATTCAGGATTTTGATCAATTCGGAAATAATGACCTATTATAACTATTAAGTACCCGTATAACCCTACCTAACCGTCATAGTACTTGGTATATACCATACTTAAGATACTATTTATAACGCTACAAACTCGTAGATTATGAGCTACGAAGCTACGGCGTAGCGCCCGACCGGAGAAGGTAAAGGTGTCTCTCCTATGGTCAATAGTTAAGAGCTTGTGTGCATATAAGTTATGTTTTTATATGATAGGTCTAAAGCAGTCCCGAAGGTTTTTTTGCGGGAATGGGCTTAGCCAGAAAATTAGGCCTTAAAAACGTTAACTTTCAGTGTGTCCACAGGAAAGACGGTAACCTATATCTGTGTATGACCCAAAGAGGAAACACATGACTTCATCCATTATGAACTTAGATTGTTTTTAAAACCACTTGCCATTTTTTTTCTTTTTTTTGTAATTACACAAAGTTGGTTTTTCCATACTAGATGAAAAGGGTACTAGGGTTCACTTGTGTGATTACACAAAAAGTTGTCATAAAAAAATTGGTAAGTAGCTTTATAAACATAATGATTCTATCGATGTAAGAAACCATTGAAAAACTATTGAAAAAATACATGAACTTAAGGGTTTTTCGTAATTTCGATTAAAATGATCAAAATCTCCGAAAGTACAAAAAAACGCTGACCATATATGGCGGTTAAATCGATAGCTTATGAGCTGCCCTATTTGTAACCAATTTCCGGCTTGACGTCGACTTTTAGAACACCCAGTATATGACGACAAGATGGTAAAACAGTTTGATAAACGTGCGCGAGCTTGTCAGTGTCCGCACACGATAATCGGTCTCGGCCGCGGGACGAAGTTTGTTCTGACATTATCATCTTTTATATTGCTGTTTGCTCGATCTGAGACATTTACTTAGGGCTTGGGCTTGCGCATGTAAGAAATTGATTTATGACATAGCTCGCCGAAGAATTTTTCATAAACGGCAAAACCTCTCTCATAATATTTATGTGGGTTACGATGTGATATGTAACATAAGGGTGTGGTATTCCTACTTTTCGCGAACGTTTTTATTAAATCTGTGTAGGAACCTAATGGAATTCCAGAATATGTTTTGTTAAACAAGTCGAACACAAAGCAAGTTTTTAAAACTCGACTGCATGATTTGATAATATCGTCTGTATATGTTAGTTACCCTTCATACAGTGTGTGACATCCATAAGAACATAAATTGTAAGCATCGATAGCTTTAGATGCTGTGAACGGTTTTATCGAAAAAATATAACAATTAAGCTGTTCTAATGAAAGTTATTATTTTAAAAAAAAATCTCGAGCAGCAATGTAATGCGAAGAAGCAAACTAGTTAGGTTCAAGCAATCAAATGTTATTGTCAGTTGTTAGCTTTGTTACTGATACATTGCGTGGCGAATTATTTGGTATGACAAAAAAAAAGTACACACTATGTTAACAATACACATGTTTATATGTTAATTAGGATGCATAGGCAGAGCTACAGAATTAATTAATTAATGCCTACCCCACTCTGGGAATAAAGGCGTGACTATGTATGTATGTAGGATGCATATTAACTTTTGCAAAAATATATGTTCAGATGGATGTCACACACTGTATATTTTTTGTGCCACCATATTTTTTTTTGTTTAATGTAAGTACCTAGTGACACTTGCGACGTGAAGACCGACTGTAGCATAACCCTCCTTTGGATTTTGCCACAGTCGGGTAAAAAATCAAGACATAATTAATTTAGTTTTGACAAAGAAGCGTTTGCGAAAGGATTGTATCCGACGGTCTTTCTTTTGTTTTCCTTGAATAAGCGTTGGGAAAATCGAGATTAAATATACAAAGCTGATTAGCGGCGGCTATTTCTGCCAAGGAGGACGTTCGCCATTTAAGTATATTTTTTTGTTTCAAAATATACAATAAAAACTTCAAGGCGCTAAGTTACATGAGCGGGCAAATTAAAAAAGTTCTGGCTTGACTCTATTTCCTAAATATTGTATCAACTATCCAAATGTTGATATATACATATATGTAGGTTTAAGTATGTTTATTGATGTATAATTAATTATATATCTTTCTATCAATTTATGTATTTGAATGTATTAGTTTTGTTTTTTTTTCTATGGTTCTTTTTTATGGTCTGTTTGGTTATTTTTTGTTTTTTGGGTGCTCTAAATAAATTTGTACACCTGTTTACTCGATTCACAACCTTTCACTTTTCTCAATCTCTCAAGGGTTAGCTGGAAGAGATCCCTTAAAGGGATAAATTCCCCTTTGTACATCTTTTTATTTTTATTCATTGTATTGTTTTGGTTTTTCTTTTGTACAATAAAGTGTTTACATACATACATACATACATACATTAAACCTCTATTTGAAGGAATATCCTCCTCAATGGATATTCCGTAGTAGTTAATGTAACTGATACAGGATGGGTCTTTAAACACGAGCGTGGTCTTATAAGAAAACACGAGTGTTTAAGGCCTAGTTATGTGCAGTTGCGTTGCATGAATTATTTTTATCTACAAACATATTATAAGTACTCTAAGATTAGTCCGAAGGCAAATGACCTGCATTGCTACCAGTGCTACCTGTAACATATGAATACGTGCTTTTCTAAGTTACGTATTGACTCAATATTATTTTCAATTATACTAAACTTGCGGCCTATTTCATTTTGGTTGATTTTGGAAGATATTCAAAATCTGAAACTCATTAGTTTATCATATTTGATATCGTTATAAAAACATCACGTTATAGCCACCAGCGCACCCTCCACCACGACCACACCGCAGATAACAACATTGAATGTTGTAATGCTGGTCATTGCCAACGGGTTCTAAACGCATTATAGAGGACTCATGATACGTGTGTAGATAAAATAATATTTAGAAAATATATTGACGATACATTGGCCTAGTTGGGAGTGACCCTGCCTCCGAAGCCAGCGGTCCTGGGTTCAAATCCCGGTAAGGACAGATATTTGTGTGATGAGCGCGAATATTTGTTCCTGAGTCTTGGATGTTTTCTATGTATTTAAGTATGTATTTCTGTCTAGTAGCCCTAGTACGAGCCTAGAGCTTAGTTGAGGATTAGGTAAATTTGTGTGAGATTATCCTGAGATATTATATTATATATTAGGTGGTTTTGGTAGTTACCCTTGTACCGTCTACACTCATTTCAAGAAACATATCATTGTCCCTAGACAAGAGGCGTGAGCTGCTAGTTTGTCGCGTCGAGCGCTTGTCAATTCAATAATATATTGTCATCTTTCGAAATTCGTTAACGTTATCGTTAATTCGTTACGCATCTTTTCTAAGGCCTCATTTCGCAGAATTTTCATGTCTTCGACAGGCTTTTTTAGGCGCACGGGTTAACGTTTTATAATCTTATTTAACCTAACACACGTACTTAATTATTATTAAAGATAACTAAACTAAAAAAGAAAGGTAAAACAAGAGCACACCATATTGGTTACAATACAATACAATACAAATACTCTTTATTGAACACCAAAAAATAAAAACAGAACACAGAACAGTACATTTAAATCATAGGTATGTACAACAGGCGGTCTTACCGCTAAATAGCGATCTCTTCCAGACAACCTTGTAAGAGAAATAACTGAGGACACAAATTCATGGTTACCTGTAACATACATACATAAAATCACGCCTTCATTCCCAGAGTGGGGTAGGCAGAGCTGCGGAAATACCAACAACTCCAAAAAGATTTGTAACATGTTATCATATGTATATGTATGTATATCGTGTATTAAAAGGAAAAAAAAACGTAACCGTTATAGGATCACTCGCGTGTCCTTGATACACGTATGGCTACAAAGGTTATGTAAGTCGGTGAAGGAAAGACGGACGTGTAACGTAAATAACCATTTGGCGACTGAGGTCTATAATAAAAAATACTAGGTATAAAAATTACTAGAAAGAAATTTGGAGAGAAGTATTTATTGACGAAGCATAAAAATTCCGACATTTAAATACGTAGGTAGGTTTAGGTTATGTCAGTTTAGCAGCAAGCCCGGAGGGCCAAACCACCCAGAAATAGAAGCTCCGCGGCAGCGGAGCTCCGTCGACACTATCTAATTTCAAATAATTACGTATTTGAATGACGGCATATTTATACTTAGTCAATGAATCCTTCTCTACAATTTTCTTTCTAGTAATTTTTATACCTATAGACCTACTTATATTACTTATAGACCTTAGTTGCCAAAAGGGTAAATAAATAAATGAATTTTGAACATGGGGGCCAGTTTTGGGGGGTTATTCTTTTTCAATTTTGTAAACTATATCGTTTGGCATATCAAACCTAGATACCAAAATGCCTAGATGGGCATTGTAATAATGTAGCCATGTATTTTCTTTTCTTTATTCAATAAATAAAAAATAAAAATAAAAAATGCAAAGGCTTGTTGTGATAATCTCAAACAAATTGTTAATTATTTTAAAATGAATTGTTTTGAAGGTTTAAAAAAAAATAGGGAAAAATGTAACATCCTCATCTCCTTATCTCCGAAACTACTGGGCCTAAAAGAAAATAAGAAATAGTTATTTTCTCATAGATTTCCAGAAACTCTATAAGATTTCTATGATATTTAAAGTAACATATGAAACTTGTCAAAACGTTCGGAACCCTCTCCATGCGAGTTTCACTCGCACACCGATTTTTTCAGAATTTGTGTGGTTTTTTAACAAGGGACCAACTTTATTTTTATTGTAATTAGGTACAATTAACAATTTGAGCACAAACTTCGTTAGTTATTTGTTTCGCCGTACAAAATACCCGTCACGTAACGAGATTTAGCCGAAGTGATGTGAGAATTTAATTACCTACGCCAGCCGAGGCGTGGCTTTCATTACCTTTTATTACCTCTCCACACTAGTTGGCAACTGAACCGGTTCAACTACAATTTTCTCGCTTCTTAGTGGCTTTCTTTCACTTTAGGGGAGGTAGAAAGAGACGTGATGTGTAAACAAGCGACAAGCGCCGTTTGTTGGAGATATCTAGAACAGCATTTGAAACGTGTGGTGTTGCACGGAGTCGTTCGTGATAGCTTCTAGAGTGAAATTAAAACAGTGGTCTTTCATGTTTTCGGTTTGTTTTACTAAAATTGAGGATAAGGTTTGGATAAAAAGTTCTTCAAAGCAGATATGAACTTGTACGGTAGGAAAACGTTTGACGCTTTCTTGCTTTCTTGTAGGTTTGTTGTAATTGTAGGAACTAAAATACATTACTAGGTACTTACATTTTAATTTTGACTGCTAACCGAAATCTAAACTGAGACTGCGTGGCAAAACGATGTCATGGTTACCTCGATTCATATATGAACTCGCAAAAACACCACGATATTTTGAGACTATAAAAACATACAAAGTACGAATGAAGGCAATACCGCGATTGTCTCCCTGCCAAAGCAAGACATTAAAAGTTATGATGTTTTCTTGTTTGTTTTACATACTATGACTGCATTTGGCAACAACAAAGAAAGCTTATTCTTTGGAATTAAAGATGCAAACAATAGTCAACTAAATTAGCATTTCAAGAACCGGTCTCTTACGTAAAAATACCTTAATACACTCGTAGACAAATAATACGGGTCAGAGTGCGTTTTTCATACAAACGAGGCTATTTCGAAGCCTTGCTTCCTGGCCAGGGGTTGTTTTGAGTTAGGTTTAATGGTGGATACTCCGAGGTTCAATAGAGGAGGTCAAAAGTTCTGAAGATACCTAACTGATCGCACAATCAGTTAACACCACAGCGAGAGAGTTTGGGTCAGCATTTTTTTAAACTTGCCGGACATAGAACTCTTGCACAGTGTTGCAAACTAACACACTCGCACACCTACACGTATCACACGTAAATGCACGCACAAGAACCCCAATGCATGACAGTATGTTTTTGAAATATTATTATCTTGTTCTTTTTGTCTATAAATTTGCTTGTTGTAGCTCCGTCGTTCCTCGGGGTTGTGGCAGAATATCAGCGTTTTGCTCGTCATGAGCAAAGCTATACGCTGAGCCATTTCCATATTGCACTGCTGCAACGGACACATTCTTTGTGTGTTTTTAATGTAATTGTGTTGTTTTTAATTACCTTTGTCAATTGTATGTGTGATTTGTAGTACGCAAATTAACGTTTAATCTATCTATCATTTGAAATTCTTTACATTTTATTGCCATTTTAGATGTTTTTCTGTACATGCACAATTCTGGTGTCAACCGCAGATTCAATTAGTTGGTTATCCTAGGCACTCTAAAAGTCCTGTATCGATGCTCGGGGTACTCATCATCAGATTTCACTAAAAGCATCCCCTGGCGAGGAACTAAGGCTTCGAAATAGCCTCTTTACGCACTCTGACTACGGGTCAGAGTGCGTAAAGAGGCTATTTGACCGCGAGAGTATTTTTTTTTATTCGGAAAGCTTAGTGCCTAATACACCACAGGTAAATAATAAAACGACACTATACTTTAATAATAATAATTAGTTTAGCTTTTACTATCTAATTTTTAATTAACTTCAGATTTCGAGTCATACTTGTTACCTAGCTCGAATCGACAATTCAGATACCTACCCCAAAAATTAACCCTAGTTTTTAACGTTTTTAAACATAGCATTTTTAAGATCGCGTCTATTTTTTTTAATGTTCGTAAGTCTTTAAAGATCGGACGTGTTTTTGTCTTTTCAACCGTAAGGCAAAATCTCGAATTCAAAGAAAAAGAACACAAAGAAAAAAAACAATATATTTAACAGTTAAATTAAATGTGGTTTACTTTTCTCTGATTGTGTATTGACTTTTGAATGACCATACATGAAAATGAATTTACAACGGCCGCGGAGGCCGCTTCAGAACGCTGTGTGTACACACGCCCGCATCAGTGGAGCTCTGCTAGACTCTAAACTGCCAATTAGCCCTCGGACGGTCGACAAAGGGTCGCGTGTCGTGGTCGTGTCGGCGTCGGCGCTAACTCGATTCTGTCCGAACGTCCGAATTGTCGGAACTGTCCGCGTGCAGCGCAAAGCTACCTGCGGGCGGCCTTTTGATACAAGTTCTATACGGATTTATTAGATATACCAGCATCAATCCGATTTCGTTCAATAGGTTTTGGTAATCTTAATTGAATTGTCCGGTTTGCGCTGGTTTTTGCTCCGACTTTTGTGCAATTGTATGTGTTTATGTATTGATTGGTTTACTCTTAGTATCAATTGCTTGTCAGTGAGTTGTATAAGTAATACAAATAAGATCAATTGTTTTGTCACATGAATTTCTTACTTAGTTGCAGAATGACCATTTCTTTTCTCGTATTACGTTTTCTCTGTCGCTACTTTTCCAATGAAGAAATCATTTTAATAATGTCTACAAAGCATTCCAAACACGGATTTTTCTATTTCTGGATGCTTTGGCTTTTTGGACGTGCTGCACAACTAACATAATCTAAATCTACCTTCCTATTTTTAACTTATATAGCAACGACACGTTGGCCTAGTTGGGAGTGACTCTGCCTCCGAAGCCAGCAGTCCTGGGTTCAAATCCCGGTAAGGGCAGACATTTGTGTGATGTACGCAAATATTTGTTCCTAAATCTTGGATGTTTATCGTTGTCTAGTACCCATAGTACAAGCCTAGAGCTTAGTTTGGAACTAGGTTGATTTGTGTGAGAGGTTTCCCGGATATTTTATTATTTTATTTATTCAATTTATATCGGGAACATTTGCGATGAGAGAAGTCTGGAGCGCTAAATTTGCAACTAAATAAATTAAATATTGGGAAATCACGCAAGATGAGGTGACGTAATCATCACTACATAGTATAAAAACAAAGTCGCTTTTTCTGTCCCTATATCCCTATGTATGCTTAAATCTTTAAAACTACGCAGCGGGTTTTGATGCGGTTTTTTTTAATAGATAGAGTGATTGAAGAGGAAGGTTTATAATTATGTATAATACTTTAATCCGGAGCGAAGCGGGGGCGGGTCGCTAGTGGAGTTATAATCGTAAATTGGTCCGTTTAGTTTTGTTTACCTACATCCTTTGCCATTTCTAATGAAGGTGAATTTGGATAAGTACACTCAAAAATAGAGCAGGTCTATAGACAAAGTTGCAAAAGTATAGGATAACTTTTCAGTGGCCAACGACACACTTTTTAAGAAATGCAGCTTAACTTTTGTATTTTTTGTTCACCAAAAACAAGCAACTTGTTTTGTCCGAGATCCTAAAGACACTTCGAAACTAGGTAAAACTGGAAACTACCCTATAGTAAATACGCACAAGAGGACCTCGGCCTGCGAGTTTCATAAGTTCTTTTACCAGCGAGCAGCGGGGGAATAAAACTAAGTAGACGTTCGTTGCCCAGACAATTGCATTACCTACAAACGGGAAGATAACAGATCAATTTTAGACAACTGAGACTTTTAATTGGGGATGGAGAGAAATAAATTGGAAGATATAATTTTATTTGTGGGTTGCGGCTGTTGGCATGGCGACATGACGAGTGTGGGATTGGCGCGGTTTGGCGGAAGGGTGGATGGCTTATCAGATAATTGGTTGCAACTAGTTCCGACACGAGAGGAGCGTATTGCCCCTTTTCTTGCCCTCCTCTCACTAAGACTATTTTGATTTCTAGCACAGACATTAGAATATAAAAATGTGATAGTTAACTGTAGTACTGTAAGGCGATGGGCTTGCAACCTGCCACTAATACACTTGTAACGGGGCGCTTCGGCTCCACGTCAACATTAACCTCGTCCTGGGCAACTCTACTACGGGACTGGAGGTTTTTATAGATAGCTCAGGGGGATCAGGAATTAGGGTTTGAATAGTAAACACAATTCAGTATAACATGAAGGCTTTATGCCTGTTTATTCAAGAATAACGTTAGCGGTTAGTGCTTAATTGTTAGTACTTAATTCTAAGTGGGTCGGGAAGCTTCCCGGTGCTCAGACGCTGCGCAACAGCACCGCACCCGGTCAGCAGGACCGCTTCCTAGTGCTCAGGACGCTGGGTAACAGCACCGCACCTAGGTTACGGGGGATGGGATACCTCCCTGTGCTCAAGACGCTGGGTAACAGCACCGCACCAGGTCGGTCGGATCGCTTCCTAGTGCTCAAGACGCTGGGTAACAGCACCGCACCTAGGTCACGGGATTTAGGATACCTCCCTGTGCTCAAGACGCTGGGTAACAGCACCGCACCAGGTTGGTTGGATCGCTTCCTAGTGCTCAAGACGCTGGGTAACAGCACCGCACCTAGGTCACGGGATTTAGGATACCTTCCTGTGCTCAAGACGCTGGGTAACAGCACCGCACCAGGTTGGTCGGATCGCTTCCTAGTGCTCAAGACGCTGGGTAACAGCACCGCACCTAGGTTGCGAGAGGGGAGGAGGGAGGAGGCGAGAGGGAGGCACTACTTAGTGTTCTCAAGCTTCAGGGGCGCCCGGAGACGACCCTTCGACCATCAGAGCACACTACGCAGTGCTGGTTAGTACGGGAGTGCCTCCGCTTATAAAGGCCGTCGGGCGAAGCCGGGGGGTCGCGCGCGCGGGGTGGCGGCCGTACACGGTGCTGTGGTGTCGTGGAGGCGCGCGCGGCGTGTGACGTCAGTGGTGCGTTCGGTGCCCGGCGGCGCTCGTTACACACTAGTTAACTTCTTGGCTTGATTATGCACAATGTGGTTATAGAATTATAAACAAGTCTTTTTAGAGTTGTTGGTATTTCTGTAGTTCTGCCTACCCCACTCTGGGATTGAAGGCGAGATGTTATGTATGTAGTTAACTAAAATATGTGTCAACACAAGGAAGACAGATAAACCAGGCAGACGGCTTATTTGATGTAAAGTGGTTAGGGTTACATGGACATTATTAATGCTGCAGTTACAACTGCGGTATTCGCGGACATTTATGTTGAAGTCTCTTTCTATCTTCATGTTAAGTGTTTGCCAGTTTTCCGGCTTCAAACCCAGTACCACTCCTTGGCTAGAGTTCACCAGCTCGTTGTTTACCACGATTCTCTCATCGCCGTGAGACGTAGTTTACTAGTTTTATTGTAGTCTTAAGCTGTTGTAGTAGAACTTTTCAAATATTATTTTTAGTTTTGTTTAGTTTGTACCTAATTGATGTATGGTGTGATAAATTAGTTCTTTTTATGACGGTGCTAATGCTGTTGCATTCCTGTAATTGGTGCACAAACAGGACTATTTTTATTATTGTGCCTCACTACCAATGTATTTGTTTGTGTTACTTGTGGGCGTGTCTATTTAAATAAATAAATGATAAAGTAAGAGATGCGAACAAAACTCATCGCCCAAGCCGGATATGTAGCTGCAGCGTAACACCAAGGACGCTTCTAATTATTTTACCGCCGTTGCCGATCTTGAAGAAAATTCAAGACCCCCTTTAAAAAAACTCACATTACAAAAGTTACGAGCTTAGGTAGCGGTTTAAAAGTCTATTAAGCTTGGTAGCGGAAACATAATATATTCCCGTTTGTTTATTTCGTCTTACGCGAGGCTTACGACGCCCTTATACCGCATACATTGGCCCAATAAATATTAAGTGGCGAGGGAGTTCTGATGCCGAGCTTCATTCAACTTGTACATCAGCATATCAGAGATATTGTAATGCCGCTACAAAGCTATGTTAACAAGCAGTTGCCAACTAATAACGGTTTATACCGCACGCGTAAACTTCGCGATTGCACCGAGCTGAGACTGTCTGCTGGCGCTTTTCATAATCTAATCTGAGAATTCCTTGTCAGTAATAATTTGGAGCGAAACATTTATTACACAATTATTGGAAATTGTAATGATGGCGCCACGGGTTGGAATAGTAATTCCAAGCGAGTATAACCTGCTTCTGGCGTCCATATCGATAGTATAAAACAAGTAGTCGCTTCCCGCTGTCGGTCCCTATGTATGCTTAGATCTTAAAAACTACGCAACGGATTTTGATGCAGTTTTTTTAAATAGATAAAGTAACTCAAGAGGAAGGTTTATATGTTTAATACTTTAACCCAGAGCGAAGCGAGGGTGGGTCAGTAGTTTATCATAAAAGCGTGAGCTTTGTTGAGTACGATTTAAATTTGTTATATGCCTAATTACTTACCAGATTTCTGTGAATGTACATAACAAAACTTTTTTTGACAATAGGCCGAGCTCTGTGAAGTATCTCGGTCAATTATATTATAAACCAACTAGAGACCCGCCAGAAGCTTCGCCCGCTGCATTTTTTTTTTGTTTCTTTCATGTCACTTAGGGGAATGAAAAATAGATAGTAGCCGATTCTCAGACCTACTGAATATGCATATAAAATTTCTAAAAATCGGTCGAGCCGTTTCGGAGGAGTATGGTAACTAACACTGTGACACGAGAATTTTATATATTAGATTAGGTTTGTCAGTTTTATACGTCTCAACTCTAATACGATGAACCGAAGGCCCATATTGGCCGGCAGATTGTTAGTTTAATTCAAATATCATACCGGTCACGTGTATTTATAAGCCGCCGCATTTTACTACAGTTGTTGATATTTTCAGTCCAAAATTGCATTTTATATGCAAAAAATATTCGTTCCCCGTTCATGCATAAACTGTTCAAACTTCGTTGCGCGTATTTTTTTACACATTTTTCACAGAAAAAAATACTTTGTTGATTACTCTCGGGATATAGTGGTTCCGTTCAGAATAGATCGGAGGTCACCTGCCCGCGGCGATGGGTGCCGAACCCTGGAAATAGAGCGGGTAACGCCGGACCCGCCATTTTTTATATTATGTTGCCTCCAGGCTAGAATATTCAACTGTAATGAACACCCCGCGTGGTTGCCAGGTTAGAATAGTGCCACTCCATGTCTTACCGTGGATGTCGTAAGAGGCGCCTAAGGAAATAAGGGCTTGTAGTTAGTACTGTTAGACGATGGGCTTACAACCTGTCACTAAATACACTATTTAGTAAACTTCTTGGCCTGATTGTGCAAAATGTGGTTACAGAATTATAAATAAGTATTTCTAGAGTTGTTAGTATTTCTGTAGCTCTGCCTGCTCCCCACTCTGGGAATGAAGGCGTGATTTGATTATGTATGTATGTAATGAACACCCTTGAATACCCTTATAAAGTAGCAAGTGCGCATGAGAATGCTGGTTTGGCGCTTTGTTTAGTTTTGATTGCTGAGTATGAAAGAGATCGCTTATAGCGATAAGACTGGCTTTACCGTGTAAGAATTTCATGATTTTGTCTTTCTTTGTTTATTTTCTTTGTGTTAATCGAAAATCGTGAAGAAGATGTAGTTTTTTTTTTGCTTTAAGTCATATAAAGACATTGGTAGCAATAGAAAATACAGGAATAGCAGGACATGAGAGAGACAAGCCTCAAAAAAAGTCTAAATCATCATAATGCTGTGGTCTCGGGAGGCCGAAAAGAGTATGATTATCTCTTAAATATGCCCAAGTCGTAGTTATGCTACATATATTTAATTTTATTTAGGCATAAACGGTACAATAAACTTACAAATAAAGTTGATATATCATTTCAATATATATTTCGATATTTTTTAGATAAATAATAGTAGATTACATACGGATGAATTTGGAGTCCTTTATTGGGGGAACATAAAAACAAATGCTACGTTGATGAAATCGCAAATAAAAATACTTGGCCATTGGAATATAACAGTGATAGTACAAAAACATGTGTTATGTTTGTTATGTTAAAACTGTAGGTAATATTATTCCAGGATGTCCACTTTGCATAGACTCGTTGAATATGCGTAACATTTGAGCAATAGATAATACTCGTATAAATACACATAGCAGGTGTATTTGTTACCGCAGCGACGGGCTAGGCGTTGGAGCCCCGGGCTCCGCTAATGCACAAAGGGTGCTAAGTGCCACCGATGGAACAAAGGGAATGCCGCAAACTCGGAAAAATTGAGATATCTCACACGCCTTGGATGCGCTTTTGTGTAATCAATACTTTGTTTTATGTACAATGGTTGGAGCTTTCAAAGCTTTGAACTGCGTACCGGTGAGGAGAGTTGATTGATGGTTTGAAATTGGAAGCTTTTTTTGGGAATGTAAACGAGCGCTCACGCTGGCGCTGCCGGAATATAAGCGGGATATTATGAGACGATAATAACGATATCGCCTTTGACGTGTTTCCGTATTGCCAACGTTTTGATAACTCTTATGTAATCTACAATAATGGCGACTATGACATTCGATATACGATTCTAAAACACGTCAAACGCGATATCGTTATAACGCAGTAGAATAGAGGCCCTGGGCGCGTATTATGATCGTCTTTATCGCAGTGAATAAAGCATCCGTCACTCTCACACTTCCCACAGGTCAGAAAGTGACAGATGTTTTAGCCACACTTATCTACGTCAATAAACACGGCCATAATAATAAGGCCCGCTATGGACATGTGAAATCTTGAGATCAGTTGGAAAATGTTTAAAAAAAAAGATTTTAGGAACTCTTCATTCTAATTGAGTTTACACAAATAAATACTACAGCCGAATCTGTAACATTTGACTTGATGACTTTCTAAAATATAATCATATTCAAACGTCAATAATGTCCGATAATAAATAATCCTACATCATTTTACATTTTGCAAAGTATCAAAATGATGTAGGGACATTTTTGATGGACATTAAATAAAGTACATGATGGGAAACAAAATCTATTTCAGAAAATTCCAATTTACAACTCAACGGTCAACGCAAATGGATAAGCCCGCATTTCCAACAAAGTGTTCTCCAGTCAAATAGCCTGGATACATTCTAAACCTGATAAACCTCGGCATTGCGCCGTGAAAAGCGCTCACAGAATATTCCTTTTAAAGTTTACGGCTATAAAAACGCTAGTAGGTACTTAGTACTTAGTTATCTAAGTTGCCTGTAGTTATTTGATAATAAAACACTGTCATTCTACTTTTTCCGTAGTTTCTAAAAAAATGCTGCTTGCATCTTTGGCACCATGCTAAGGGGACCATCAATTTAATCTAACATTACATAGATATAATTTAGTTTATTTTTTTCTTTCTTTATTGTTAGTATAGTTATTACATGCATACATACATAATATCACACCTTCAATCCCAGAATGGGGTAGGCAGAGAAATAGCAACAACTCTAAAAAGACATCTTGATAATTCTGTAACCACATTTTTCATAATCAGGCTATGATGTTTACCAGTGTAGTGACAGGTTGCAAGCCCATCGCCTAACAGTACTACGAGTACAAGCCCTTTCTTAATATAATAGTAATATTAGTTAATATTTAAGGTATTATTCAGTTACTGTAAAATTTTCTTTTTTTTTATATTATTATTAGGCGATGGGCTTGTAACCTGTCACTAAAATACTAGTAAAGATCAACAAGTTTCTATAGAGTTGTTGGTAGTTCTGTAGCTCTGCCTATCCCATTCTGGGAATGAAGGCGTGATGTTATGTATGTATGTTGATATTACTATTCCTTCACATGCAATATAAGTTTTACATTGTTATATATCTTTTTGAAATATATAAAATAGTACCGTGAGTGACTGACAAATAGCGCATAGTTGATACCGCTGGACCTATGGATTTGAAATTTGGAAGGAGAATTCCTTGGTTATCCTAGGGGTGTACTAGATGGGATCTTTGGAAATTTATCTCATAAGGGCATTAAATAGAAAGTAGCGGAAAAGTAATCCTACGCGTACGAAGTTATGAATTGTGATGTGCTGTTGTCCGTACATAATACTATAGCTTTTTATAGTTGTCACAAAAAACAACAATGACATATGTTCCTTCAGCAATAAAAAATACGACTGAGAGTAACATCCTTACGTGATTACTTCGGGAAGGTTGACCAAATATCGGCGCGCCGTAACTTCGGCGGCGAGGCTGCCCAGTGGCTCCCGCGATATAAAGTGGGGGTTAAGTGGAAAATAAAACCCGCGGATTAAGAGCTCGCGTGCGTCTTTTCATTTGTTTGGGACGTTCCGCTGCCAAATAACTAGTTTTTATAGATGTTGCAACGTGTTTCCGTAATAAAGTATACGCATCTTAAACTGTTGTTTGCTTTTTTCTACAAATTGTTATATAACTGCAGCATTCAGATTCGGTTAATAAAGATTAAGTCTTTCCTTTTTTACCATTGACAAGATTGAAAAAGTAACGAGTTAAGTGTCTCTGAGTATAGCGTAGTAGGTACAAGCCTAGGGCTTAGTTTGGGAGTAGGTAATTTGTGTGCCATTACACACTGGTAGGATTTATTAACTTTAGATAACTAGTTATCGGACTATACGACCAGATAAACTATTTTACTGTTGGACTGGGTGGTGACACTGGTGGACACGGTATCTGGCAGAAAGTGCGAAGGCCGAGCCAAGAGATGCAAACGCAACACTAAATGAAATGTTTAATTTTTCGACGTGCTGACGATCCTTTGTTGTCAACATTGTGCGTTATAATAATGATTTACCTTTAAATAAAACTCCCCTTGTGGTTGCCGGGTTAGAATAGTACAGTCCATGTCTTCCCGTGGATGTCGTAAGAGGCGACTAAGTGAAGAAAGGCTTGAAGTACTGTTAGGCGATGGGCTAGCAACATGTCAAAAATAGTAGACTGGAAAACATCTTAGCCTGATTGTGCAAAATGTGGTTACAGAATTACCAACAAATCTTTTTAGAGTTGTTGGTATTTCTGTATTTCTGCCTACCCCACTCTGGGAATGAAGGCGTGATATTATGTATGTATGTACCTTTAAATAACTTGTTTGATCCACCCGGATAGCTACCATTGTCTTATCCTATAACCTACCGCTAAGCAACCGTTCGCATTGTTGTGTTCTTGGGTTTGGAAATAAAACAGCTGGTAAAATTAATAGCAAAAGGGCATTATTCTATGTTAGTTATCAGAGTAAACAACGCATTTTATAGTCTCAAGATTGCACTAGATATCTAATATTATAAAATTCTCGTGTCACGGTGTACGTTATTGAAGTCCACTGAAACGGCTCGACCGATTTTCGTGAATCTTAGCGTGCATATCGGCTAGGATGGAGAATCGGACAACATCTATTTTTCATAACCCCTAAGTGATCTGAAAAAATAAATTGCAGCGGGCGAAGCCGCTGGCGGGTCGCTAGTAGACTATAAATGTCTATGGGCGGGACCACAGATGCACTGAGTTGCTTGCGGCAAAGTATATATTGACCAGAATTTCTTTAATTATTTAATTATCACAGGACAATCTCACACAAATTGACTTAAGCCCAAACTAAGCTCTAGGCTTGTACTATGGGTACTAGACAACGATAAACATACTTAGATAGAGAAATAAATACTTAAATACATAGAAAACATCCAAAACTCAGGAACAAATACTCGTACTCATCACACAAATATCTGCCCTTACCGGAATTTGAACCCGGGACCGCTGGCTTAGGAGGCAGGGTCACTCCCAACTAGGCCAACGTGTCGTGGCGTGACTTGGAGTGTAGTTCTCATTTATTGTAACAAGTAACATGATACTTCCTGGGAAAATAAACAAATATCAATCAGAATAAAAAGTTACAGCTATCGGTATTAAATAATCCAGCAGCACCGATTTAATAGCTGAATATAATTCAATCGTTCCGCGCGGCGGCGGCCTGTGAAACTGCATCCTTTTGCATCATGCTCCGTGCACGCGCTCGTTGCAATGGGCCACCTGATACGTGCTAAAGCTGCTGTTTTTTGTACTTTTTGTTTGTCCAACAATGCCGCGCGAAGCTCGCTATTGTTTACCGGTCATATTTAAAAAAGTCTTTCCTTTAGCTTTGTTTCTAATACTGGTTTATGTTTACTTTTTAGGTCAACATTGTCGCTTTTCTGTAGGAAGAAAATGATTTTGGTATTAGGGTCATACACACTCTTCAAAACAAAAGTTGTTTCTCCTGTGGTCAATATTAAAGAGCTTGTGTGCATATAAGTGGTTTTTTATGATAGGTCTTAGCAGTCCTGAAGGTGTTTTAGCGGGAATGGGCTTGGCCAGAAAATTAGGCCTTAAAAACGTTAACTTTCGGTGTGTCCACAGGAAAGACGGTAACCTAAATCTGTGTATGACCCATTAACGCAGAGAAACAAGAATACTACAGACTTGTGACAGACAGGGGCTTTCCACATGGTTAATCGTGCTTTTGACATGTTATCGTATTGTTTAAACTGGGCCGCCATTACTATCAATTAAATGAGATCAATCGTAACGCTGACAATACGATGTATGTCAAAAACAGGTACGCATTTTCTCACGTACAACTTTTGAAGTATTTCTCATACCATTTTACATCATAATGATCACTCTCCATAATCAATATTATGTTTATTTTCAGGATTTAAAAATATCCAACTGGTAAATAAGGTTAGGTAATGTTAGGTTTGTTTTATAAACGTACTAAAATCACGGTTTTAGTTAAATTCACTTTAGGAGTTGCGATGATTATGAATAACAAATTACGAACAAAAAAAGTACGAGGAAAAAAAATTAAGATTATGAATACAAATCGGTACATATATACACGCCTTCATTCCCAGAGTGGGGTAGGCAAAGCTACAGAAATACCGACAACTCTAAAAAGACTTGTTTATAATTCTGAATCCTTATTTTGTACAACAGGTTTATAAGTTTACAAGTGTATTAGTGACAAGTTGCAAGCTTATCACCTAACGGTCACAAGCCCTTATTCCCTTAGTCGGCACTATTGTAACCCGCAATCACAAATCGGTAGTAAGACAAAAAATAGGAATAAGAATTTTATGTGAGCTAATATGGACCGTCAAAAACAATATGGTTTTACTAAGTAGACCAGAGTCTGAGGTCGTTCAAAGAAATAAATCTTCTAAACGGGAGCTGCGGCCGCTTTGGCCGGACAACTAAAGCGGCGCAAACATGCTGCTATCGGCAAGAGCTAAATCTTGTGCCGTTGGAGTTGAGACTCTTGGCCCTTGGGGCGAGGCGAGAGGGAACTCTTTAAGGAGATTTCCTTGCGCCTCAACCACGTGTCTGGTGACCAGGCTGGCAGCTACTTTGGCTAAAGGAAAAGCTGTTCAAAGAGGCAATGCTGCCAGCCTCCTGGGCACCATCAGCAGCTAAAGCGATTTGGCACATATATTTCACCTATTAAGTAATTTAAGTTAATTTAATTTGATTGTAGATTAGTTTCATAAATTGTTTTGATGGGACATAATAGAAAACCTTTACTAACTTTAACTTTTTATTTTTTGACGACACGTTGGCCTAGTTGGGAGTGACCCTACCTCCGAAGCCAGCGGTCCTGGCTTCAAATCCCGGTAAGGGCAGATGTTAGTGTGATGAGCGCGAATATTTGAGCCTGAGTTTCGGATGATTTCTTTGTATTTAAGTATGTATTTCTCTATATAAGCATGTTTATCGTTGTCTAGTACCCACATATAAGCCTAGAGCTTAATATGGGACTAGGTTAATTTGTGTGAGATTGTCCCCTGATATTTATTATTAAAACAAAACAAAATAGCATTAATAAGTACGTGATACTTAATTAATATAAATGAACTAAACTAAAAAAATATTGTCATTTTGACGGAGATACTGGCAGGCATAAATTCAGCACGAATTTGTCATAATACGAATACCCAGAAGGGCCGGCAAGAAACAAACAACACGCATCGATCTCAATGCGTCTTTTCCTGCAATATGGCGGCTTTCTTGGCCCTTGGCCACGTTCTTTCATGAACTTACGCACTAGCAACATTGTATTGTTTGTTTATTATGTTGGCAACACTACAAATGGCGTTTGTCGCTACATAATGCGCTAAAACATTCAAATGAGCAACCGTTAACAGAAATAGCCATATTTATTTGATGTTTCTACTTAAACTTATCTAAGCTACCTACCAACCAGGGCCTATATTCAGGTGCGTTAAAACGATATCGTGTTTGACTCGTTAAAGAATCGTTTATGTCACAGTCGCCATTATTGTAAATCATTATGTTATCAAAACGTTGACCATACGGAAACACGTCAAATACGATAGCGTTGTAAACTTGTTACAAATTACAAGCGAGCCTCTCTTTCAAACTACTTGTTTGAAAGACACTTCCGCTTGTAATTTGTTACTTGTAGCTTTATAAAACAGGGCCTAGGTGTCCCGGGTTATATCCTTAGTAATAGAACCTTAGTCGTTTTCTACCCGGTTACAGGAAGAAATCTCTTAAAGGGATGATTTCGACTTTCTACATTCCTATTTTTAACCCCCGACGCAAAAAGAGGGGTGTTATGGTGTTATAACTGTTATAAGTTTGATGTGTGTGTGTGTTTATGTGTGTGTGTGTGTGTGTGTGTGTGTGTGTGTGTGTGTGTGTGTGTGTGTGCGTGTGCGTGTGCGTGTGCGTGCGCGTGTGCGTGTTCGTGTGCGTGTGCGTGTGTGTGTGTGTGTATGTGTGTGTGTGTGTGTGTGTGTGTGTGAGTGTGTGTGACTGTCAGTCTGTGGCACCGTAGCTCTTAAACGCATGAACCGAACTAGATGCGGTTTTTTTCATTTGAAAGCAGGTATTCTAGCGGTGGTTCTTAGACATGTTTTATAAAAATCTTTTCAGCTGTTTTTGAGATATTGAGCTTTTAGGGGGTTAAAAGCCCCCGATATAACGGTGACGCCTAGAGCTTCAGAGCTTATATCTCTTAAACGGCCCAACCAATTTTCATGAAATTTTGCTAAGAACCATCCTGATTAATGTAACTTTATTATAAAATAATACTTTCGTCCAAATACGTTCATCCGTTTGGGAACTACGATGCCAAAAACAGACACTCAGATGAAAGAGTTTAAAAAGCGTGAAATACATAAATAAAAAAAATAAATAAAAAAAAACTTCCGACTCAAAACATTATGTAAAAAAACAAAATACAGTATCTAAAAAGTAAAAAATAATAAGTATTGGCCTTATAAGTTTAATTATAAGTAGGTATTCATATTTTGATCCAAGCGTCGTCGTGTAGGAGTAAGGGCTGATTGTTTTATAAGTAGGTAGTTAACTAAACACTGACACTAACTGAACTGACATGTCGTGGACCGCTAAGTAAATGAAATAATATAAAATACCCCAGCTACGAGTACATAGCGGTTCCCGACCGACCCGGTTCTTAAATTTTCAATATATTTTTTACTAATAATTTATTTGAATTGTCATTAACTTACTCTAAGTGCGGCCGTATGAAGGAATATTTTTTATCTATACATCTAAGTATGTCTAGTGCCCATAATACAAACCTAGAGATTAGTTCGCGACAATTTTTTTCTTTTAATATAAACTAGAAATAACACGATTGACTACTAAGGACCATGCAAATGGTACTAACGTTTTTCATTTCGATAACTAAAAATGTATGGGATGACATTTTCATGCGTTACGATTAACCATGTGGTCAACTATCATCCCATACATTTTGAGCGATAGGAAAGAAACAGGTTACTAGGTTAGGTGCATCTTGGCTAGGGCCAAGTTCGTTAAAGTCCTACGGTTAAATACCATACAATGGAGATGGTTACTTAAACTATTTAACCCCTATTCGATGATTGATAATGTAACCATAGGTAACTACTTAGTAACATTGATTATCTTTTCCGGTTTATGTTATCTTTAAGGAGACCGCATGTACTAAATAAACTTAAAATTACTTTACAGTTAACATTATTTATACACCAACTAAATCATTACTAACAAAACAAGTTAATTCAGCAGTGAAAACGGGTCACGTTCTATGGAAATTCTGTCCTAAGTGACCCGTTTTCATCGCTCTTGATATTAAAACGAACAAGGCTTTTCTAAATTCATTCGCTGTTCTCGTATACCGATTTGTTATTATCGTCTCATCTAAACCTAAAACTATCAACAGAATGTGTATCAAATAAAGTAAATCAAAACAAACCAAATATTTGGCACACGTTCTACGTTGTTATGGCACTCATCGAGACTAAATTGGAAACGAATGAGTGTGATGCGGCAATAGGGGCGGTATTGGAGCCCACGCTCGGCTCGGGAACGAAACGAGAACAAACGAGAACGATATTACCGACGGTTTTAGTAAATAAGTTTGCGAGGACTTACATTTTATGAGTGTACATGGTATGAATAGTGATCGACTGAGAGATTTTATTTACACGAACATACGTTGCACATATGGTGATATAGGCATTATGGATAAACGTATCATTATGGACAATTTTCATTTCGTCGAAATGCAAATCTCGCCGTATGTTTTAATTTTGTTTGGTAGTCACAAGCCTAACTTAACCTAATGTACGTAATGATACTAATGATGTAATTAATGTTTAATATGTTATCCGGAAGAATTTTTTATCCATTCGCTTAGAAATTGTCATCGCCTTTGTATTGCGCCGCCTTGTCACGTGCCGCCTTTTGTCAAAGGATGCCGCCGCGTAAACAAAGAATGCGAGCGGCGTACCCGCAAGTGAATTTGGCAGATTACATCGAGTTTAATTCGTATTTTATTGTAATAACCACAAGTAAATATAAATGAAATACGATGAAATGAGATAATCGTTGAAGTGAAATTTGATAAAATGAGGGTTACTTACCTGGCATTATTATATGTAAACAGTATACAGAATGTGTAGATATAAGTAGTAGGTACTCCAAAGAAAACAGTGACATTCCATCTTAGTCGTCGAGGTTGGCACCGCGCAGTGTTAAACATGCTAATGTCTATGGATTTAAAAATCCCACTTACCATCATAGCCACTATTTATTCTATTTAATAAAAACATATTGCCTTTGACATGGTATCATATTGTCAACGTTACGATAGCTTTTATTTATTCCTTAATTTGGCAAAAATTCAAAAAGTCGTGAATTCAAACCCCATTTGATTTAGAACCAGCATAAAAAAATCATCATTTAAAAAACTACAAAAATTGAACATTATGTTATGTCAAGTATATTGGACACTATCAAATTAAGGGTTAATGCCAAAGGCAATATAGTTATATCCAAAACCGTTACCGTTGTCATAAGCAACATTAAAAAAAAAAAAACAATCTTCAGTTAACACTTACAGTCGTGCTACTCGTACACGATTAACTGTTAAAAAAGAGATTCACAAAAGCAAAAACAATTATTATTACAAATATTATGTGATATGGTGTTTGTTATGTGACACTTTCTTGTATTGAGCTTGGGGTGATAATGACTTACTGTTAAGTTTCTTGTGGCGCTTCTTCTCAGCTGTGGTCTCTTTGAAGCGCTAGTAGAATTTTGACGTGTAAAAGTGCCCGTGCGGCCTACTTACTGAATAAACAACGTATACTTTTTTCTTTTTATCTAGAAGAACAGAGGCACTATGCGTTTGTTTTGCTTCTCTATGACGTAAAATATTATGTATAGGTACATTGAGCAGTACCTACCACGCCCTAATGAGGTGAACTCTCGAACGAAACAAGCTGAACATATTATTATAATGTCAAGTAAATATAATTTTGACAACGTTCTTAACATGCTCAAAATTATTATTAGCTGACCGCACATGAGTACGTGCATTTAAATTCATGTCTGTTGGATGGATGTCAATATTTTGTGAACGTTATATTTTACAGATAACTAATAAAGCTCGCTCTTTTTTAAATATTGTGACACTGTACAGTAAATATCAGTGATAAATTTGTGATGGATAGCAAACTCAATAATGTACAGCGCCGTGATGTAATTCCAGTTTATTGGGGCATAAAGTTATTTTAAAACCCAATTTAAAGCAAAGAAATAACTTAAGTTAAAAAGCCTTTTTTGAGATAGACTTTTACTATATAAGCAATATTTAGACACTAAACAAACCAGGGTTTTATGGGTATAAGCGAAGGCATGAGATAACGATACTAAATTTTATTAAGACCAATACATACTACCACGGTTTTACTAGTACGAAACGAAGGGTCGCTTAATGAGAGTCGGGCTTCAATTTAAACACATCGCACCTTGAGAACAATAATCACCCAATTCAAAATTTCAGCTTTCAAACTTCAAGTCATTTTATTACTATAGAAACACGACTCGAAATTTAAAATTTCTCAATTAGGTCAATATTGTTCTGAAGGTGCTACATTACAACCTGGGCCTATATTCTACTGCGTTATAACGATATCGTGTTTGACGTGTTTAAGAATCGTTTATGACTCGGTCGCCATTATTGTAAATGACATAAGAGTTATCAAAACGTTGACCATACGGAAACACGTCAAAAACGATATCGTTATTACCGTGTAGAATCCCAGCCCTGTTTATCTTAACTTAGTGCACAGATGTCATATGAGTTCTGTAAGCTAAATAATTAAAAAACATATTGTAAATTTTCTGTAAGCAAAATTCAAACGTAAAGCTTTTAAAAGCAATAATGTATTATCGAGTAGAATGGAACCCCTAATTTTAGCTTTGACATGAACTTTAAGTAGATATCTATAATAGGGAGTTTCTCTGCCACTTATCGAATGACTCAAAAACCAGTTTAATAAAGCCTTTATTTGCTGTTGAATTGCAAGCAAATCGAACCCCATTCCCCCAGTAAATTATCTATCATCGCAGTATATTTACAACATTATTTTTATCGCCCCATTGCTGTTTAATAGAGGGCGGCAGTATTTGTGGCATCAGCGAACAATCTCTCTCGTTAGGGCTCCGCTGGGCGCCAATTACGGGCCGGGCGGATTGCCGCGCGGGCGGCGACACTGTTTGCACGATGCACGATCAACAACGTGTTCCATTGAAATTGATGAGTAGATAAATTATGTCTTGATACTTAATTTTACCAATTTTACCGTGACGGCAAAACAGGGATGGAATTCTACAAGGTAAGAACGATATCGTTCTTGACCTGTTTCCGTATTGTCAACGTTTTGATAACTCTTATGTCATTTACAATAATGGCGCAGGAGGCCCAGGGCCTCTATTCAGGTGCGTTAAAACGATATCGTGTTTGACACGTTTAAGAATCGTTTATGTCACAGTCGCCATTATTGTAAATGACATAAGAGTTATCAAAACGTTGACAATACGGAAACTGGTCAAAAACGATATCGTTATTACCTTGTAGAATTCCAGCCCAGGGCGTGTAGAATCCTAACACGGTAATAACGATATCGTTTTGACGTGTTTCCGCATTGTTAACGTTTTGATAACTTTTATGTCTATGGGTCACATATTCCACTTACCATCACGTGGCCTGAGTGCTCGTATGCCGTCTCCTTATCATAAGAAAAAAAATTATAATAATGGCGACTGTGACAGAAACGATTCTAAAACGCGTCAAACGCGATATCGTTATAACGTAGTTGAATAGAGGCCCAGTTACAACTTATTTACTCATTTACCGAGTATAATGGATTATCCAACAAAATGTTTTTCAGCCGGCGACCAAATGATTCGTCAGACTTCGTTTTGAGTACGGAAGGCAGATGCCCATAATAGGTGCGCCCAATCACACGCGGGTTCTTCCCTGCAAGCGCCATGCGAAGGGGAACTGTTCTTAAACCCCCAGAGTGGCGGAGCTACTTGCCGACTATGTGCACGCGGGCGATCATAGATATATTCTTTCTTACAAAAGATATGACTTCATCCGATCTTGATTCGAAATAAAGATTGATTGAATTAATGGGAATCGCCACTTACACTACAAGTGAGCGTAGTAGCACCCTGTGCAGGGTCTGGATGGATTTACCTATCGACCTGACGCTAGCAGACAGCTGGTAAAATTAGAAGCAAAGCATTCCATCTTAGTAAAATGAAATCGAAGTTTCAGTTGCGGGTTAGCAACGCATAAAGAAGATTGTAAAGAGCCCACTTATTATCAGTCATTTGTGGTCGTTTGTTTTTTTCCGTGCCATTGAAGAAATAATAAACAGGCTAAGCTTAAACATCAAACTATATGAAATAGTATGACACTTTCATGATTGCCAAAGCGCTGTCATCTCATAAGATGAGGGTAGTTGCGGTTCTTAATGCAAGTTAAACAGTGGCTGTACAAATATGCAGCGATCTATGCCCACGGGGATATTACATGAAGAAATCATTCCATTTATAAATTACTAGCTCTGCACCACATCTACTTACGTTGTTCATGTTTTCCCACGAACGAAATATTTGATAACGACAGTAAAATGTTGTTTTAACCTGCAGGTTATGGTCACGTTTATTGCAGTGGATAAAGCATTCGTTACTATCGCACTGTACTCGTCAGAAATCAGATGTTTTATCCACGTTTAGTCACGCGATAAACACGGCAATAATAAGCCCCGTATTGAACTGTTGTGACATATTAATTAACATTATATAAATAAATACACCCGCGAATTCATATTCATAAAATGGCTCGCGTTGGTAGTGAAGTTTCCATAGAAATAATATATTATCTACATCTTCAGCAGACCACGATTATCCACGTAATATAAGGCTTTATTCCATTTTGGTTTAGCACATTTATTCACAAACTCTGCTCGTAAAAAAAGACACAATTAAAGGAATTTTGCATTTTTGTTTGAAAAAAAAAAAATATTTTATAGGTCAAGTAGTGGGCCATTGCCAATTATTTTCTGACTTTTAACATGTGCAAGAGCACACTGCACACGTTGTTCATCCTGTTGTATTTTTATGTAGTTTTCTTATTTTTGTTTTTGATTGAGTCCTGTTTTCCATGTATCTTAGGCTCCAGCTGAAACCCAGTGCTGAGGGTCTGCCCACCTAGAAGCTAAGCTGGTTAGCCTTTTTGGCTTTAGTATAGTGGATTTATTATTGTTTTTTGTTTAAGTAATAATTTTACATTAAATTGTATTTGTAATCTTACATTATAGCCGAATAAATGTTTTTTTTTTTTTTCTTTCTATTTTTCGTATTATTTATGTTATGACCACTCTTATTGTAAAGTGAATAAGAGCTGTTATAACCTCAATAATATGATTATAATATCAAAGCAAGATTGGCTAATACAATGTAAAATAGAGGACCGGCTTTTAGTTCAAGAAGAACTAAAGTTCACTTTGTATAAACAGTAGGTATTTATTTCAATCTTTTCTCTCATATTCGCTTTTCTTTCTAGTCTATTCTAAGCTATGTTTTTGCTTACTCTTGCAAAGAAAAATAGCAAATATACCAATGTATAAAACGTATGTATTTATTTTAAACCACTCGCACACTGGGTGTGATTGGGAAAGGCAAATAAAATAACTGCATTGCATTTACAAATTATGCTTTTTGGGTATAAAATATACAAATTGCCTGAACGGTAATGAATCATTATTGCTTCCATTGCATGTAAATTTCACATCTGCATTGTACTCCATCAATAGTATATTTCGAAATTGGAAATGTTGGTATTTCTGCGACTGGACTCGTTATACATTATATTAATGGTAAATTCGAACAGTAAATTCAAAATTGTGCGAATGACTATCGGGCAGTTCTCTTTCTGTTGCTGCCGCAGGCCACTAGGGGTCGCCACAGCCAGGGGCCGGTAGGGGCCGTAGTCCGTAGGTGTAACAACTAATGTCCAATTTACAATTCACGCGTCCGTAATGCGATTTATCCGGCCCTTTGTGTCGGGCCCGACACAATGCAATGGAGCATTCACGTTAGACAAATTGTCGGGGACGATATCGAAATCGAAAATTCATGAGCGACTCTACCGTCCGCTTGTGATAAAGCTAAAGGGTTTTCTAAGGGTGACAAAACCGAAAGTGTTTTCTAAGTTTAACATACAGTCGCTCATCACATCAAGGGCCTCTATTCTACCGCGTTAAAACGATATTGCGTTTGACGTGTTTTAATAGTATCGTTTTTAACTCGGTCGCCATTACTGTCACGTAGGTACTACATAAAAGTTATCAAAACCTTAACAATACGAATACGCGTCAACGGCAATATCACTATCGTGTAGAATCTCAGCCAAGCTTAACTATTGGATTGGACCACTTATTTTTTTACAGAACCATAAATTAGACAAAACCTGTTTGTATGAAAAATTATCATTCTCTCTTTACAGTACCACGAATATTTTTTGATGGATCAGTTGCAGTGGCCTTGCCCCAGGGCTCCGGGGAGCTCACTTTGAGAATAGCTGGATTAGAATATCCCATTAACCAGAATAAACAAGTGACACACGGACGACCATATCCATTTTGACCGTATCTGACTCTGGCGGGATTCCAACTACGACCTCAGACTTCGATTCGGCCTTATAAGTAGCTGCACACTTTAGTACCTTGTCGCTTTAACACCTTTGACAGATTAGTGCAGCAGCTCAAACATGACGTTAAATTGACAAAGCACTTAAGTGGCAGGTACTTTTACAGTATTTTTATCGGACATAACAATCGAATACATCTAAACAACATAGTCGCAATCGGCTGCAACAGTCGAATACTGTGTCGCAATGGTCACGCCCGCCTCAGGACATGGAGGGACATGTGTTGACAACCTTGTAACTACTTCCACGTTCCATTGTATAGTATACTTTCGAGGTGGTTCCATTGTCACCAAATCTGAATCTGATGAGGGGATCAGTGAGGAATTGAGGGAACTCCTCAAATATCGTAGGCACACATATAGTGATTTTCGTATTTTTAGTAACAAATCTAGCATTTGCACTCAGAAAGTATTATTTGGGGAAGTGGAACTGATGATGAAGACCACAGATGGCCATTGGAACACCTCAACAGTACTTATTTCAAGGGTGGCGATCAGATATCTCGGTTAAGATAGTTTAGCGACTAAAACGAATAATATTTACTTGTTGAAATATGACTATGACTTTCCGGCGGCGTTGCTTGCGGCGCGCTTGAAACTTAAAGTTTCATATCAACTAGTAAGTGGGACTACGGAACAGCGTGTTATGATCACTAAAAAGTATAAAACTCACATATTGTTTGTCAATGACAAGCGCTATAATAAAAAAAGAAAACAAAACCCCTACATATTCTTTGACATTGAAAGTAAATCGCAAAATAAACCAGCTTATTCTGCTTCAATCCAGACTTTGTATTTCAATAGAACCAAATTTACTGAATAAGTAATCGAGTATATTTCCCAGCACGCGGTCTCGGCGTAGTGCAGATAACTAAATAAGTATTCATTTTGTGAAAAGAAAACAGAACGCGGCAAAAGAAATCTTGATAAATATGAGTACGCGAAAATTGTTATTCATTTCGTTGAAGAGACGGAAACCAGATGGCAGATATCGGGGAGTTTTACGGGAAAACTTGCGAGTATTTCATCCGCATCGAGAATAATTTTCTTTCCTTTCTTTGCTTATTGACGTTTTTTGTAGGCTTGTTCCTGATTTTTAATCGATTTCAAAAGAGGAGGAAGTTTTCAGTTCTCATCTATATTTTTACTGTATGTTTTCTGACTACTTGAAGTACCGATTTAGTATAGGTGAAAAACTTAAATAAAGGACCTGTTGTATGTGGTTGTGTACAAAATTAATATGGAACCTATGTCAAATTTCAAATATAAAATGTCAAACGGTCTATACAGATGTGATACAACTACATACGACAGGTCCTTTACTTAAGTTTTACACCTATATTTTTCTTTCAAAAGAGTACACTCGTACTTACTCGTGATTAATATTTTTAGGTAAACAATATAAATCAGAAAGCGGGATGGTTGGTTCTAAATGATGCGTTTATTAATTAAGATCATTCGATGTAACGAGGCATCGCGGTAAAATTTTTGGACTTCATGATTTCGATGTTAAGTTACAGAAATAAGCATTCGACGAAACAAGAATTCGCAGTTTAAAGCTTTCGACTGATCAAGGCTTCGTAGTATTAAACTGTCGGTGAAATAATGCTTCGCACAATGAAACTGTCGATGAAATCTTCTTCGGTGTGATGGTAATCGAACAATTGTCATTCGATATTACGTAGTGGAACCCTTTAGAAGTGGTTCCATTGTCATCAGGTCAGGATATGATGATCTGATCTTTGGGAAATCGAACGAATTCTTCACATATTATATATAGCCTACCAATAGCGATTTTGGTATCTTTATGTTTTTTTTTCCTTTATAGAGTATATCAACAGTACGATCTCTTGTTGTTTACCTGCCTTTTATAAAAATTGGGCTTGTCTCTGTAATGTTTTTATTTGGTGTATAATAAAGTGTTTTGCATTGTATTGTATTGTATATCCGATGGGTGGTCCTATTTTAATTTCGTCAGTATCGTTTTGTCATAGGATCCATGGAAAGTCAACGGAACTCCTTAATAATTTGGACCCGTTTCATCGTTTTTTAAACATTTATTCTGGGCCAGTTCAAGTTATGTATAAAACACTTTGGTCAGAAATTGACGCTTGAATGGGGCATTTATTTTCAAATAAAACTCTCGCATGGACATTTCCGGCGAGATATTTGTTTAATGTAGATTTTTGGCCAGAATACTGTGCCTGAGAATGGATAGGAATTCAATTTGGACCCTCCGAGCCCAGTGTCCTCCCTGAATGTAAATCGAGGGTAAATTCTCCATTCCCCAAATATTCCCCTGACATTTTTTAAATTACGTATCGCAAAATAATGTTGTATTATTCTCGCTCAAAACTTCAGCCAACAATAACTTAATAGCAACGGCTTTATATTCTGTACTCATAATCTGTTGTATGTCATAAATACGGTGTCCCCTTGTTTTACAGAAACTCATTTCATAAAATGTATCACTTCGCATAATTTTCATTTAATAGAAAGCTAATTTCTGCTGAAACCTTAATGTTTTCTCAATATCTTAAGCATGAGTTACGTAGGTTAGGTTAGGTTAGACCTGTGTGTACCAAAAAATAACCTGAAAACAGTAAGGTGCAGCAGAAATTAGCTTTCTAAGAAATGTTTTTTTTTGCGAAGTTATACATTCTATGAAATAAGTTTCTGTAAAGCAGTGTACAACCCATAATTACTTATCGCTCTACTACTAACCTAACCTGACCTAACCTACTTTTATCTGCCCCTTAGATATTTAGGTAATTCTACAAGTTAACGGTTCTAGTGATATAACAAATCAAATAAAAAGCAAGCGTTAAACTGGCTCCGACTGCATTTTTTTAAATTGAAATCTATATTTATTTGTATTATGTCCAAAAAACCCTCTCTCAGTACTTTGATTAAAATATAATAGACACTATTACCACAACCAAGACGGATCTAACGAAACCTCATATGTTAAAATCATTCAAGCCGTTTAGGCTGCAGAGCGTGCCAATAGACATACATTCCTTCTGACGCAGTCGGGTTAAAATTATATCTATCAATGACTATGTTAACAAAGACATTATGGACTCCTACCAGGAACACATAAATGTATATGGTAAATGTAAATGCTTTGTAACAAATGGACATACTCAAATTAATTGACCACAAACAAGCGTGAATAGGATACTGGGTAATCAACCTTCGGTCTTCCACGATCCCGACTATAATGTGCTTTCACCTCTAATTACTCTCTGATGTCATAGGTAACATACATGGATCTCTGCCTTTTCGCGGATTTTTTTTCGGCAAATGCATCGTTTCGCAACCAATTCATTTGCCAACATGTTTTTTTTCTGTAACTACAAATATTTCAGGATTTATATAAAAGTAACCTAACCTAACTTATAGGCTCGATCTTACGATGGTCCTGAAATAAA
Organism: Acleris holmiana; assembly: GCA_949316455.1. Lineage (NCBI taxonomy): Eukaryota > Metazoa > Arthropoda > Insecta > Lepidoptera > Tortricidae > Acleris > Acleris holmiana. The sequence continues at coordinate 14,370,718 of OX438777.1, forward strand.
ACCAGAATTATTTACAGTTTTAGAAAAAAACGCGGGTTGTCAAATGATATGTTTGTGAAATGAATCATTTGTGAAACGATGGTTATGAAATGATAGGATCCCTACATACATACATACCGTTAAAAAAAACCCTTCTAACGTAGTCGGGTGAAAATTATATCAATGTATGTCAACAAAGATATTATGATCAAAAAATGGGAAACATGGGCTCCAACCAGGAACACATAAATGTATAGCAGATGATCACACACATTTGCGTTGTAAATGGATATACTCAAATTAATTGACCACAAACAAGTGTCAATAGGATACTGGGTAATCAACCTTACCTTCAACCTTCGGTCTTCCACGATCCCGTCTATAATTTGCTTTCACCTCTAATTACTCTGTCATGTCATACATACATACATTTAAAAAAAACCCTCCTAACTTATTCGGATGCAAATAATGTCTATCAATGTATGTCAACAAAGATATTATGACCAAAAAAAGGGAAACATAGGCTCCTACTAGGAACTCATAAATGTATAGCAGATGATATCACACACTTGCGTTGTAAATGGATATACTCAAATTAATTGCCCACAAACTATGTAAACAAGCGACTATAGGATACTGGGTAATTAGCCCTTCGGTTCTCCACGATCCCGTCTATAATTTGCTTTCACCTCTAATTACCCTGTAATTCCAGGGTCGCTCGCTCAAACAACAATTACCATTTGATTAAAGATTGGCTTCTGTCAACACTGTTATTAATTTTACCAACAGAGCGCTGCAATCCGTATTCCATTCAGTTTTCTAAAGAGACAAACATGTTTACGTTACGCTGATTGTTTTGCTCGAGTCTCAAATCAAATTGGTTTATTATGCGGATGCTGTATTGTTATTGAGCCTTATACTTTTTTATTTTTTTATGATAAGGAAAAGACACATGAGCTCTCAGGTCACCTGATCGTAAGTGGAATCTGGGACCCATAGATATTTGAGACTATAATCCTAAGACCTCAAATGCGTTGCCAACCCTGAGGACGAAGATGAAATGCCTCTATGCTAGTAATTTCACCGGTTGTCTCATCCCCACACCGGAACACAACAATGCGAACACTGATGCTTGGGGGGGCACACTTGACAGTAACAAAAAATAATCGCTTCAAAGCTTAATACTTCATAAACGGATTCCTTGATCGAAAACTTTTGTTCAAAACTCACAATATTTTTGTAAGACCTATCCAACGACAGCCTACACTACGTTACGTGTGGGGGAGGTACCCTAAAAGATTTTTTTTTCATTTGGTTGGCGTAGTCGCGCCAATGCTATGTATATTCATTATTCATGCCAAATTACAGCTTTAAAGTATTAAAAGTGTCTGCGCTAGGCTGCGGACGGACGAACGGACGGACATGACGAAACTATAAGGGTTCCTAGTTTGACTACGAAACCTTAAAAAAACATGTCAAAAGCATTTTTTTTTTGATAAGTAGGTTAGCCCCTGCCAAATAAATATAAAAGCTACTAGCTGTCTCCCGCGTCTCCGTCTGCGTGAAAGTCGTTTATCTATATTCTCTCAAGATCGTCCAATTTTACTCATTTTTTTAGTACCTCTATGTGCTTTCCCGGGACTTAAACTATCTCAATACTAAATTTCACCTAAATCCGTTCAACAGTTTATGCGTGAAAACGTAATAAACCGGCAGACAGACAGACAGACCGAGTTACTTTTAATATTAGTATAGATCATAACGTTGGAAAAAGATAACATGTCAAAATAAATAAGGTTTAGTTCGAGTAGAATGGAGCCCCTGAATTGAGGAGGGATTCATATTTTGAGGCAATTTAAAAGTTGCTCGGATAGCTTGCGGACTTGTCTACAACGCTTAATGCGCTACGCGACTACGGGCTACGACTTCTCGTAGCTCGCGGCTACGGAAAAGTTTTGTTTTGTTACAAGAGAAATGTACAGGGTGGTTTCATTTGGAGCATTCGAGTATTGATTGTAATTTAGAATTTCCTTGTTACATCTGGGAGGATGACAATATTCTTTTTTAAATATCCGTTTATTCCCTCCGAATTACTAATACCGTGTTATCTTTTAAGCCACCACCAAGCAGCAGCGTTCGCATTGTTGTGTTGCGGTGTGGGAATAAGGCAACCGATGAAATTACTTGCCGTCTTACGATTGCAGTTTTGCGAATGCAAATGTCTATGGGTCAGATATCCCACTTAACAAGAGGTGGCTTGTGTGCTCGTTCGCTTCCTCCATAATATACAATGATATATATACATATATATATATATATATATATATATGTATATTATATATATTAATTATATATATATATAATTTGCAGCTGGCGGGCCGCTAGTAGTAATATATATGTATATATATATATATATATTACTACTAGCGGCCCGCCAGCTGCAAATTTATGACTTTCCCGGCGGATTTTTTTTTTTTCTTTCATAAAAACCGGACAGTAACAAATACAATAAAAAAAGAATTAGCAAAATCGGTTCAGCTGCTCTCGAGATTTGCGCTTAGCAACACATTCAGCGATTCATTTTTATTTTAAAGATGATCATAAATGTGAAAGTAACTCTGTCTGTTCGCAGAACGGATTTAGATGAAATTTGGTATGGTGAGCTTCATTCCTGTGGGGAAAGACATAGGGTACATTTTATCCAGAAAAATAGGACTATTCCTGAGCAAATATCGATAAACGACTTCAACGCGGACGGAGTCGCGGGAAACAGCTAGTATATATATAATCTACACCGTATCTGACCTATATTTAAATTACACTGTTAAATATTCAGTACACTTAAAATACATTTTTGAACCTTTTTAAGTCGGGCGTAAACCTACGCGCTAAACCCGTTTACGCCGTTAAGGGGATGTCCAATCCACTTATTTACGAAGCACTTAAGAAAATATATTGAATAAAACAAAGGCACGAAATAACGTTTCATTTTTAAATATTAAATGATTTAAGTGGCTATTCTAAAAGTTCAAAGCGTTCGTTATAGAGACAAGGAGTATTTTATCCTCGTGAGAGCCGGTGTGCTATAGAAGGACATGCTCAAGGCAATTTAGTTTAAACTAAATTTTAATGAGTATAAAGTTACGTTAAGTTAAATTTTGATACAAATACTACCTGTATTTGTATCAAAATTTAAAAAAGCATTTAAGAGCAAAGGTAAATGAAATTAATTTCCTTGTTCCAGATTCAAATTCCCACTTACAAAAATCTCCGTTCGTCATATCGTAGATTATATTTATGACTGTTACATTCTTTATTTAGGTTCAACTGATAAAATGGAAGTTAAATTTGCATGTCAACGGTAGAAAGATAAACATTTTTATGTCATGGCGACGGCAAACAAGGAATCAGTCTGATGATAAGTAGGATTGGGTCGCATTTTCGTTCTCAAGACTATAATCTTCAGACTGCAATCCTAACATCGCAAACGCGGATACGATGATGGATCCTACACAAAACACTACCACTACATGCAAGGTATCACATTTTTTTTGTTAAGAAAGCTATCCTTATGGTCCAGCAGGTAATCTGACTCCTTCTGACTCAACTGACTCGTGAACGGGTGCTGTCTGTGGGGTCCGGTCTGTTCACGCTTGCAAGGACCTGTTTTCCAGTTATTTATGTTATTGATCTTCATTTGTAATGTACTTATTGTGTTAATACTAATAATTAATATACTTTGTTACCTTGTAATGTTACTTACTTTTAAGTGTTATTGTATTTCATGATCGAAAAAATGGTACAGTCTGCTGGAGTTTCTTGCGGGGCTTCTTCTCCGCAATGGGGGTCAATACGAAGCGCTAGTAGATACACTCCATATTACCGGCGACGTTTAAAAGAGCCCTAATGTGGCCAATTTACTGAATAAATACTTTGAGTTTGAATTTGAATTTGAAATCAGTGTAACCCTTATGCTCAGCGGTCAGCCAGCCCAGAAGAAGTGAAACCTCGGTCCACTTCCACCGACTAACAAGAAACTCTGATTAGTGACGAACACTATGCAAGATTTTTTTCATTCGTTGTAAAGCTGCAAGCTGTAATGGCGTTCTTTGTCGCGAAATTAGCAATCAGGCGGCGCGGGCGACGGCCGCAGCGCGGAAGGGGGGAGGCAGGGGGGTGAGTAACAGCCCAGTTTTTTTCTTAATTGCCGCGCAGATGAGCTTTACAGCCGGCCTTGTTACACAAATTACTATTATTTATTTAACGAGCCGAGTAAATGAAAACATGAAGGATTGCACCGCATTGACTTTATTTATATCCCCTAGCGCAATTTAATTCCAACAAAATTGAGCCCTGGGCGCGTTAAATTTCCTCATTAAAAAAACTTTTTATCGAGATCACCTTTCGAACGGCGGTAATAAAAAGCGCGTTTATTAAACCGGCGATAAAACACCCATACTAGTCGAATTTAAAACCACCTTTTGTTAATCCGTGAAACGCTGGATCCTTTTAGGCACTACACCTCTATAAAACCCGTAAAACTTTACATTCATACCCTAAAAAAGGGAGACGGGGGAACTTTTCCACTTTACCGCCGTCAAAATGAACTTCGTTTAAGGACTAAATTGTATTTGGAAGTTGTTAATTCCGTCTCCGCAGTTACTTAAGTAAGTCTTTCATTAGCGGTCGCCACGTGGCCTGCATCGTAACGAGTTTAAGGTTCCAAAAAAATTAAGACAATGTCGTGATTCGCAAACCCTTCAGGGGCCGAATACCAATCGGTCTTGCCACATTCAGCGCCAAAAAAAATATATATACAAGTTCGGACTCCGCTTTGTATGAAATTCCGCGAGCCTGGCAATATCAAACCCACCCGGGACGCGGGAAAAGAGGCCCTTATCATTACGGTATCGTTATTACTTTTATTCGTATGACATCATAATAGACAATATCGAGGAATTGCCTAAAATTAGATTAAGTATCATGTTATTCGTATATTGGGGTTTTATTCTATTTCTTAGATGCGGTGTTTCTTGATTTCCAATGTATGCTATATATTGGGATTCTATAGCCCGATAAAATTTCAATGCTTGGCTTGGTTTTAAATTTTTCCATAGCTGCATGCAAACTTCTAAATATTCTGTGCGACTTCAGAATAAAAATGAAGCTTAGTATATTAAATCATCCTGTAAAAATACATTAATTTGGCGCATACAATCAATAAAAATATGTTTCACATCATTGCCAGTCAATGGCAAAAAATACAACGAGATTAATGAGAATTTATTTTTTAAAACAAATATTCAACATGCTTCGTAGAACTTAATTGTATGACTTAATAACGTATTTTACTGGTAGATTTTTGACGTGTAATAGTGCCAGTGCGGCCTAATTATATTTTTTTTTCAAACATTAAACGTAAGTAATAAACGTTAAATTAAAAAATACATTGATTATCTAATATTTAGACCAGCGCTGGCATTAATGCCAACATAACGCTGAGTTGAAACCATTTCGTGACAACAGGCCTTTTGTCTATGGCAGTATTTTGTTCCTTTTTGTTATTTGTCTGTTTGCCATGTTTTTTTTTTATTTCTTTCTTTATTTCTTAATGGTGCTGTATAATGCTAAGTAGGTATATTCCACAAACACTTGCAGAAACACGACCAAGAGAACAATTCTCTCACATTCCACGACAATGAAGATTGATCACAAAAGAACATGTACTCTATTTCCCAAGTTTGAAAGTCGACCCGCAGTCGCAGTTGTTGCACGAAAAACCGGGCAAGACCATATCGAATCCTACTCAGTGCAGGGTTCTGTCACCTTTACTACCACACACAAAAAAACATCTTCAAAAATCACCAGTATGAGCCTATTTTATATTTAAAGTTAGCTTTGGTAACTCCAGCAAAAATAACACTTATAGAGTTCAATATTTCCTAAACGGCCCTCAAATCTAAAAATATTATAGCCAAAATTATGGTTTTTTAAGAGCTATCCAACTATACCTAAAACGATAAAACACCCTTTGTTTACAAAGGGAGATATACCCTGAATAAATATTAAATTGTTTAGTTTAGTATTGGCCATAGAACGTGGTATATTGTCAAAATCTCAAAAACTAAGCCATTTTTACTAAACCTAAATTTAGATTTTCTGAGAGGTAATTAGCTGTCCACGGATTATCGTCGGTTTACGGGATACGCTGTAATGTATACGTAAAAAATATCAGCTTTGTGTCTTTGATAGTTTCTAAAAATACAAAAAGACATTCAGACGGATTGTCAAAACTATGTAATGTTCCTTGTTTGGCCACGGAACCCAAAAAAAGAAGGGAATCCCGTGAAGACATGAATAGCCGTATGTAGTGAGTGGCAGGAACACTGCCACACCCCCGTCCCGAGGACAATGAAAAACACTTTCGCATCGCAGCACGTGAATGCAAAATAGGGTATCGCCGCGTACCACGCATACATTTTTATTACACAAGTAAAGATTTTATCGAGGGCCGCACTTGTTTATTAAATAAAGGAAGTTTGTGCAAAAATGCTGAGCAAGCGTTACAAACGCCGGATATTGACCGCGCATGGGAAAAATAATATAACCATAACTTTCTAAATGGTTTGAATTTTTTATTTCTCGGCCAAATCGTTAGGGGTCAGTGCTATTTGCCAGTGACATGTTTCTTGATAGACAAATATTTTTCTATGCTGTTTACCCACCCAATTTTAGGCTCCACAAGTTATTTATATCAAATTTCAAATCAAATAATTAATAGTAAAACCGCGCTTCATGTCTTGCATTGTGTGGATCCAAACTAGTTCACTACATAACATCACACCTTCATTCCCAGAATGGGGTAGACAGAGCTACAGAAATACCAACAAATCTAAAAAGACTTGTATATAATTCTATATCCACATTTGCACAATCAGGCCAAGAAGTTTACTAGTGTATTAGTGACAGGTTGCAACCCTATCGCCTAACAGTACTACAAGCCCTTATTCCCTTAGTCGCCTGTTACGACAACCACGGGAAGACATGGAGTGGCACTATTCTAACCCGGCATCCACTCGGGGGAAACTCACTAATAAATTTTAAGTTAATTTGTGGTCATCTACGAGACAAGTAAAAGGAATTAAAGGGTACCTTTTAGTATGCACGACAGCTTATCTCAGTTCACACACACACACATACACGTACACACATATAGAACTTTAAGCTGAGTCTGTCCGAATCGCTACAACCATCCTACCCGCTAACCTACCGCCAAACTGTAGTATTCGCACTGTTGTGCTTCGGGGAGAATAAGCTGAATTAATTAACAAAGGCATTTCATCTCACTTCCTTACAGATGTTAGCGTATTCGCAAGAAAAGTACATTATCATTAATAGCAAAACAACCGGCAGTATTTAAATAAAAACACGTTGGCTTAAAATAATTGGCGGAATATCTATGAGCGCTCACTGGGGCGGCGTCGTCATCTCCGAGAGTGCCTCATCTGCAATGCTGATCGGCTGTGCCTTCAATCAAATTAATTACTGCCGTCTAACCATGATAGTAAAAAGAATTTCGCTGAAAAAAACGTGACTGATCAAGCTAATTACGTTCTGGACAGGCCCGGGCGCCTTAATAAAATTTTGAAACATTTTCCTGCCTTTCTGTTCGTGTTTTCGTAGTCGGACAAGAAAAACAAGGTTTTTAAGTAGGTATTTAAATATTTGAATGACTAGATATAATCTTAAATATATTGTTATAAATAACAATACAATACAAATACTCTTTAATGAACACCAAAAAAAAAGAACACGGAACAGTAAATTTAAATCATACGTGTACAACAGGCGGTCTTACCGCTAAATAGCGATCTCTTCCAGACAACCTTGTAACGAGAAATAACTGAGGACACAAATTCATGAAAGGCGGTGTAACCTAATAACAATATTAGGGAAAAAAAATCCCTAGTTAGAGAAATGAAATGCTTCTTTTATTGATTAAAAAATGAATTCTATGAATTAAATTATAAGGTCTTGCAGAGGGTGGATGTAAAACTATAAATTCTAAAAATCTGGAATATATCTTCAATGAAATATTACAAACTCAAAAGAAAAACTATCACGACTAAGTAGACATCATTGGTTCTTGAGATACAGGCGATTAAAAAGTTCATACCTACTAAAATCATCAAGGACGGCACCAAATTACATTAAATAGAAAATTAGTTATATATTTGTTGTTTTTTGTGTTTTTAGTACTTAACGGCTTTGGAACCCTACACTGAGCATGGTCTGACATGCTTTTGCCCGGTTTTTAGACGAGATTTAAGCAACGTAAAAGATTGAAAGCTTAAATCAACTATCTTAGATTCCACGATTTGATTTGATTTGTTGCATTTTATCGTTTTGTCAACGGAACGATAGTTCTTATTTACCTGACAGTAATGACGAGTTAAAAACCATAACATGTCAAAAGCAATATGGGTGCAGGTAGTAAAATACAGCCGCTAATAGAATACAGCTGAAGTAATCCCGGGCGGGAAATCTTGACAGCTGACTAGTTGAACTAATTGCAATAACGATTAAAGCCATTAATAGTTATGGCGGCTGACAGTGACGAGCGTTAATGGAATCTCTGGTTGTTGCTCACGTGCCCGTCAGTAGAGGTTGCTGGTTACTCCTTTGTAATACATAAACGCTTGTAGCCTCTTTAGTAAGTTAGTTGTTAATTCGCTCCGAGTCCAGTACAATAACATTTTCAGGATGCTGTTGAAACTGCCGCGGAACTGCAGTGCCTCAGGTATGTTTGCCGAGGCGCACACCGATGAATTTTGTGCGGTCAAGCGCAAAAGAGTGGCCTCACTACTGCAGCGTGTGCGCGCCAGTGACGACGGCATCCTGAGGATGTTCGCTGGACGCCTAGACTGCCCTCTGACAAAGCACTGAGTGGATATTGTTATTGGTAGGATTAAGTAACTTGAGGGTTAGATTTAAATATGTTTTTATTTGTGGTCTGAAAGAAGATGTAGTGACTAAAATTGAAAAGGGCATGCTTCGATGGTTCGGTCATTTAAAAAAGATGGATGCAAAACGAATGACGAAAGAAATGTACAGTGCTAAAGTGAGTGGAAGGGTCGTAAGGGGGCGCCCTGGGCGTACTTTTTTTAATCAATTTGGGGAAATACTGGAAAAGGGCCGAATCTTAAGTACCCGAAACCGACGTGCATGCATGACTCGATGTATGAATGTGGAAGAAGCGAAAGGGCTTTGTCAGGATCGTATCAGGTGGAAAGAAGTGGGTTCTGACTACCCCTCTGGGAATCAGGCGTGATTTATGTAGGTATGTATGTATTCAACATTTCTAAATAAATTAATTTATGTAATCTACTAACATAGCTAACAAGGAATTTCAAACTGAAATAAATAATTTTGATTTTGATGTGCAGCCAATACAAACTGCAACATGATGTTTAGGTACTACGTGTGTAAATCTGTTGTTTTCCATATTTTTTTTGATCATAATGTTTTTTTTATATCATTATTAATAGTCAGATTTGATTAATCCTCTAAAAGTAAGTTCCTTAAAAATACATTATGACTAGCTATGGCAGATAATATAGAACCGTTTAAACTACATGCCTTCATTGCCCAGTTCAAAATGAAATAAATGAATCATGGATGAAGCAGTAGTAATTTTCAGTTTGGTATGAAACTATAAGTAAATCGCAAGTTTTAAACGTAACTATAAATTAGCGAGAAATCGTTTTGGAGAATTTAATAGGTTATGGGCCCAAACTAAAAGCATTTCATATTACAAAAGCCATCGCGCTTCGCAGCCGAGAATCATTGGAATGCCACCCAGCGCAACAGACAACTTGACGGCTACTTTTGAAATCCCAGCGTCAAGCGATAGGACTGCGAACGAAGTCCGCACACGACGGACGCTTCCATTGAACGGTGCTGATTCAAGATCACATTCATTCCGTATCCATTATACATTTATAGAAAGTTTTAAATGTACCAAAGGCCGAAAACTAAACAGCAGCACTCAAATAGAGAAGCAGGAGTTAATATTCAACCGACCTACCACATGAATGAAGTGGGCACGCGGCAAGCATTCAAAGGACAGTACACTAACTAATACTAGGTCAGATATCAGTAGGTACTAACTAACCTACTGATTTTTTGACTGCAATCAACATATTTTTCATTCATTTGGCGAAAGCGCCAGTGCGATAGATAGCCAAATACACCGTCGAAAACGAAGCAAAACTCAGACTTGTTAATAATTTAATAAAGATTCGTACCGTGCCCGGTGTTACCCTTTCATATAAATCTTGTCTTGACAATTACAATAACAAACAAACAGCCAGATCGGTAAAGCCGTTCAAGTTATTTAGGAGGTATATAGATAAATGTCAATTTTCGCAGCACACAGTCACAGTGCTTTAACAGAAACAGCAGTATTATTAAGTTTCTGCTTGCAAATTAATCCATTACCCACTGAATCTCAATCTATTTACTCAAAATAGAACGATTTCAACCATATTCCATTAGGACATTCCCATCGTCTAATAGCGTATATACTCGTACTCCCGAGAAGCGCCGGCTGAGTGCGGGTTGACAGTAGTGAGTGTTTGCTCTGCACCCATCAACGTCCGATGGGATAATGGCGGCTCCCTACACCCGAACAGGCGAGATTTCGTTCCGATTTGCCTTAATGAATTCCCTAGATAAGTATTAAATCCTCCAGGAATAACGATACGGCTTACTATTGATAGGCTTGGAGCTTAATGAGTTCGCTCGCAGACTGGAAGAGCTACGAGTACACAAAGCAAGTACTAACGTTCCAGAATCGGTTTAACCTTCGTAATGTGCGCTGGCAAAGAGCACTGGGGAAATAAAAAAGCAATTTTCACCTCAAAGCGTGTAAGTAGAGCCAATTCGGAGGCTGTTTCACGGAAAATATTTGATATATCTTAAGCACTAGACAGGTTGGGGGTTTTAGCGTCACGTAGAGGTTGGGACGATTTCAATTCCGCAACTTCCACCATATTGATGGCGGCCCTCGGGACTGGGCGAAGGGTACACGAGCTGAATGCCCGCCAACTACACTGGCGAGAAAAATTACGGTGCACTTTGTGAAGAATTTGAGTACAAATTGACCTGCTATATTTGCTTGTGAGTTGATTTATTATCTAAATTAATTTTATGGAATTTCACTCCATAGTTCATATAATTTACATACATATATATACATACTATCACGCCTTCATTCCCAGAGTAGGGTAGGCAGAGCTACAGAAATACCAACAACTACAAAAAGAGTTGTTGGTAATTGTGTAACCACATTTTGTATGAACAGGCTAAGATGTTAACCAGTGTATTAGTGACAGGTTGCAAACCCATCGCCTAACAGTACTAGAAACCCTCATTCCCTTAGTCGCCTCCTACGACGTCCACGGAAAGACATGGAATGGCACTATTCTAACCCGGTAACCACACGGGCCATATAATTCATATAATTTTATCTTATTAAATTTCATCGAGCGCTATTTTCTGCTGAAACTAAGGTGCTTTTAAGGATACCTTAATCATCGCTTTCGTAAGTTAGGTTAGGTTAAACTGGCCCGTTGACCAAAAAATAAAAATAAACATGCGGCGAGAAATGTCTTGAGGTAAAATCAAAATGTTCGTTGAAAGGTTTTTCGGTAAAACAATAAGTACCCTATAAAAGATAGTTCAGGGTGTCCTCACACCTATCGATGCGGAATCAACGTCCGCCGGCCAACGTCAGCCGAGCTGATTCGACATCTTTTCCCTCTTATAGCGTAGACATAAAAAGTTTTTTGATCAGCTAACGCCGAATCCGCGTTGATAGGTGTGGGGAGACCCTTAGAACGCTATTCCTTAATTTTTCGAGTTGAGATATCATGAGCATCAGCATGTAAGCGGAAACATGTTCCGCTGGACATGGGCCTTTTCCCAAAGATCTCTACCATGCTCCGTCCTGTGCCACTCGCATCCGACGGTTGCAGGTTGTTTCCTGCTGCTGGGATATAATATTTGGATTGAAATTGACTAGTTACAGCTTAACCCACCACTCATCTGGTCATGGTCGCCTTTATTGTGGTGCATAAAGCATCCATCACTGTCACACTTACATACTTGGTCAGAAAGTGACAGAGGTTTTATCCACGTTTATTCACATCAATAAGCACGACCATAACTTTATTGGCCGCTGGTGTCAAAACACTCAAGACAATACTTGCCTACGGCTAAAAATGATGACTATTCTTGTACATACACATAAAGAAAAACCTAGGTTCCAAAATATTACATGTTTGATATTTTTCAATGTACTGCGATGCGATACATTGCAAAATAATAAAATAATGTAGGTACGGATATTTTTGATCCTTAGTAATTTTTGATGTCCCAGAAGACAATTTTCATAAACAAAATTGGTAAAAGAGAAAACATCCACCAACTCTCATGTCAACAGTCAATGTCAAATGACACGGGCAATAAACCATAAAAAATGGTAATAAAGTTGTAGTTGGCGCCAATTCAGTATAGTTTATTTCATTTTATTAATACAGGTTTATTATAAATAAATAAACCTTAGTTTTTTGCATTATTTATATTAAATATTTTTAATCTAACTTTGTCTCTTTACTTCTGGAACCGCCCCGTATTTGCTCATGTGTAAACAATTATAGTCCCCACCTTTACAGAAGAATGAAATGTAGCTCACCTGAGAGCAAAACGGCCGCAAAGTAGTGATTTAAAGTGTCCCCTTTATGTGAGCCGGCTTATTCAGGAGCATCTAAATGCAAGGGCAGGGGCGTCAATCGGGGGAGGACGCCACGGAGCATTTATTTTACAGAATTCTCGCACTTTACTATTGCTCTTTTTCTGTTGCCTTTTCCGAGGATGTCTGCCGTTGATGTACAACGTCGTTGCATCCTTATATTTCTAATGTTATAACTGCGATAGTGTGTGTGTGTCCCAGATATCTGGACCTCTACTCTACTGCGTTATAACGATATCGCGTTTGACGTGTTATTGTAAATGACATAAGAGTCATCAAAACATTGACAATATCTACGGAAACACGTCAAAGACGATATCGTTATTACCGTGTAGAATCCCAGCTCTAAACTATGGCATCACCACTAAAATACAAAATTTAAACTTACCCCTCTAGCAATTGCGTACGTCTGCAGCAATCAAATCAATCAAAGGCGGTATATAGTCATGTCTAGCTATTATTGATTCCGGCAGGCGCGCGTCAGAGCCGCGGGTATTGGTATGCAAACGAATCTCCGTGCAAACGTTTAGGCACCCGATACAAAAAGGGAAAACAATGCATCGATGCTTTCGGTTGTAGATCAACCGAGCTATTTGGGGTTTGTGCTGATCCTGCTGTGATGGACGAGAGCGACTGAATATTCGGCGTAAGCCTAGGGTTGCGTTAATACTAGGTGGGGCGGGTTTATAACATCGGGTAGGCCACAGGATATAAACTATGACTACGCAGACAGTAGTTTAATTCTGAATTTATATCTGCCAATTCCAATCACAAATTACAAAGCTTTTGGTTTTTAGGGTAAAATAAATGTTGGGATGATAATGAAATAATTTTGAGTATGTATAAAAGTCTTTTATTGCTTTCCCTTCGGAAACTGATAAGTTTTCAGGAAAAAACCTATCCTTTGTGCCGTCTTCAGGATATAAAATAGTAAGCATTTCACATTGATCAGCTAAGGCATTGAACCGTGAAGATTGGACCAACAAACACTTTCATATTTATAATATGTTTGATTTTCATTATTTAGCAGGATAAGGTTTTTTTCTATATACCGTTAAACTAAGTCTTGAGGTCTGGCATTTGGCATTGTTTAAGTTTAGGACGTTGAGAATTACGGTATTTATAATTTATTTTGACGACACGTTAAAATAGTTGCTACTAAGCCTGCCTACGAAGCTAGCGGTCTCGGGTTCAAAGCCCGGTTAAGGCAGATATTTGTGTGACGAGCGCGATTTTTTGTTCATGTATCTTAGACGTTTTCTATTTATATAAGTATGGATTTATCTATATAAGCATGTAATTATCTTTATCATAGTACAAGCTTAGAGCTTAGTTTATGACTAGGTCAATGCGTCTGACACTGTCCCCAGTTGTTTAAATATTTATGTTTACTGTACACGAATCCCTACAAAGCGCATGATACATAACCGTTTTTTCCTCTTATCAATAACAAGTAGTTAGCGTAAGTGCGACGAAGGGGAAGTTTCTCTTCAAAATCAATCTTCTTTCTCCCGTTCAATATCGACGAGCGGTGTTAGACGTATAAAAACTAATGGAACAGCTGGTCCCGGATCGCGCTCCGAAAGAACTGTCAAAGTAGTTAGAGATGCGCCCAACTCGGATGTTTGAACTTGCATCAGGCCAACTTGCGGATGCATTAACATGTGCTAGACGGAATTGCTGGAGTTGCGGGGATTCAATATTTTCTAGACATTGAGGTGAGCCCGCAGACGCTGCGTCACGCCTTATGTTCAACCAGGCGAGCTTACGACGTGTGTAACTTGCTTTACTATTATACTTAGAACTATAGCAATATTTCGTCGAAAATGGGAGCAAATTATGCTCTGAACAACTACAACACCAGGGGAATAACAAGTAGTTTGCGTGGTTTACATACATACATACATAACGTCACGCCCCCATGTCCAAAGTGGTGTAGGCAGAGCTACAGAATACCAAAAACTCTTTAACTTATTGATAATTCTGTAACCACATTTTGTACAGTCAGGCTAAGAGGTTTACCAGTGTATTAGAGACAGGTTGCAAGCCCATCGCCTAATAACCCCAATTGTTCAGAACCCAATAGTAAATTACTTTGCCATTTTTCTGTGAGAACACAACCACACACAAACTTGAGACATTTATGTGACCAACACACACTAACAGAATTTTATACAAACTTTTATAAGGAATTAATTTTCCCCGTGTGGTTGCCAGGTTAGTATAGTGCCACTCCATGTCTTCCCGGGGATGTCATAAGAGGCGACTAAGGGAATAAGGTCTTGTACTGTTAGGCGATGTGCTTCCAACCCGTCACAATAATACACTGGTAAACATCATGTGCAAAATGTGATTACAGAATTACCAACAAGTATTTTTAGAGTTGTTCAGATTTCTGTAGCTCTGCCTACCCCACTTTAGAAATGAAGGCGTGATGTTATGTATGTATGCATTTTAAAAGTATTTAAAAGGATAAAACAGGTATAATCTAACTGCATTAGTAAAAGAGACGTAGCGCTCAACCACCGGTAACAGCGTGTTAACACTGTAAAACTTTCCCAAAACTCAAACAAGCAACTGCAGACCTATTCCAGATTTGGGCTTCTTGTAAATTCTTTGATGCCCGCGAGAAGTTAAAGAATTAGCACCCGGCGATGGTAGACCGCGAGCGGATCGTTTAAGCGGCTCGCGCTCTGAGTTATGGCTCTCAACGCTCCTGTTCGCGCGATTTATAACGGAGCTATGCCCAGACTAAATATTCCTTTACTACGTTTTTACCCCAAATCGTTCTTGGAATGGCGGATACTCGTAAAACTTTATTTGTACGAAAATGAGAAGTAAATAGCATCATTTTAAAAACCAGTTAACGTATGCAAGTGACCATTATGACACAACGTTATTGTAACAAGTTCTTAGAGCTCCGTAGTCGAACTAGGAACCCATGTAATTTCGCCATGTCTGTCCGTCGATCCGTCCGTCTTCGCAGCATAGCTCAGAGACTCTTAGTACTAGAAAGCTGTAATTTGGCATGAATATACCTACATATTAGTCACGCAAACAAAGTGGCAAAAGAAAATGTAAAAAAAAATGTTTTTTTTAGGGTGTTTCTCCTACACATAACTTGGGGATGTATTTTTTTCTCGTCTACCCGTCTAGTGTGAGGTGTCGTTGGATAGGTTTTTCAAAAATATTACATGTTCCAATAATTGTATTGGAACTTAAACTCTTTATAATTTCAAGGAAAGTTTTGAAAATAGTAATTTTTAATATGGTTATACGAGTTGTTTCTACTTACTATTGCGAAAAATGTTATGTTAAAAATGTATGCAACTGACGAAAGCTTAAGTTGATTGCAAACATGTTTATATTCCAGCTTAGTATGCCTATAGTTCAGTTTTCAGAATCGTATATTATGTGGTGTATAATTTCGAATTATCTATCTAGCTATTACGGTAAGAAAATTACATTGGGTCTAGGTAGACTTGTTTAGCATCCCTGATGAAACTCGGCATATGGCCCGAATGCAAATTTGGCTCTCATTCCCACATGGGAATTGTAACGGAGTTCCCATCACCATCGTAAGAGTAAACCCCAGTGTTCAGTAGTATTGACGTCCTATTACTCCGCCTTTATTATGCTTTGGCGGGAACATGTAATGAATAGGGAACAAGGGCAAGAAAAGAGGGAAGGCCTTTGTCCTTCAGCGCGACACGTGGGCTTATTAAGTTAAATACTTTGGCATTCTGCAGCCTATCATCGTTGAAAATAATGCCTTTGTACTGCGGTTACTAACACTAGACAATTTACATGAAATGTCTTAAAGTTAATCGAAAAAAAATATTTGCACCCATAATCTTATAATATTACTAATCGAATAATCTTACTAATATTATATGTGCGAAAGTTTGCATATTTGTTACTCAATCACGCTATAACGGCTAAACGGACGGATCTGCATAACATTTGGCATAGCGATAGGTTGTAGAATAAAAAATAGTACATGTATAGGCTAATGTCTGTCGCGAAAAAATTGTCAGTTCCCGAGGATATCGATAAACGTCTTCTACGCGGGCGGAGTCGCGCGCAAAAGCTAAAAAGTATAATAGATAAATCATTTGCACGTAATATTGGGAAAATACATTCAAGATCATACTCAGCAAAGTCTTGAATTCTTTAAAGAAACGCTCGGCTCGTAATATTCATGTCGCTTTTACAGCGATGTCGCTACTATCGCTAAGTTACTTTTAAACATTTTTCTACCTCGCTGGCTGCAATATACATTGCAAAGTAGCACCGCTCCACCTTCTGGGGTACCTTTCCCTCGACTTTAACTCGATCAGCAAAGTAACGAGGTAACTCAACAAAAAGGAATTCTATCCAACTTTGTACTTAAATAAGGGACTAAAAAAACTACTTCGAAAATGTTGGATGTGTCGGGCAACTGGTTAATCCTACGATTATGCAAATATGATGAAAACAGTGCCCGGGTCAACTCACTTACGCAATGTTTCATTGAATTTCGG
The DNA here is from genome assembly GCA_949316455.1 of Acleris holmiana. Taxonomy (NCBI): domain Eukaryota; kingdom Metazoa; phylum Arthropoda; class Insecta; order Lepidoptera; family Tortricidae; genus Acleris; species Acleris holmiana. The sequence continues at coordinate 14,388,034 of OX438777.1, forward strand.
ATGAAACATGTACGAATGCGGAGGGGTCGATTATGCACATAATTTCAGTGCCAGTCGTATTTTATTGAAGAAGTAAACATACGTGGATGTTATGAACTTTTTACTATCGATGTTGGCGACGGAACTTCTTTTTAAAATCTTTAAAAAATCCATAACGACTGTTTGTAATCGTATTCCCGTTTCACGTCGAGCCGTATTTTATCCGATTGTAAGGTACCTACGCGTATTTTGTACGATGGATACGCCTTGGTTTTAATTTATCAACATTTCCTTTAAAGAAAAGGAGAAAGTGATTACGAAAGCTAAATTCACCCCATTTTTTTCTAATTTAAGACTTATGCCGTTGACAAGGGGTTTTAACGTCTACAAAATTACCATGCTTGGCGTTTTTTAAGTAGCTCAATCAGTTTTCGTATTAATTAATATGCAAAGCTTAATTAAGTGGACGAATTGGGTTGGCAACGCGTAAATTAATTTTGGTGGCATCAAGCTTTAAAAAAAAGGATGTTATTACACAAAGTTACGGCTTATTTTTCAGAAATGAGTAGCAACCAAATAAAGAACGATCTCTTTAAAAATAGTCCTTTTTAGTAAGTTTGTTCAATCAAACGCAGCGTTAAAATAGTGGTCTCACCGCGGTCTCACTCATTAAAAGTGAACAGAGGCAAAATGCTGAGTCCCGCCTTTGTCGTTTCCCCCCCGAGGCCGCTGATATTTCGGGCCACGTAACGATGACATTCGACTCGCAGACACGTCGTTATGCCCTCTTTCTTTGTCGTTTATTTCACGAAACGTACGTATAATCGCTGAACAACTCCCCAAGTAAGGTTCGGCAAGTTGCGAAGTAAAACAATTGATACAAAAAGTAACGACTGTAGTTATAGTTTGTGAATGTAGTGAAGGAAAAACCATGTACGGTAGAACTTGGATGTAGTTATACGTTTTTAATACCTAAATCATTCTCACTCTAGTTACGACGTTCGATTGTACAGGGTCCATCCGTATCGCTACCACCATTTTACCAGTTTTACACCTCGAAGCAGCAGTGTTCTTATTGTTGTGATCCATTGTGGGGGTAAGACAATTGGTAAAATGACTCGCAGGCATTTAGGTAATATTAGTCCACAGCGTTGGCATTTGCAGTTTTAAATTGCAAATGCCCAAGGACTTTAGATTAGGTACTTAGAAACCATTTACCATCAGGCGGCCTAGCCTTTTACTCTAATCGGTAAATCCATATGGCTTTTGACATATTATGGGATTGTTTTTAACTTGTTTAAGTAAATAAGAGCTGTCCCATTGACAATGGGTTCATGTGAAGCAATACATTGTAATTACCTTGTAATATTGTACCGGATAGAAAAAAATATGCTTAACTACGAGTATTAATATTAAAGAATAGTTTTGGGAAGCGCTGGTAGAATTTTGACGTGCAAAAGTGCCCGTGCAGCCTACTTACTGAATAAAGAACTTGTTTTTTTTAAGTAAAAACCAAAAAGTTGGGCTCGCTAACGCACGCAATAAAATTTTCTATGAAACTTTTCCGTTGTGGGTCGAAAATTAGCCATACAATTGTAGGGGTACATTTTGTCGCACAACGGAACTTTTTTCGCGTTCGTTGTTAGAATGGTTAACTACGCTTAGCTATGTTCCAACTTTATGGTCCTTGCGTATTATTGTACCTTAATTTATTATTGATATATTTTTGTGAAAATGTCATATTTTGAAAAATATTATGAATATATAAGTATATGATTTTACCGACTTGAATGGGGCACCTGGGGGGTTATTATGTCATAACTATGGTAACTCATCACTTCATATAATTTTACTTCACCCATATCATTTCATCGAATGCTATTTTCTGCTGAAAACATTAAGTGGGTCATTCTTCTTTTTTACCGACAATTGCCTGTCCTCATTTTACCATACGTTATCAGTTAGAGTATTGATTATTAATGTTTTAGTGTTCAAATATACGTCCAAACATTTATTCATCTATTATTACTAAATAATCTTTCACTTTCTCTATCCAGTGTTTTTTTATAAAGTTTGTTTTTCATAGAATCGCGTGACAGAGTGGTAATACAAAATTTAGTCTCCTCTGAAAACGGCCACTCTGTCACAGAATATTCTAAAAAACCACCATAAAGAAAAAAAAATCGCCACCGAAATAATCATTAATTCCAAATAAAAAATCACGCACCGTATTTAAAAAAAATAAAACCATAATTAATAATAGTTGAAAAACGCAAAATATACAAAAATGACGATGTATTTGTCGGTAAAAAAGTAGAACGACCCAAGTACGTAAGTTTGGTTAGATTAGATGTTTAAGATACCTACCCTGAAAACATTATGGTGTCAGCAGAAAATAGCGTTCGATGAAAGGTGTTTCGATGAAACGATAGACACCCCATAACTCTGCAGTTCTGCTTACGCTCAAAGAACAGAATAGAGCTATATAACTGCCATAGCTAGGTCATAATAACCCCCCTGTACGGTCCTTTGCCATCTGCATGCCTCTTATTTCCTAAATACATCAAATAAAATAAAAATAAAATAAATTTATTCCGCAAGAAAAGCACATTGCTACTTACATTAACAGTTGCTATTTCTATGGTGAAAACCTAAAGTAAGCGTCAACTGACGTACTAGTTTGCACTGTATCAGCAAAAGCATGACCTCATACAGCAGTTTTTAACTTATCCAGGCCCTCAAGAGAAGGGCTTCTATCGCCAAGCGCCATTATTAATCACTTGATTGATGTTTGGTTGGCTATTCCTTATCTCGCTACCCACGCTTTTTAGGTGACATTGTACTAACTTCATCAATAATGTCAATGTCAGTAACTGGCCGCCGTAGAGACATTTTAATGACAAAACTCGTAAGTTTTTCAAACGTGTGTATTTAGTGGTGGTAGGACCCTGTGCAGGGTCCGTCCGGATCGCTACCACCATCTTATCCATTAACCACCCGCCAAGCAACAGTGTTCGCATTGTTTTGTTCCGGTGTGGGGATAAGACAACCGGTGAAATTACTAGCATAAAGGCATTCCATCTTAGTCCTCAGGGTTGGCAACGCATTTGAGGTCTTAGAAATCTTAGGACTATAGTCTTGAGAATTCAAATGTCTATGGGTCTCAGATTCCACTTACCATCAGGTGGCCTGAGTACTCATGTGCCTTCTCCTTAAAATAAAAATAAAAATCGTCAGTTAGTCGTCATTAACTGACTTCTAGTGCCTCCGATAATAATTAAAAATCCCCTTCAAAAACTCAAGAAATAACGTCTTATAAATTCATACATAACATCACGCCTTCATTCCCAGAGTGGGGTAGGCAGAGCTACAGAAATACCAACAACTCTAAAGACTTACAGATATTTCTGTAACCACATTTTGCACTAACAGGCTAAGAGGTTTACTAGTGTATTAGTGACCGGTTGCAAGCCCATCGCCTAACAGTACTACAAGCCCTTATTCCCTTAGTCGCCTCTTACGACATCCACGGGAAGACATGGAGTGGCACTATTCTAACCCGGCAACCACACGGGGGACGTCTTATTTCTTCCATTTTTGAAGGCGGTTTTTTGTTTTTAATAACATTTACTTTGTTTTATACTTCTAGTGGTCTTCCCGTGGATGTCGTAAGAGGCGAGCAAGGGAATTAGGGCTTGTAGTACTGTTAGGCGATAGGTTTGTGACCTGTCACTAATACTAATATGGTAAACTTCTTGGCCTGATTGTGCAAAATGTGGTTACACAATTATTAAAAAGTTTTTTTAGAGGTGTTGGTAATTCTGTTGGTCTGCCTACCCCACTCTGGGATTGAAGGCGTGAAATTATGTTATGATCATAATATACTGTCATGTCCCACAACTCAATGAGTAAGAAACCAGCTGTGCCTTTATCGAGATATATTATCGCCACCCTTGAAACAGGTACCGTTGAGAAGTTCCGGTGTCCATCTGCAGTCTTCATCACCAGTTCCACTTTAACTAATCATACTTTTTGAATGCAAATACTAGACTTGTTATGGAGAATACTGCAATCGCTATATGTATGCCGGTTATATTTGAGGAGTACCCTCGATTCCTCCAAGATCCCATCATCAGATCCTGGCTTGGCGACAATGGGACCACCTCAGCAGTATACTCTTTCGAATAAAAAATGATTTAAAAATCGGTCCACAATTGACAGAGAAATCCGTACACATACATAAAAATACATTAAGTGGAACATAGAACCCCTCCTTGAAGTCAGTAAAAAAGAATATATTTGTTTTTTTCAATGACAATTAATCTTACTTAAGAGCAATAAATATCTCATTGGTTTCTGAGTTCCTCAGTAAAAGTATACTTCTGTGTGTACTTAGAAGGCCAATATATATTTTAAATCGATTGAAACAACAGGCTCTCAGCAACAACCCAAAGCCTTCACGTCCCAGATCTCTGAACGTATCTATATGAGGTACTGTATACGAACATCGGTGGCTTGTACTTATGTGAGTATACATAGACACATTAGTAGGATTGAAACCTCTCTGCTAAACTTAGAATGCAAATAGTGCCTGCAACCACTCCGCGATGCCGTTTGGTTCAAAGAAAAACAGTATTTCGTGGTTCCTTTAAGAATAAATTGCATTTGAAATCGGTATGGCTGTTTTAAAATTGCAATATCACGTTGCCTTTTCAAACTTATTGAAAGTATTTTTGCATAAACTGTCGGAGTTGTATAAGTAGTTTAAATGGAAATATCAAAGACATCAAGATTCAAATGGATGCAGAATACTATATCACTTTGTCTTCAACCATATCGTTATCTACTATTAACGTATTTATACATGTATTGTATATGTTTGTAAGTTAGCGCTATATAGTGCTGAACAAAAATACAATTATTTAAATATCGATGCACAGAGGAAAACTTATGATCTCTTCCAGCTAACCTAAAACGTTAAAACGTTTTCTAGCTAACGTTAGGGTATCTCCTTTTACTTAACTGTAAAGATGTGGAAAAGAGGCTCAGCTTTGATGTTGATCTAGTACTAAATAATGGATTTAATCAAAAATTCATGTCCAAACTAGCAACTCGTTCGACATTCGGTTAGCCCACTACCTACTAGATTATAAAGAAATGCCTCACTGGGGGCCTAGTTAAGAAGCATAAAGCTAAATTAGTGATTTTCGTAAATCGACAAACTGTATAAGATTGACGTAAGTTGATGACAGATCGCATCAAACGCTACTAACGTTTTTCTTTTCTATCACTCAATATGTATGGGATGACATTCTCGTGCGTTTCGATAAACCACTTGGTCAATTGACATTTAGAGCGATAGAAAAGAAAAACGTTAGGCGCGTTTGCATCTTGGCTAGGGCACCATAGATTTCAAATTGATAGAAAATAGACATGTTAGCAATGCATGTAGGTGGTACTTAGATAGGCCGGACGAATAGAAACGCCAGTTAGCAAACGCATCTCGGCTAGGGCCTTGGAGCTACACACGAGAGAAAAAAAGATATACTAGCCGTACCTTCAAAATTAGCAGATTAATCCTGGACATAAGTTTATTTTCTTCATAAAATAATAACGTAAATAAACAATTATTAAAAAAAAAAATATACCAACCCGTCTAAGATAATTACAAAGTCCATAGTAATACGTCGACACGTTCCCCAGGGGGTTAATCAAACTCGAGGCGTCGTCAGCCAGAACTAATTTGATCTAAACTTTGGTTTCCGCGGCCAAGTTATTTGCCTTCCGAGTTATGATACTTAGCGCTGTTCATATATCGCCGCCGCATTGTCAGGACGTACCCGCGAGTAATAAGTCGATGCGGTCTTCTAACTACTTCGGGGTAACGTCAGCCCGAGTGCATATCTTTTAATGAACTTGGCGGTGCCACTTCATTTGCTAACAAGGTACCAGCTTTTGTAATTCAGAGTGTAAGGTTTCTGCGGACTTGTTTTAATACAGTTGCAATGAAATCTAGATTACATTTTAGATAGGATTTGGAAAATTTAATTTACTTTCTTAAGTTTTTACGCAAAAAAATACTACCTACTTACTTACCTATCATACAAAATTTGGCCAATATTTGTATGGTGCGTATTTTTTTATAGCAAGGAGATCGCAAACGAGCACACAGGCCACCTGATGGCAAGCGGGGTCCGTGATCCGTAGCCGTTTGCATTCTCATAACTACAATCTAAAGACTGCAATTCTAAGACCGCAAATGCGTTGCAAACCCTGAGTACTATTTGTAAGATGGAATGCCTCTATGGTTATCTTATGCTCACACCGGAACACAACAATGCCAAATCTGCTGAAAATGATAGGTGGTAGTAGCGGTCCGGACGAACCTTGCACAAAGTGCTAATATCGACTAATGATAATGTAGCTTAGAATCTCTTACTGTGATTATCTACGAATGCAGCCAAAATAATAACGAATGCAAACTTTACTTACTTAAATTATAAATGCCCTGATTAAATGTATTCTACGCTTCATTGATATATATACAGTTTATAGAACGACGATATGGTAATTTTTAATATGGAAAATTACCATGTCTTCGTGCTATACATCTGACAGTCCGTCAGTAAACAGCGAGAAACATTAGACGCGTGTTAAAGTAGTTTTTATCCTCCAACTTGAGCTTTGCGCCTTAACCCCATTAGGAAATAGGTCAGCGTCAGCAAAACGTTATGAGAATCAAGTTCGGCTCGGTAAGTGAAGACCGCCGCACCGGCTCAAACTTCGATTACACGAGACAGGAAGCGAACCTTGAAATATTATGGATACCTGACTAACTGTGGCTTTGCTTAACGGCGGGCTTTAATTGCAAGGGATCCAGTTACGTCACGGCAGTCAAGGGTGAACGAAAGACCGCGAGTGACAAGTATTTCAAAACAGTTATTTCTAAAATTTACACTGTTTGTCTGTGTTGTTATTTTAGTATGTTTAATTGTGTTCTTCCAGGAGAGAGTTTATGATTATTTGTGCCACACCGTACACGCTTAAAGAGGTCACTCTAGTTCCAGACCTCTTACCTTTAAAAAATCTTATCATACAACGATGTTTTTTTCCCTGAATAAGGTTGGTTGGCTCTAAAATGGCAACACCAAGCTACAGCTGTGCCCTACCGCGTCACCTGATTTAAATAACAACAAAAGCAAAGGCCGACAGTCATGTGTAGCTTATGCCAGGTGTCTACGAATCATACTCTTGTGATATTGGGGCTAATTATTTAAATGTATATTTATTAAAATCATTCATTTGCCCCTATACATAAATCGGCTTAAACTAAAAAACTCGTTGGACTTTTTGTCACCCGTTTAAAAATGTGCTACTACAAAAAAGGGAGTACCTAACCGTTAACAGCAAATTAACTTATCCAATATCCGTCGAGCGCTAGTAATGAATATTGTTACTTAGCCGTTTATTTAAGTCGCTCGGGTGGTATCGGACCGCATCGGCCAATATTGAGTTCCGTCTACTTTGGAACTTCGCTGAGCTCTTAAGACAAACAAAGGGAGTACACGTTGTGGTTTCTGCTAACCTCACTGAAGGTATAAGGAGTTAAGCCTGCAGTCAACAGTTCAGCAAGCTATAATTTCTACAAATTAACGCCTCGGGGCTTGAACTTAATTTTTGAAAAAACCACACATCATTGACATCTTGGCCACCGCGTTCACCAGACGCGGAGACACCCGTGAGGATTTTTATGTTTCCAAAAGTTAACGAAACTTTGACTAGAGGCGTTTAAGGATTACATAAAGATTTAAAGTCTACTATCAACTGGTAACAAAAATATGTCCGTGAATCAAATAAATCTCCCAAATCAATAATTACAATCCTTACATAATGTATCTGTAAGCGTACGGCTCGGGTCTCCTCTACGTAATGCGATACGTGTGGCTCCGGACCCTGCATCCATCCGTAAATTCGGCGGCCGCGTCCGTCCCCCGAAACCCCAATTGATAGGAAGGTGGACCTAATTGCCGGCGGGACAGTACGATATCCCACTAAGTAATTTCTAATCAGACTGATCTCCGAGCTGGTCCATTAATACGAATTGAGTGAAGGTATCTGTTTAAATTTTAATTAAAAGGGCCCGTGACTGACATTATCTAACCGTGTTGTAACTCCTCAGTTTTGGAATCGCTGTTATATAAAACGGAATAAGGATAGTGGCATATAAATCGACCGTTTACAAAATATCTCTTAAGAAAAGCCCTTCATCGAAATCAAAGGCTGAAAGTTTCAATCAAAAGTGGTAAGCCAGCTGGTAAGTGGTCTGCCAGGGTTAGTTAAATTTTGTTTAAACGCAATCAAATAATTAAGTAGGGTCAATAAGATGCGTTTGTCAATTTAATGTGTCGAATCTAACGACATTTTCGGTGGGAAGTTATGTTTTCAGAACACCACTGACGCCGACAGCTTATTTTTATGGAAAGGAGAAGGCACACGAACAATCACGCCACTTGATGGTAGGTGGATTTTGAGACCCATAGACATAATATAAATTATAAAGCCAATTCTTACCTAAGACCTCAAATGTGTTGGCAACCCTGAGGACTAAGATGGAATGCCTCTATGCTAGCAACTTCATCGGTTGTCATTATCCCCATGCCGTAGGTATTTGTGTGATAATGATTGTCAGCTGCATTGTCATTCACTTGTTTATGCTAACACATCCATGCAAACGTTAGGTCAAAGCGATTTACCTATACAGGGTGACTTCAAATTGGTAATACAAAACACTTGATTGTGGCTTAGTTAATGCCACACAGTATAATACATTAACCCCTTTGTTAAAATTAACTGTATTTAATTAATGCAAATTTTCGAACAAAACAAATAATTAAAGTCCCAAAGTGTGGTTACACTACATTTACAATACAATCTTATTTTCCTCGATAAGTGACAATTACTAATCAAAACACGTTTTCTTCATAAATTGTGACCGGTGACGGATAACCAAAGAGGAAAGTGTTCATTTGAAATTCTTTAAACTTCTTTGTTAATTATTATGGTAGGATAACCATGTTAAGCCAACAAAAATGGGATAGTTTAAAAATTAAAAATAAAATACTTCTGATTATTTTAAAAGTATGAGACTTAATTGAGGGGCTAAGTTTAGGGGAAATATATGTAAAACATTGATTTTGTATTACCAATTTGAAGTCACCCTGTATTACGGTAGTGACATAAATACGCAAGTAAGGGAAGGCCTTGCTCAGTCCATTTAACCAACATGAGTGCACGTCATCGTCACGTCTTATATACAAACTTAATGTATAACAAACTCCTTATAATATTAGTCGTTATATATTTGGTGAGGCTGTAATCTGAAACTTCGCAAAGTATCCGAAAGTAAGTCCGCTAATAGATAAAGTGGAAATGAGATATCGTAAATCACTAACCGTTTACCTTACTTTTTCCTAGTTCTGATTCCATAATTAAGGAAAGAGGAGCAACAAATAGCATGCGTTGTATTAGTACCATGGTATCTAAGTACGATATAATAGAGGTGACCTGCGCTTCTATATATTCTATTGCGTTATAACGATATCGCATTTGACGTGTTTTAGAAACTTTTATAACTCGGTCGCCATTATTGTAAATGACATAAGAGTTATCAAAAAGATGACACTACGTTGACAATACGTCAGACGATATCGTTATTACATAAAAATAGCATACCATTACCAAAAAACGGCCTTCAAAAACGCACAAAATAACTTCTTTTAAAATTGTAGGTAGTCCAACTGATGTCGGCTTCTTTGTTGAAAATATTGTGGTCGCTGACTTCAGTTGGACTAACCTATTAGGTAGGTTAAAAGAAGTTATTTTTTGCGTTTTTGAAGGCGGTTTTTTGTTTCTTGAAACATTTTTTTTATGCTTTTTTTATCATAATACGCTGTTACGCAGTCCAACTTCTTAGTTGATATGAAAAATTATTACAAGTGCTCCGCAAGCAACGCCACGGGAAAGTCATAGTCATATTTCAACTAGTAAATACTCTTCGTTGTAGTCGCTCAACTATCTTAATCGAGATATTGAAAAGAGTTTGACGACGACGGTGGCCTAGTTGGGAGTGACCCTGCCTCCGAAGCCAGCGGTCCTGGGTTCAAATCCCGGTAAGGGCAGATATTTGTGTGATGAGCGCGAATATTTGTTCCTGAGTCTTGGATGTTTTCTATGTATTTAAGTATGTATTTCTCTATATAAGTATGTTTATCGTTGTCTGGTACCCATAGTACAAGCCTAGAACTTAGTTTGGGACTAGGTCAATTTGTGTGAGATTGTCCCCTGATATTATTATTTATTATATGTTATCGCCACCCTTGAAATATTTGGTCAGTTGCGCTCTAACCTCGGGTCAAACATTCAAGGTGAGCTGGTGCGACGAGAAGCTGAAGAATAACTAAAGAAAAGAGCGAAAAGAAAAAGGAAAGGCGAGTACGCACCACAGACGTTTGAGTATGTACGAAGTTAAAAAAATCTCGTATATCATATTTCGTGATATACGATTCTAAACTTATTTCTCTTCATGTTTAAGTTTAAAATCGTACATCACGAAATATGAGATAAGCGGTTTTTTCAAAGTAGTGACGAAATTCTACTATCGTTTCTATTTTCCTTCGACTCTAAATACAGGGTAACTTTTTTATCAGTGCACAAATTTTAACATATGATTTTGTAGCGTTAATTACGACAGTAAAACGAAAACAATTTTTTTTTTTTTGTTTCAAGTTATCTCTCTTTTACCTTCTCGTGTGGACACAAAGTCACACTAGATATGATGACATGGGTTGTCAAGCTGTAGGTATTCGAAATTTGAATTTTCATGTACAATTTATCAGACAATGCCCTCTCCTACTGATATTCTAAATTTGAAATTTCATTTATTAACTTACTTAACAACACTCCCCTCTCCTCGCAGCCCTGCATTAGAGAGTCCATGAATATCGTTAAGTTAGTGGAATCATTGAATCGGCAATATCTATAATATTTTTTTAAGCTAGAGTGAAAATAACACAACATGTGTTTTTGATTAACGATAGCGAAGCAAATATTAAAATTTGTGCACCTCTTAAAAAATTACCCTTTATGGAGTTGACATGAGCGGTCGAGCGAACTGTCGGCTTACGTCAATATTTCACATTCTATAAATTTTCGAGAATCGCTATGGCTTATGTGCAAATAAGTAATTACGAATTACGAAAATGGAGTCGGAGTACGCACGATCGATCTACCTAACCGTTGCTTTCTTAGGAAGAACACCTTCTGTACGTGCACGGCCTCAGGAGCCGCACATTTTATTAAGTTGTCGCAACCATTGATATACTAAATTCAATCCACTCTCACTTTTAATTATTCGGTCACTTCGTCTTCATTGATAAGTTTTGTGACACTAACCTTTTTCGGCTTGCCGTTCTTGCGCAGCAGCTTCGCGCAGCACAGGCCGCGCGTGTCGGGCAGCGGCGCCGGCGCACGCTTCGGCCAGCACAGCCGCCGCGGGCTCGCTGTCGCCGCACTCCGCACCTCCTCTTTCTCCTCGCACATCCCCCTTACCCTCCCTCCCCCCGCACCCCTACGCGCCCCGGCCACAACCCAGATACCGATGCTTTATGTGTACCCTCGACATTGTTTTCGTCTATAAAACTATACGGAGGCCCCACGATAAACGCTATCTTCTAATATATTAGAGAAAATAGAGGCGATTTGGCAACTACCTATGTTAAGCGACGAAAATAAAGATATCGCGCGCGTTAAGTTCGATTCTTTGTACTATTTATTTTAGCTAGTTTAGATTTTAGTCTACGAAGCTATTCAAGCGTAACGTCCGACTTAGCATCTGAAACAAAGAAATGAAGCATTAGTAGAGTGATTTAATTTAATGTACCGTGTGTTTATTTAACAGGGACTTACGAGCAAATTGGAAACCGTAGGAGGTAGAGGGAAACTGTCTTAGGAACCATCTTTCAAGCTTTTCTGCAAAAACGACCTTGCCATTTTATTTTTTTAGACATGTGTTAGTTCTTTGTTATGCAAATCGACTTAGTTTCATGTGAAAATGATTTAATTGTAAAGAAAAAATCTAATCGTGACAGCGGAAATGTTCAAAGAATTGAAACACGATATTTATTGGATACTGTCCTATCACAATACATAATTATTAAATCAAAAATATACTTAAATTACTTAAGTAAGTAGGTAACCAATCTATCACGTAAATATCTGAGACAATGCCCTCATCTTATAGGTAGTACGTGTCTAGTCACGAGTAGAAATGGCAAGTCAATTGGCCAACTTAACGCCCGGATGAAAATGGAGGTTTCTTATTATTCCATTGTTCTCTTATTTTTCCATTATGAGAGTTTCCCTCAATGCCAATCGCTCAAGTTCAATTTAGCTGTGTCGAAATGTATGGAAATATGAGTCATAAATCCAGATTTGTTTTTTTAAATGGTAGTGGCTCTTGTAAGATCTGACAAAATATTAAATTAGGAACTTTAAATTCCGGTGAAGATACCCATGAAATTACTAGCATAGAGGCATTCCATCATAGATCTCAGGATTTGACGCATTTGCGATCTTAATATTATTAGGTCTTATTTTGAGAATGCAAACGTCTATGTCTATGGGGGCACAAATCTCACTTATTTACAATCAGGCTAAAAGCTAAAAAAAATCCATCCTTGTTAGACTTAAGTTTGACGTTTCTATATATAAATTTTGAAAGATATCAAATAAAAGGTACATACACACAAATAACAACACGCCTTCATTCCCAGAATGGGGTAGGCAGAGCTACGGAATTACGAACAACTCTCAAAAAACTTGTTGATAATTCTATTATGTCATTTTGCAACAGTATTAGGGATAGGTTGCAAGCCCATCGCCTAACAGTACACAAGCCCTTATTCCCTTAGTCGCCTCTTACGACATCTACGGGAAGACATGGAGTGGCACTATTCTAACCCGGCAACCACATAGGTAAATTAAAGATAACAGTTTTTAATTGGCTGGCTATATCCTTACTCTTTTATTTCTATATCTTTATCTTTTTTACATAGAATAAAAGAGTCGCTTTCCGCGTCTGTCTGAGTATCCGCTAAGTCCTCCAAAAACACGTACTGGATTTTGATGCGGTTTTCACCATCAGCCCCTATTTCACCATCTTGACAGTGACACGTGACTGGTAACAATTCGGTATACATTGCAAAATTAGCACGCTGATACATCACTGCGTTACATATAAGCTGCGCCATGTACGCTGAATTGTCACCTGTCCTTTGTCATTGTCAGGATGGTGAAATAGGGGGCTGATGGTGATCTTTTCACGAAATGTACAAGAAGTCCTAGTTTATTTACGTAAGTTACAGAATAGCGAAGCGAATCCAAGCGAGGGCGGGTCGCTAATTCAATATAATGCTAAATATGGTTTACGTTCATCTGGTATAACTTTTTTTGGCATAATCATCATTTGGCATATTCATCATCTGGCACAAAGTCTTTTTATTCTGAAACCGTATTCTTTTCCGGATTGTTATTAAATAAACCTAAACTAACTTTATGAGTTCTATGCAATGGTATTTTAAATAATGCTGAAAAGTATACGGTTTCAGAGAAAAAGGACTGTATGCTGAATGATTATTATGCTAAAAAAAGTTATGCCAGACGAAGGGAACCCGCTAAATATGTATCACGGACGCCTGAAGATAAAGTTTTAATTTTATAGACATCTGAAAGAATACAGCTTCCATAATAAACTAAAGGTCAAAAAACGCAAAACTTGCATCCTTTTACGCAAATCCAAGATAAACGAGAAGGCGTTATACGGCAACATTTCCTCTTATCGAATAGCAATGTCTTTTTATTACATCCCCAGTTCCCAGGAATTCTCCGCACTTTCGCGTACTCTCAAGCTCTCAGGTCCCAAAGTCCTGTCCCGAAGCTCTATCGAACTCGCCGAATTTGCATGTCATTTGTGTCGCAGGTACTTGGGGAGTAAAAATGTTACTTGTGGCTGCCTGATGAATAATTAAACAACACTAATGAATGCGCGAACTTGCTCCACATCACGGGCTCATTGAATTCTTCCGAAACTCCGCGTCACTCATTAAAATTCTTCCCGAGTACTTATAAGGGTGAATTACTGTGTTACGGAGGTAACATCAAAGTATTATTCATATTTACCCGACTTATAAAAGAGGGTAATGTTATCAATGTTAACCTGGAGCTGTGTTCTACTCGGTAAAACCACATTTTTATTGTTTTATGTTTAATTTAAGAGCCTGTGTTTGTGTTTATGTTGAATAAAGTTTTTATCTATCTATCTATCTATCTATCATATTGCTTTAGACATATCGTATTGTCAACTTAACGATAGCTCTTTTTTCCTGACAGTAATGGCGGCCGAGATAAAAAAAAATACGATAACATGTCAAAAAAACGTGGTTTTATCATGTATGGTTCCTTTGTATGTTTTTTTTTCTTTATTAAGGAGAAGGCACACGAGCACTCAGGCCGCCTGATGGTAAGTGGAATCTGAGACCCATATATATTTGAATTCTCAAGACTATAATCCTAAGACCTCAAATGCGTTGCCAACCCTGAGGACTACGATGGAATGCCTCTATGCTAGTAATTTCACCGGTAGTTCTTGTGGAACGATGACCGATTAGGTACAATCTAGTCAAAGGTGTCGTTAGATTCGTCTAATAGCGTCATGAGTGTCACTGGGAAGTTTAAATAAAAAAAAAACAATATTGTAGCAGAACAAAAATGTACGCGAGTGGGTGCAGTAGTTTAGTTTAAGTTCTAAAATAATTAGTTTACACCGCCTGCCATGAATTTGTGCTCTTAGTTATTTGTCTATCCAAGGTTGTCTGGAAGCGATCGCTTTTTAGCGGTAAGACCGCCTGTTGTATAGCTATAATTTGAATGTACTGTTCCGTGTTCTGTTTTTTGTTGTTTAACAAAGAATATTTGTATTGTATTGTTTTGTATGTGGTATGATAACTGACGTTTATAGACGACATTATCAAAACATGCCGTTGCTTTGAAGGGTTCTATACCCAAAGGGTGCCAAAGGGATCTTGTTACTAAGCCTCCGCTGTCCGTCCGTCTGTGGGCTGTATCTCTTGAACCGCAATAGGTAGACAGTTGAAATGTTCACAGTGTGTATTTGCATTGCCATTATAACAAGTAATAATAAAAAGGGACCATTCAAGAAAGGTACGGAAGCATTCGTGTGCGAGACCGACTCGCACTTGGCCGGTTTTTGTTATAATTGTCAGATCGTTAAATATTAAAACTGGGCTAGAACTTTGCGACTGCGACTGCGACCATTTGCGTGATTGGTTCAGGATTTGTAGGTACATTGTTTCTACGTTCCGCCGGGAGGAAAGTAAAGTGGGTTAATCTAAATGACAGTAATGGATTACAGGCTCTGGGAGAATACCCTTGAATGGGTTTAGAGTCCCAATGAAGAAAACATCATTAAAAACTAAACATAATTGGACGAAGCATGTAAATGGAGGAAAACGGTCAATGGCATTTTTGTTATCATATTATCATTAAGCCAGATGTGGCCCACAAGTCCCAGAACCAAACATGATTAGATAAAAGGTAATGTTGATATTAAAATATAAATACTTTATTCGGATTCCGTACCCGAAGAGTGCCAACCGGACACATTACTAAGCCTCCACTGCCCGTCTATTTGTCAGTCGTCTATATCTCATAAACCGTAATTAGACACTTCATTTTTTCCTGAGTGTGAATTACTATAGCCGCTATAACTAAAAATAATAAAAAAGAAAAGTTAAAAATTAAAGAGGGGGAAATGAGGAGAAAAATTATAGGTCCCCGTACAAGAACAGTGCTTCTTCAGTTTTTTTTGTGAAATCTTAACAATCGCTGTATCTCATGAACCGCACTAAGGTAGACACATGGAAATTTCAAATTTGAGTAATATTATATAAAGAACACACACCAAAAATAAACTAAAATTTATAAAAAAAAAAAAATATCTAAATTCCCTAAGGCCGAGTTGTTTGATCAGTAGTTAACTGAACTAATGGTTAAAATTCGAAAAATAATCGAAAATTTGACGCATTTCTTGAGATTTAACCTTGAGTTACGATTTTTAAGAAATAGTTTAACTACTGATCAAAAAACAGGCCTTAAGTGTGGGAGTCCTCCTAGCACTTTATCGGTTTTATTTAATTTATTTTCGGGAAAATAACAATAAATTAAGGGTAGGTAACTGAAAAGCATCGAACTAAGGAAAAATAGATTAAAAACGCCACTGTCCGGAAGCGTCGCCGTCCGCGGCGAAGTTGACACCGCAGCGCTGGATCCGTTCCAACAGCCAATATCCCATTCTGTTTGTCTTCCGAGGCAATAAAATGACTTTTATGCTAATCATACGAATTCTATACATTTTTGATGAGACAGCCCCCGACGCATTCGCGACGTTTAATTATTATAATTCCCATCAAACTTTCTGATTTGCGAATTCACGGACTGCTCGACGGATGAGTATTTAAGGCATCTGCGTAAATAACGCCTTATTAAGGGTAAAATAAATCAGTAAGCAAGGTAAATAAATAAATAAACCTATAATGGACCTTCTCGAGGCCTCCTCGGAGATCTTATCAAATAATTTCTTATGATTAAAACCAACGAAGCGTTAATGAGAGGCTTCCCACTCGATGTAAAGGTCCGTTGTAAATAAAGTAAGATAAATTAAAAAAAATGTGAAAGTAGATACTTAGAGCACTCGCAAATAGGAAGTTATGAGGGGGGAAGTGATAGACTTAGGTAGGTAGTCGGTTTTTAGGGTTCCGTGTTAAATTGCTTAATAGAGCCGACGCTCTGCTGCCGCTCGTCGTCCCAAATACCTATACAGCCTATGTGTTCCATACGTCACATCGCGTGTCGTCGGTTGTAAACGGATGAGACCACAATTTGGATATTTGAATTGTATTAATAATTTTCCATAGCGGTGTCATATATGAAAAAGAATAATTATTTTTCCTACCCTAGCATAAAATACGAAATGTACTTGTAACAAATTTAAATCTTCATAGTATTTAGACGACAAATACTGAAATCGCCGATTTATCATGTAGCTTGTACACTGTCACCAGAACAAATAAGAAAATAAAAACCAGCATATTATGATCTCAGATATCAAGTAATCTTTACTAGTCCGGAGGTCTAATTTTATGTTTTATATTAATTTATCTTCATAGGCCCACAGATAAACCACACGTGTCAATCCCACACACACTATCAACCTCCTTCTGTAGTATTTGTTACAAAAGTCGTTTATGTTTTGTATAAATGTATCCACGGCGCCTAACGTGACCATATCAGGATCGACAGAACACCACTCGCACGAATCACACATTATTTTTTACTAAGGGCTAAGACAAGATGTTATCGACGGTAGCGATTTTCAAAAACAGATAAATGTCTAGGATTGAGGTAAACTGTCGATCTATCGCGTCGGCCGAAGTTCATAATAGGGTTCAAACATGAATAACAGAATTGAGCTTCATTGATACGATATACTTAGGAGAAAATCTAAAAAAGCGAATAAACTGCAATACACTTTGTTTTCACCCGTTTATTAAGATTTTATATACGTAGAATTATAACTTGTTAAAATTTTAAAACTTATTTTATAGTTTAGATTTTATTCGGCATACTTACGTAATATTTTAACTGAATGATATAGGCGGGTGTCTATCATTTCATCGAAACACTTTTCATCGAATGTATCGTTTTATCGAACGCTATTTTCTGCTGAAACCATAATGTTTTCAGGGTATCTTAAACCTCTAACCTAACCTAACCTACGTAATTAATGTTTAAGATACCCTGAAAACATTATGGTTTCAGCAGAAAATAGCGTTCGATGAAATAAAATTCTATGAAATGATACATTCGATGAAGTGACACTCAATGAAGTGATGAGATACCTATATTGGCTTAAACATAGTACCTAATTTCTGAAATAAACGCATTTAAGGTTCGGTTCTTTATAAGGGAGTCTGTACTATGACTTTTTAAAGTTTCATAATATATCTTATGATATATTTCATAATATACACAGTTATTCTTCTCTTTGAAGAGCACTTTCCAGAGAGTGTAAGATTTTTTTATGCAAAATAGGAACAGTCCCGTTACGCATTTCGCCTGGACTCAAACCACACGACCGCTTCCTTAGTAAGAAGGCATTGCGTCTAGCCATCGAATGATTCATAAAAAAATACAAATAACGTTTATACGTCTTTTCCTACAACCTACTCGAAGAGAGCGTCATAAAAAAACAACTTTATTTATAAATAGAAATAGACGCTGAAAAACGACTAGAGTTTGTTGACATGAAAGGCGGGGTGTTTTTAGGGTTCCGTAGCCAAATGGCAAAAAACGGAACCCTTATAGATTCGTCATGTCTGTCCGTCTGTCCGTCCGTATGTCACAGCCACTTTATTCCGTAACTATAAGAGCTATACTGTGGAAACTTGGTAAGTAGATGTATTCGGTGAACCGCATTAAGATTTTCATACAAAAATAGAAAAAAAACAATAAATTTTTGGGGTTCCCCATACTTAGAACTGAAACTCAAAAATTTTTTTTTCATCAAACTCATACGTGTGGGGTATCTATGGATAGGTATTCAAAAATGATATTGAGGTTTCTATTATAATTTTTTTCTAAACTGAATAGTTTGCGCGAGAGACGCTTCCAAAGTGGAAAAATGTGTGTCCCCCCCCCGTAACTTCTAAAATAAGGGAATGATAAATGTAAAAATAATATATGATGTACATTACCATGCAAACTTCCACCGAAAATTGGTTTGAACGAGATCTAGTAAGTAGTTTTTTTTTAATACGTCATAAAAACATTGATCAAAGCTACAACGAACTTTTATATTATGTTACTTGCTGCTACGGAACCCTTCATGGGCGAGTCCGACTCGCACTTGGCCGCTTTTTTTTGCTTGTGGGGGCACAGGCATCGTATAAACTGCCTTTTTATTATAAAATCAAGTGCGTTTCAAACTAAGCGATGGAGAACACTCGTCTGGAGTGTCGCGAGGAAAAGCTGAAAGGAAATTAAGCGAGCTTTGTTTTGAAAAGCAGACTGCATTCAATTTGGAATTTATTCTCTTCACGTGTGATGGGTTTTTGTTTATGGTAATAAACTGTCTGAGTGGGCACTTATGTTCAACCAGGAGAGCAAGAGTTATTTTGATACCAGTTACCTTCGTATTTTTAGTTGGTTAGGAAGACATTTTTTCTTAAAAGCTTGCCTGAACCTTAAAAAGGACTCTAACAGTATTCAAATACAAAATTGGAACTATAGGTGTAACATAAATATAAAAAAAACCTTGCTATATTGCGAAACAATTAAAAGTATACATATATGTATGTTAACTCCTTATTGCACAAACAAAGGATAACAAAGTAAAAAACCAAACAGAAACACAAAAGGTATGTACAAAGTCGATTTTATCCCTTTAAAGGATCTCTTCCTGTTAACCTTTAAGCGATTAAGAGAGAAATAAAACACAGAAGACAGAAGATAAAAATAAAAATAGCATTCAAATACGTATAAACATACACGTGTAACAAATGGATAAATAAACAAATATAATGCATTTAGTAGTATCCATATTCAAGGATTTTGAGTTTTCCGTTCAGGTTATAAATTAATAACATTATTGTTAAGAACAAATCCTGTCCGTCCAACAGAGCTCCAATATTTTAAGAAGCTTTTGTACTGGATCGAACGAACACGAATCTTATATAATACGTTGCAAATAATACAAATAATAAGGCAGATTGGGTCAAACCAAAAACAAGTAAAAGATTAAAAACCCTTCGATGTATAAATTAAAAAATGTATAACTAAAATAAACACCTTTCTATGTATTTTGGGTATTTTTCAAAGAAATTGTACCTAATAAAGGATGAAAATTAGTCGTCTATTTATATAGTTAATGTTTGTTACTCACATGTAAAAGTTACCGTAACTTAATTTCAGTCCTTAATTACGTACAATTTCTTTGAAAAATACCCTTATAGTAAAAGGGGGTAAAAGGGGGGTACTCCCCCTGGGTATAAATTCATCATGATATTCCTTTTTATAATTCTGATGATATTTAGATTGGCACAACCGTGTCTTGCAGTTTGTGTTACACACCAGGGCTGGGATTCTACACGGGAATAACGATATCGTCTTAGATGTGTTTCCGTATGGTCAACGTTTTGATAACTCTTATGTCATTTACATTAATGTTGACGGTGACATAAACGATTCTAAAACACGTCAAACGCGAGATCGTTATAACGCAGTAGAATAGAGGCCCAGAAGAAAATAAAATAAACCAAAACACATATTTCAACAAAAGTTTATTAAATATAAAAATAGACAGCATCCACAAACAACTCTACATCTTACCAAAACTTGTCGGCAGGTGGTAACACAGCTCAACTGAAATCCGCGCAGATATGTCGAAGGTTAATTTCACGGGGGAAAGTTTATGAAGTTTGTCGCCACGAGCGAAGCGAGCTCGACAGATAGCCACGTTGTCCCGCGCTGAGCGCCTCGACCGCTCTGCCGCGCGGGCCGCCGCGCCCGGCCTTATAATACTAACGCAGACTCGCATAGTACTCTCGCTACGACACTTGGTTCGAGGTACACTCACACCGACGCAAATTCCTTTTATCTCTACAGATACACTACAAAGAAACAACCGTGTACAGACACCGCACATACTAAAGCTACGCGAGTGTGCGCGTCTCATCTTCCGCGTTACATTTCTCCCTTCCCGTTCGAGTTCCCCTACGAAGTTCGTAACCCGTAGCGCCGTAGCTCCGTAGGTATCGACAGATCCGCTATAAAGATCTTATGCAAGATTACTGCAGACTCCGGGGATGCATTTTAAATCCTTTCGAAATTAATGGTTTTGCAAACGAATCGTTCCGCGATACGTTCAGCGAAGTTGTTAACATATTGCTTTGAGAATCCTGACATATCATTAAAGGGATTATGGAGATTTATCTTACAGAAAGGATCTTAAAGCGATCTTTCTACGTACCCTTGTTATTCTCTGGGATGTTTTTCCTCATACAAATGATACCTATCTAATAAAGTCGGAATGTGGAAGTCCTTAATAAGGATAAAGATAAAAAAATGTTGTTCGTATTTACATTTCCGTGGAAGCGAGGCTGACACCTGACTAATTAGTTGTTCTAAGGTAGAGAGAAACCAAATCGTTAGACGTTAATTAAATTTGCCGTTAACTGTGTCGAGGGTACCTGAAACTCGGCTTCTTATTTGATGTAGGAATCGCAGAAAATGTAATATACGAAATATTCTGAAATTAATAAAGGTGGCCTGTGTGATCGAATTTATTACTAAAGAAATTTTTTGATGGTATATTTTTTATAAGATTCGGGCCGTGACTTTGCCGACATAGTATCTATTCTTTTATCGACTAATCTGGTTACTTTTGTCTCAAACTTATGATGTTGCGCATAAGGTTGCGAGCAAAAGGTGTACTTAATTTCCAATAGAGTATACACATATAGAATGCTTCGACTACTCCATTACACTTAGCCGCCTTCTCTGGTATTACAACAGTACGGTTCGCTCATTAATTACTATTACCGCCTTATGACATTACTTTATTTGCAAGATGAATTTATATGTACCTATGTAAAAACTTTGTACAAACAAAAGATATAACATTTATGAAATAGACATAAGTATACCAGGGAGGTACAAAGGCATACTTAAATGTTTAAGGATCTGTTCCGTATTTTAGCGATTGAGAAGAATAAATGATATCTAATGAATAGCCAACCGAGTACAACACTAAAAAAAGTAAAGGCATATCAAACCCAAATTGAAATTGCTATAAATATCAACAAATATATGGATAAAAATAATTATTTACAATATATTAATAAACATACATAATAATCAAATAAATGTTTTAACAACAAGAGTCAAGCCTTCAGATTAACTTTGAAACATCTGAAGAAAGACTGCGACTGTCTAATGTCAGTTGGTAACAGATTTTACAAAATGTGTTTGGGGATTCATTGTTTATTTAAATGTTAATGCATTCTACCAAATTTTTGTACCCTGTTTAAATGAAGAGTGGTTGGAATTTACATCAATGTGTACAGCTATTTCTGAGTTCAACCGGTCCAATCATTCATTCCAAAATCTTCAAAATATAGAGCTTTGCAAACTTTGAATTTAGAACGCAAGTTTCTCTTTGTTGGAGTGCTCGTTTAGGGAAGAATTTTCTGAAATTCAACCATTCCGCGTTCGGGGTGAAACAGGGGTCGAAAGTTTGTATGAGAGTTTGGACATTCCAGCATTTGCGAAGCAGTGGGGTTCCCTAGTTAAAAAGAAGGACTACTTTGCTATTGGTACAGTCATCAGCAATTATATTATGGACAAAAATATTGGGCTCAAAATATGTGACACGGTTCTACTAGAGCTTAGGGCGTGTCAGATATTTTTAAACGCATTTTGGATAATATAGTCTACTAACATTATATTGCACGACACGTTGGCTTAAGTGACCCTGCCTACGAAGCTAGTGGTCCCGGGTTCAAATCCTGGTAGGGGCAGATATTTGCGTGATGAGCAAATTTCGCTACTTGTATAGGTACCATCAATATCTCCATGTTCTATTCCTTTACCTTTTGGTTTTTTCTGTTAAAATGTATGATTATGATTGTTGTGTTGCAGTGTGTTTTTGTCAAATAAATGATGTGAGTTTGAGTTTTGAGTTTGACTATTTGTTTCTTTGTCTTGGATGTTTTCTATATAAGTTTATATTTCTACGTACATAAATATTAAAAACGTTACATCTCGCCTTTACTCCCAGAGTGGGGTAGGTACAGAAATACCAATAAGTATAAAAAGACTTGTTTATAATTTTGTAACTACATTTTGCACAAGTAGGCTAAGACTTTTACCAGTGTATTAGTGACAGGTTGCAAGCCCATCGACTTACAGTACTAGTAGTATAGTAATACATTTCTCTTGATACTTAAGTAAGTTTATCGTTGTCTAGTACCCATAGCACAAGCCTAGAGCTTAGTTTGGGACTAGGTCAATTTGTGTGACATTGCCCCATGATATTTATTGCCACCTGATCCTGACATCGGTTATTTCAGTAACAATTATAACCTCTAACCCGAAAAATAATTATTAAGTATAGCACTAATCTGTCAAAGGCATTAAAGCGACAAGGTACAACAGTATGCAGCTACTTATAGGTACGACTGTATCGGCCTAGCTCTGCCTTTTAAGCACCAGAGGCAAGTTAAGCTCACTGTTACGTAATAGTTATTAATTACTGCTTAGTGTTCTGCGACCTCAATGGGTAAGACTTACAATGGTTTGCTTTCTGCCCTCCTTAGCCGATAAACAGTATATCCGATTAAATTACCAAAGTAGATTCAATCCTCTAACTTTAGTAATAAGGTTGTGAATGCTAGAGCAGGGCCAGTTTTCTTTAAACCCCTGACGCAAAAAGAGGGGTAAAATATACAAAGGGGTGAGGGGGGAGAGGTGTGTTTACCGTGTGTATGTATGTATGGTATATCTCTGTGGGAGCCTGCCGTATGGCCAAAATATTTTTAGTCAAATGTATCATTTACCAAAAAAAAAAATTGCCAAAACAATATTATTATATAATTTTTTCAGTGTTTATTTTAGTACCATCGTGTACAACCCTATAGGTTAGGTTAGGTTAGCTTTAATAAAAAAATATTGATGGTTACAGAAAACAAAGCCAAATGAAACATTTGGCCAAAAATATTGTGGCCTAACGAAATAGACCCATATCTCTGTGTATGTGTCTCTGTGACACCGTATCTCTCAAACGGATAAACTGATGCGGAAGCATTTTTTTAAATCATATCTAGTTTAATCATTATCGTTCTTAGCTATATTTCATGAAAAGCTCTATAAGTAGGTGTCGTCGTTGTATCAAGGTTTTTATCTTTTTTATAGTTATACTAGCTATTGCAGTTTATCACTATTCCCTAGAGAACTGTCCAATTTTCCGGGACACAAAGTGCCCTGTGTCCTTCCCCGAGACCTTATTTATCTCCATACCAAATTTCATCGAATTCAGTTCACCGACTTAGCCGTGAAAGAAGGACAAACAAACAAACACAATTTAAATTTATAAATATTGTATCAATTAGCTATCGTCTGTGGTTCTTTGTGAGGCTGTCCTCGATCATCAAAGGGATCGCTATGCCGTTAAGATATTAGGTAAGTACGAACGATTTGGCAAGCTACACAACACTGCTAAAAAGATTTAGGAATGTTAAGATACACATCCTCTGTACAATACGAGTATGTCTGATCGAGATAAATTTAGATACGACAAATATGGATCGGTCCTAAAAAACACTACCATACATAGGTATATACATACATTAAAAGACGCGTTTCCCAGAGGGGTAGGCAGAGACCACTTCTTACCACCTGCTACGATCCTGACAAATCTCTTGCTCTTCTTCCACATTCATACATCACCACTACCATAAGCATTCAATAATTATAGTCAATAGCAATGTAAAACGGGTCACATAGTACACAATTTTTATAGAAAGTGACCCGTTGTCATTGCTCTTGAGTGTACTATGTAATTTAACTAACTACTGCGTGGCCTGAAATAGATCCCCATGGCTTAAATTTTGTCGCGAAATTTAGAAAATAGGACATTGTACAGTTTGCGTTTGGCTGATAGGGAGTGAAGGAACGACTAGCAAATTGTCATATTTGAAGCTCAATATTTTGCAAACGACATTATGGATCTAAAATTACGTGTAAGAGGTACAATACAAATGCGCTTTATTGAACACCACACATAGAAAAAATAAACAAGGAAAGACAAAAACACGAAATTATTTACTGTATACAAGAACAGGCAGTGTTATCGCTATAAGCGATCTCTTCCAGACAACCTAGGTGGTGCAAACAAGGATATATGCATTTGTATTTTTTTTGAGGTAGGTACACATGCCACATATTTTATTTTTCAAAGAGCTGTCAAATAAAACCTCCCTTATAAAGTGTTTAAGAAAAAATCATCCCCGTTTTTCATCTAAGGAGACCCACCATATTTGTCCTAAATATGTTTGCTTATTTTGTGTGCGTATTAATATATGCATTTGCACAAAATACCAGCTTTATAGTCGTAGTCTTCGAGTTTGGTGGTTGAAACGCGCAGAAAAACGGACGGATGTGATCCAATGTAGGTAATTATTTAACTTTTCTGCTTCTAAAAAATAATTATAGTGTTTCTTACGATACGGCCGCCTTTATTGTCAGGTGATTAAGAGCCATTTCAACGTTAACAATATGATAACGATATACCTAGTTAAAGAAGAGAAAGAGTTACTTATACTTACTTAATTTTAAAATTACCTTTAAAAATTACAGTTTTAATACAGAAAGGAAATAATACTGAAATAGTATCTCCTCTCCAAACAACAGTAGCAAGTGAATCAAGGAATGTATCTAAGCATGACTACTAACAACGTAGACTCACCTTCCCCCACTCGCCTCACTCACGCGGTATCACAAGCCATCACGACCTTATACAATATGAGCTCGTCGCCAGTGCCGAGTCAACATTGACTCGGCTAAAACAACCACAAATAATAAATCACAGTAGTTTGTTTACATCAATTTGTACTGAGTAAAATTTAGCATGTTGTGCTAGGGCGGGCATGCAGCGCCGACTAGCGGAGGGCGGACGAAGCTCGCAGGGCGGAGGTCAGGAGGGGAACCGAGCCCCCATAACCTAAATGAACTTATGGGTTACTAAAAGGGAAAAGAAAACTCAACTTTGCCATGACATGAATTGGGTTGAATTTTGCTCTAAAATATCACAGCAGTTCCATCCTTTATTTCAAACGAGAACATTATCCTCTTTCTCCCTTACACTACACCTCAATTGACATAACACTGGCGTTACGCAAAAACGGTGCTTTTATCAATGACATAGGAGATATAATATTAATATAAAGCGCACGGTCGCCCGGACGACGGCGTACCTCGCTTCTCTTTTAAACCAAAACGACTTATCTATTGGAGCTTCTGTAGAATTAAGCACTAGATTCCAGGGGATTAGAGTTGAATTTATGTTACGTTGAAACTGTATTAATGTAGTTTTCCATAGGGAGGGAAGTGATCCTGCGCACGGCCTTGGGCGCCTGATGTTTTCATCCCGAGAGCGTAATAAACCGCTTAGTGACTCTCCGAAGGATTTATGGTGAAATCTCCAGAATTAATTCGGGCCGATTGTGGCGCCTGTCAAGGGGTGACGCCGGATTTGAATGATTATTTGCATAATTATAAATAGTGTGCAACGATGTTTACTTGCAAGTAAAATCACAATTATTACTATGGTTTGATTTGATTGGTAATCCTGGGGATTGGTACTATATAACGAGCAATAATAATATTGGCGATAGAGGGGTTTACAGTGGCGAAAAATTGATCTCTCAAGTTGTCAGTTCGGGAGAATTCGTTTTCAACCTTGGAGATGCTTCTAGTTATGATTCGAGAGAACATTTTGCTTTCATAAAACTCTGGTACTGAGGTATATTTACTTACATATTTGATGTGCATGCATTACCTAATAGAAAAGATTTTTAAAATACAACTATTTATAGTTAAATTGTATAAGAATAGTTTATTTAAATAGCAGTAGAAGTCTGCAACGTTCATAAATGCAATCCATGTAAATCTCAGTGAACTACTAAAGAGTTAAGACGGATTCAAATAAAACCTAACTATAAATTGATTCGTATTGAAGAAAAAATTTCCTATCCTGGTGGTTGATATCTAGACCACTATAGAGGTACAACTATGTCAAAGTGACGTAATCCACTTACCGTTCACGCTATATCTCTAATACTTTACGATGCCGATCTTAGTTCTTCTACTCAATATCGCCTACCAGCTACACGATCCCACGTAGGTATGTATGTCTAAGCGAGTTTTTTGTCCCCTTTTCTTCCTTTTCTTGACAGTGCGGATTTAATAAACTTCTGGCATAAATTTAGTTGAGACAAGGTTTCAACGCTGAGAGTAACATGGGATAAGAGTCACCACAATAGCTTTAGGAATTTTGTAGAAATAGGAAAATTCTCGCGTGAATGATATGGAATAACTTTATTTTTACAATCCTTTATAAATCACATGTTCTTTTACCAAATATTTAGTTTAAATCTTGCCAGTCAATTATGGAGTTGCCGTCTAAGGTAGATGTCCGAGTGGTCGTCGCTGTACTAGTACTTGTCACCATACTTTGTATTGCGATAAATAAAATAAGATCAACATTACTTTTATCACCAAGTTCACCAACTCATTGTAGCGATGAGAAATGTGTTGCCTTTTGATATTTCAAACGCCAATTTTAAAATTTAGAACTTTTTCAATTTAAAGCACCTGACATTTACTCATACAATCCGATTGACTAACATTTTTGACCATTTTGAAAAAATTCGGTATGGTCACCATATAAAACAAAATTCCATGTAACAAAAGTAAAGGTCACATCTCCCAAAACACATGAAAATGATTTGGGTACATTTATAAATGAACGTAATATCACGACGCAAATGAATATTTTCTCTTGACGTCTACCTTACCTAATTCTAAGAGTTGAAATTCGGAATCTTCTTTGCATAGAATAAAACATAGTCGCCTTCCGCGTCGGTCTGTCTGTATATCCGCTAACTCCTCCAAAACCACGCCACGGATTTTGATGCGGATTTCACCATCAGTTAGGCATTACACCCTGTAAGTTTTGAGATGCAACTATGGGTAAGAGTGGCAAATATCTGCATCTCAGTCTTGCATATAGCTTTGTTTCAAAACTTACAGATGTAATGCCGGCCTTAGATAATTTTACAACAAGTTTTGTAATAAATTCTGGTTTATGTACGGGTGTTACAGTAGACTCGCAACCGAAGTCAAGCGAGGGTGGGTAGCTACATAATTATCTAGATAAAACCAACAACAATCCAATATTATGGTGTCAGTCAAGTTTGATCTCGATAAGCAGATGACGCCTGTATAAAAACTGTACTCACAATCGTCAGTCACTTAACTTTTCAACGCTACGTCAAAAACTAAGTCGTCACTCAGAGGCAAAGGACAGCTAAACACCAGAGCTAATGTCGACATTACCTCATATACACTTGGGTCTTTTTTGCGCTGTCAACCACGACGGTTATATCCGTCGTTGGCGTTGAACCAATATTTCCGTCAAAAGCGTGGAAAAGGTTAAGGACTTTTAACATCAACACCACGCAGACACAGCAGCCCCTGTACTATGGTCACCTTTATCGCGCTGGATAAAGCATCCGTCACTTTTGAACTTACAAATTGATCACGTGTGGTTGCCGGGTTAGAATAGTGCCACTCCATGTCTTCCCGTGGATGCCGTGAGAGGCGACTAAGGGAATAAAGGCTTGTAGTACTGTTAGGCGATGGGCTTGCAACCTGTCACCGATACACTGGTAATCTTAGCCTGACTGTGCAAAATGTAGTTACAGAATTATCAACAAGTTTAGAGTTAGAGTAATTTGTAGTAGAGCAGATTAAAGTAAATAAATAAGTCATAAAGTGTTATTGGAAGTTTTACTGGTAAATATTTAATATTGGCGACGAGAGAAAAATGAAAATGATAGGAAATATTGAATTCTATAAGACAGATCAGGACTTTCTGTCCTACATTGAACGCATGGACCAATTTTTCATTGTGAACGATGTAGTGGATGAAAAAAAGGTTCCTATGTTTATTACATTAATGGGTCCGGAACCTTATAACGTGTTGAAGAATTTATTATCACCCAATAAACCATCAAACAAAACATATGCGGAATTGGTAGAGATTTTGACAAAACATTATGTCGCAAAAAAGTCGGCCATTGCTGAACGCTACGAATTTTATAATTTGAAACAAAAGGATGGACAAACAATAAATGATTTTGTTGTAGAAGTAAGTAGAAAAGCCGCGTTATGCGATTTTGGAGAGTTTCTTTCACAAGCATTACGAGACAGAGTGGTATGTGGCATCTCGAACGAAAACATAATTAAAAAGCTTCTAACAGAAGGCGATAAATTAACATTGGACGAAGCTATTAAGTTAGCCACGGCCTGGGAGTGCGCTGAAAAGGACGCAAAAAAATTCCAAGTACCGGTACCAGTACCCGTATATGGTATAAATGTAAATAAGACTATGCAGCGCCGGCCATATGGCACGTGGAGCGGACAAGCAAATAAAAAGATCGAATGCTCTCGGTGTGGTGGAGAGCATCATTCGGACAAATGTTTTAAGAAGAACTGGACCTGCTATGTGTGCCAAAAAGTTGGTCATTTAGCACATAAATGCCAGTTTCAAAACCGAAGAGACCACATGGTAAAACAAGTAGATGAAAATGTTCAACGACAAATGTCAAATGATACCGAAGAACAAGAAGACATTATATTGGGGAGCTTGCAATATATAGGTGAAGGAGATGAGGCAGCAGCGGAAGTTGCCTTGTGACTAGCTGGAGGGCAGAAGGTAAACATGCAAGTAGATACAGGTGCATGTAAGTCAGTTATGCATACAAGTGATTATAAAAATTTTTTTGGTGGTAGTGTATTAAAAACGTGTGCGTCGAAATTAAAATCTGTGTCGGGTGAATATTTGCCAGTTTCAGGAGTCATAAATTTGAAATGTAAGAACTATAATAAGGATTTAGACTTGATCATTATAGATAGTGAGAAGTATTTTGTGCCATTGTTAGGACGAAATTGGCTAAGTGTGATGTATCCTGGATGGCAAAGGCAGTTTGGTATGAAAAGTGGTTTAGGATTAATTAAACAAGTAAGTAATCCTTCTAAAGTTGTTGCATTAGATGAAGCAGAGTCTTACATAGATAAGGCTAAGTCAGAGTATAAGGAAGTATTCACTAAGGATAGATCATCACACATTAAAGGAATGAGGGCAAGTTTGAAATTAAGGGAGTCTGCTAAACCTATGTTCCATAAAGCCTATTCTATGCCCTATGCAAAAAAAGATGAGGTTGAGAAAGAGTTGCTTAGTTTAGAAAAGGCAGGCATTATAACTAGGGTGCAACATAGTGACTGGGCTAGTCCTATAGTAATAGCTCAGAGGAATGATAAAAAACTAAGAATTTGTGTTGACTATAAAGTCACTGTTAATAAAGTGTTGGATTTTGAACATTACCCATTACCCATACCTGAAGATATTTTTACAGAATTTGCAGGTGCTAAAGTGTTTTGTGTGCTGGATTTATCAGGGGCCTATCAGCAATTGTTACTAGATGAGAGTTCTCAGGAATATTTAACTATTAATAGTCATTTGGGGTTGTTCAGGCCAACTCGACTGCAGTTTGGAGTGTCAAGTGGACCTTCAGTATTTCAATGTGTAATGGACCAAATTTTGCAGGGAATAAAGCATGTTAAATGTTACATTGATGATATAGTTATAAAGGGTGTAGATCTAGAAGAATGTAACAAAAATTTACTAGCTGTTTTGGAAAGGTTAAATAAGTATAATGTTAAAGTTAATTTAGACAAATGTCAGTTTTTCTGTCAGAAAATCAAGTTCTTGGGTCATTTAGTGTCAAGTGAGGGAATCAGGCCTTTACCAGAAAAGTTGGAAGCTATTACAAATGCACCAGCGCCCACTTCTCTTACTCAGTTACAGTCCTACTTGGGTTTACTCAACTATTATGGTAAATTTCTACCAAGGTTATCTGAAAACTTAAATCCCTTGTATGAACTGCTCAAAAAGAAGTCTCCATTCAATTGGACAAAACAATGTGAATTGGCTTTTCAACAAAGCAAACAGCTAATCACAGGTAATGCCTTATTAGTTCATTACAATGCTAGGAAAGAGTTATATGTAACGTCCGATGCCAGTGCATATGGACTTGGTGCTGTACTAAGTCACCAAATAGATAGTGAACCAATATATTTTGCTTCAAGCACTCTAAATGATGCTCAGAAAAACTATTCACAAGTAGAAAAAGAGGCATTAGCAATCATATTTGCAGTTCAAAGGTTTCATAAATTTTTGTGTGGACGGAAATTTATTATAGTATCTGACCACCAACCATTAAAGTTTATTTTTGACCCAAATAAAAAAAATCCTATAACTGCAAATGCTAGGATACAAAGATGGGCTCTATTGTTATCAGGATATATATACCATATTGTTTACAGGAAGGGCACATTGTTAGGAAATGCTGATGCGCTGTCACGGTTACCACTGCCAAAATTAGCTGAAGTTACAGACTGTATCAATTATTTTAACTTTAGTGATGAGCCAGGTATAAATGTCAAGGACATTGCTAAATGTACTCGTACAGACCCAGTACTAGGTAAAGTGTATGATTATGTATTATCAGGATGGCCAAGTTATGTGACTGATGAAAATCTAAAACCATACTTCTCAAAAAGAGCAGAGTTAACTTTAGAACAAAATTGTGTATTGTGGGGCAATCGAGTAATTATACCAAGTAAACTAAGATTGGTGGTGTTACAGGATTTTCATAAGTCACATCAAGGAATAGTTCAAACAAAGATGCTAATAAGAGGATATTGTTGGTGGCCTGGTATAAATGAAGAAATTGAGAAAATGGTGGATTGTTGTGAGATTTGTCAATCTAGTAGAAATTATACATTAAATGCTCCACTGATGGCATGGAAAAAATGTGAAACAAATTTTGAAAGAATGCATGTAGATTTTTTTTATAAAGATAATACATATTTGTTATTAGTGGACTCTAAATCTAAATGGTTAGATATACATATCATGAATGGAACATCAGCAACTCAAGTCATAGAGAAATTATGCAAAACATTTGCCTTCACTGGAATTCCAGCTCAAATTGTATCAGATAATGGTCCTCCATTTACATCTAGAGAATTTGTAATTTTTTTAAAAGCGAATGGTTGTGAAGCACTCAAGACTCCACCCTATCACCCACAGTCAAATGGGATGGCTGAACGAACAGTTCAAACCATTAAAAAATCTTTGAGTCGTTTACAGTTAACTAATTCAAAACTTTCCAAAGAAATATTGTTACAGAACTTTTTGTTTACTTACAGGAACACACCCAATGCTTCAGGCATTAGTCCAAATGAATTTTTGTTTAAGCAAAAACCAAGGATGTCATTTGACTTATTGAAACCAAATAATATAACTACTAGAAAGGTACTTAGCACAAACAAAGGTATTACTATGTATAATGTAGGTGATAAGGTGTGGAGTAAAAATCTAAATGGATCTAAAATGTGGATGAGTGGTGTTATTACTCAAGTGCTTAGTGGGTTAAGATATATGGTAAAGGTTGAGGGGTTGGAGAAGCATTATCATGCATCAGATTTAAGACATTGTCATGTAGATAAAAGTGGTATTCAAAATTCAAATTTAAAACCATGTAATGCAGATGAAAATAATTTTCAATTTACCAGAAGGGAAATTGTCTGTGACCCACCAGAATCAGTTTTATTAAGAGATAGGGACACAGTTGAAATCATCCCTGATGAGGAAGTAGTAAGAGAAAGTAATCAGGAACCTATTGGAGAAGATATAACCGATTCTGAGGGTAGAGATGCATCACTGGAGCCAGCAAATGAACCAATGATGGAACTGCGAAGGTCATGTAGGATTAGGAAGGCTCCAGATAGATTAAATCTTTAATCTTAAGAGGGGACGAATGTGATGTATTGCCTAACTCTGTGGTTATTATATTATAATTATCTGTGGAAGACCGAAGATAGATAATAAGAAAAATGGCGAATA
The DNA here is from genome assembly GCA_949316455.1 of Acleris holmiana. Taxonomy (NCBI): domain Eukaryota; kingdom Metazoa; phylum Arthropoda; class Insecta; order Lepidoptera; family Tortricidae; genus Acleris; species Acleris holmiana. Next base: position 14,420,954 of record OX438777.1, read on the forward strand.
ACTAAGGTTGTGTAATTTGTAGTAGAGCAGATTAAAGTAAATAAATAAGTCATAAAGTGTTATTGGAAGTTTTACTGGTAAATATTTAATAGTTGGTATTCTGTAGCTCTGCCTAATGAAGGCGTGACGTTATGTATGTATGTAAATTGATCATAAATACGACCATAATGGGCTCGCTGGGGGACGTTTAGTGATTTCACTAACAATTAACCTCTCCAAGGCCAACTATCTGCGTTGACGTTACCTACGCAAATACCACGCTGTTGCCCCGTTCCAGACTTTGTTTACACATGCAAACACCAAACAGACAATCAATCCCGTGACAGGATTTCTAAAAACCGGCCAAGAGCATGTCGGACCATGCTCAGTGCAGGGTTCCGAAGCCGTTAAGTACTACAAACATAAAAATCAACAAGTAATAACTAATTTTCTATTTAAAGTCAATTGGTGCCGCCTTAGGTGATTTTAGTAGGTATACACACTTTAATCGCCTGTATCTCAAGAACCAATGACGTCTACTAACGGCCGAACCCTATATTCAAACCGCGGACAGATTACTTCGGATTAAAATTTGACACATTTTGTATGGGCAAATGTCAAATTTCAACCCGAAGTAAGCCTTATCTATCCGCGGTTTGAATATAGGGTTCGGCCGTTAGTTTTCCTTTAAAATTCGTTATATCCTCTTTCATTTAAGATTTAGATTCAGATTTTCAGTACTTGTAGTTTTGGCTGTAGGGGGTACACTTGAGTCTAACAAAAATAAGCGCTTTAAGGCTTAATATTTCATAAACGGATTACTAAATCGAAAAACTGTTTTCACAAACCCGTAATACGTGTAGGGGAGGTACCCTAAAAAAAAAATTTTCTACATTTATTGTTGCACCTTGTTGGCGTGACTAATATGCATATTCATGCCAAATTACAGCTTTCTAGTACTAAGAGTCTCTGCGCTAGGCTGCGGACGGACGGGCGGACATGGCGAAACTATAAGGGTACCTAGTTTGACTACGGAACCCTGAAAAGTAACTTATAGGGTGAGAAATGCCTTTCGAGTAACCACACCCTCTTTGAAACGTGTTTCGATGAAATAATAGGTACCCATAAAAAATGCATCAACGTGAGCATACCTATAGTTTATACATTGGAACAGCGTATTCTACACGGGTATAACGATGTCGTCTTTGACGTGTTTCCGTATTGTCAACGTTTCGATAGCTGTTACTCGTATGTACTTGACAATAAAGGCGGCCGAGTTAAAACGATACTAAAACACGTCAAAAATATTATCGCTTTAACGCAATAGAACAGGGCCTCTATTCAACTGCGTTATAACGATATCGTGTTTGACGTGTTTTAGAATCGTTTATGTCACAGTCGCCATTATTGTAAATGACATAAGTTATGAAAACGTTGACAATACGATAACTCAATGTTATTTACAATAATGGCGACTGTGACAAACGATTCTAGAACACGTCAAACGCGATATCGTTATAACGCAGTAGAATAGAGGCCCTGAGGCCCAGTTTAAAATTACAGGACCTCTTGCTTGATTATGAAAAGTTTATTTTGGCACATGTAGCAAATTCAAAAATTTAGGCTTAAAGAGGATCGGATTCGTGGTCACACCAGCCCCCTATTTTACCATACTGACAATGACAGGTGACAGGTGACATTTTAGTGATGTATCAGCGTGTTAACTTTGCAATGTATACTGAATTGTCACCTGTCATGTGTCATTGTCAAGAGGCTGAAATAGGGTCAGCTTAGCAGAGTGCGTGAAAATGTCAGTCTTAAATCCGGATAGAGTAAAACTTGATTTACTTTTTTATCTGCAATTGGGTCCTTGAAGGCCTGGGCCCTAGCCAAGATGCAAACGCTAATCTTTTTATATTTTTTTTCTATTACTGTATGAGATGACATTCTAGTGCGTTACGATTTTTAGCGATAGAAAAGAAAAATGTCAGGACCGTTTGCATCTTGGCTACACAGACTAAGAGTATGTTAGTAATTTAATAGAGTAGACTATTTTAACCCTTTTCCAGGCACATTTCATCGACCATCGACCACATTCATGTCGCTCAAAATTCAGATTAACTGCCTATATTTTATGACACAAATTTAATTGGACTTTCCTGAAATATGACTTAATGGATCAGTATTCTTCAGGAAGTTACGCATTCGAGGCTCTATTACATTTCTTGCTTGTATCCTTACTTTAGCAAGGCCTGGAAAAGGGTTTTTATAATTTGATTCCTTCTTTTACTGCTGATATCTCTTAAACGGCACAACCGATTTTAATTAAACCTAGCCAAGAACTATCTCGATTAATCCAGCTTTCTTATAATAACTAAATGTGTTTAAACATTCAAACTTCAGTCAAGTGGCAGTCTTCTCAACTAAATGACTACTTAAGTAGTCAAATAAATATTTTGCTAATTTTTAACAACTTTTGTTCACCCAATAAAACTATTTATTACAAAAACAGGATTTATTTAAATAATATGAAAAAAAAAAAAAATCAGACTTATTTTAGAAATAAGCGATTCCTATTTTAGTATGTACATCAAATTGCTGAAGCGCTGATAACACGCATATTTTGTACTTAAGTTTATTTGTATTTAATCAGAATAAATTAATGGTGACATTAAAATAGTCAATTAATTTATATAAATTAAGTATAATTTACTATATTCTGCTGAGTATGTAGAAATTCTTAAAATACATCTGAATTCAGCATTAATATTACTAACTAAGCACAGATAGTTATATCATTGGACATATTTCTTTGCTTGAGATCATTGACAGAACAACAATTTCATAAATAATCCTGTCTTATCTTTCTTTTTCTAATTCTGTTGACATTTGTTTTCTTTTACTGCCATTTACTGTTTTTATTTTATCATAGAAATTAAAACGAAGGGCGTTTCCTTGGATTTTTTTGGACAAGCCTGTATATTTTGTCACTGTAAATATGGCATGTTTGTGCTGAAATTCTTGTAGTTTTGTTCCTGATGTAAGCTAGCCAATGAGCATAGCCTCCAGCTTCCCAGAGGCAAGAAGGGCCTTCACATCAGAACCCCCGCCAACACAGGTTCCATTGATGAATACTTGTGGGACCTGGAATATGAATAACAAGTTTTTAACATTATTGTCGAGGGGACTTGAGGGATTATTGACAGGGGACACGGTTTCTGTAGGAGATTGTATTGATACGTTGATAACTTGTTGAAAAAGAATGAAGTAATATGAACTATATGCAATTTTGTTCTAAATACAAATTTCACTAACTTTTCATCTCGACTTATCAACGTATTCACGCCATGCACGGAAATATTATTATTATTTTATTTATTTGCTGTTGTGTTTATTAGAAGTTTCGACATGTTTTCCTGCTTAACTACGCATGATATATATATATTTTAATTTTACTTGTTTTAATATAAGCAATATTTAAAAAAATGACTGACTATTGAGTTTCTTGTGGTGCTTCTTCTCAGCAGTGGTCTCCTCTTGGGAAGCGCTGGTAGAATTTTGACGTGCAAAAGTGCCCGTGCGGCCTACTTACTAAATAACCAACTTTTATCTTTTTTTTATTTTTGTCTCGCTTGTCAGTCAGTGCGTCTCTATCATTACCAATAGGGAGATTCGAACAACAAACAAGTCGAGGACAACTTGTGCTCTCCTGATATGATTGAAATGAGGGTTTTTCTTATTTGAATTGGTCTCTAATAAAAAATAAATCTCTATAATGGTTATTTAACTGTATGGGTCACAGTTTAAAAAGATACCAATGTCCAGTAACTCCAAGTAACCAGGGAAAAGCCTCTAAAAGGGCTTCTCCTTGAAATAGCTAGACCAGTGGATATGCTCATTCATTCCAATTGACAGCCCATACGATTGACTTTTCCTTATCAAATGAACAACCAAAAAATAAGGCCTTGATGTCCCTGCGAAAGGGTTTCCCTAACCATTTTAGCACTTATTTTAAAGCTTTCCCTATTGCGGAAGATATGTGTGCGACAAAGAAAAAATCTGTCGCGCGCAAACGAGCCAATCATAAACGTTTGCCATTGAAAATCGAATTGGTTCTTTTGCCGCTCCGCGCGGTAACTTCAAACAATACGTCGTCGTTAACGTGTATACTATAAGGTTTTAAGGAGGGGTTCGCACTTAGTTGAATAGGCTACCGTTTACTTGGTTCGAACGGGATGCAAGGTAACATGTGTTTTATGACATCTTCAAAAAGTTTAAGATTGCGTAAATACTAGAAAGGTTTTTAAAACGGCTTTGGAAGGATATTGGTTAGCGCTTTACAAAATGGGGTATCGTTTGGAAATGGCGCTTTAAAAGCATATTAAAAAGGTTTTGACAGGTAGATGGTTTTGTAAGTTAAGCCTTATGAAAAACCCATACAAAACCCTTTTAAAGGGATAGCAGGCCGGTGCCTGAAAGTAACTGGAATGGACCACAGTCACAAGTGCTGCAGAGCTGTTCCATCTTGCAAAAGACAAGTATAAATATTCAGAGTGAATGGCCAACCTTTTGTAATTACAGATGCACCAGAAAGAAAAGTATATGTAAAAATTAAATCATCCCTCCCTAGAAATATGGAGTCTTAATATGGTTTAATATTGACCTAAACTTAGGCGTAGGCTTGTGCGTAAAGAGATAATAGAATTATTACTTATTTATTTGTGCAAAACAAATATAGACAATTATTTAGAATTTGATGTTCAAAGCTTGCATCCTTGAACTGAATGTATAATTATAATTAGACAGGTTAAAGAGTCCATGAATTATCTAGTTAAAATATAAAGATCAAATTTATGAAACTTATTCAGTTGTAAGAGGTTTAGGTACAATGCTCCATTTGTGGAATGCCCGAGTATCACATGTATGATGCTACAATAAATATTATCTGCCCTGTGACTCATCACATAAAATTTATTATTAATAATTACCATGTAAGGGTGAACTACAAACCAGTACAAGCCCAGAGACATGTATGTTTGTTTGGGTTTACATGTCGATTAACATAAGGTGGCATGAATGGATCAAATGAGTGAATGATAATATCTATGTGTACTTTACATAATGGTAAAATACAGGTTGATCCAATTAATAATAATCATGTTATTGGATAATCCTGTCTTGTAACCGCAGAAATGCAGTGTTAAAAAAATTAGTAACATATGGTGAAAATTTAAATATGATCTTGACCTGTACAATATGCTTTGTAGCATTTGATACACAGTCAGTACTTAAATCTGTAGTCGCAATCTATTTTACATCCATATCCATAATAATAAACTAATGTCCCGGGAAAGGACATAGGATACTTTTAATCCCAGAAAATTGGACAGTTCCCGAGGAAATAGAGATCAACGATTTCTACACAGATGGAGTCACGAGCAACGGGTAGTACTGTCACATATTTTACGTGCATAGTCCTCATAATATGCAGATTATATGAAATCAAACTGTTTGCTTGTTTTACGAAAAATTATGGAATAATAAACAATAAATATCAGGGAACAATCTTATACCAATTGACCTAAGCTTCTAGGCTTGTGTAGGTACTAGTCGACAATGTGAATAGTTAAATACATAGACAACATACAAGACTCTTAACTTTCACTTCACACATAAATATTTACCCATACCGGGAATCGAACCCTAGCTTCATATACAGGGTCACTACTAACTCGGCCAACGCATGAAGTTGTGACATACATAATTGTCTATCGCTTTTGTGGCAAATATTTGTGTGGTGCAATACAACCACCTAAAGTAAATGTTACAACTCACCGTCCTGAACCCTGTGATTTGTGCAAGGTTGCCCTGGATATCAGAGCCATCGTCTCGCTGGTCCAGTTCTATCACCCTGAAAGGTTGTTTCACAGTTTGGAAAACCTGAAACAGGGTTTTTAAATTACAGGTGACGCGCAAATTACGTGCATTTCCTCTGAGTCATAATGTCCAGTATTAACACTGATTATTTGGGACATTCGTGTATAACGATAGGCAAATATCAGAATAATATGTAATCAAATTATCTAACAATAAGATAATTCGTAGTTAAATAAATTTCGTTTTAAAAATCAAAAATCAATTACAGGTTTTCTACATAAATATATATACTCACCTCCTTTGCCATCGTACAATAAGGACAATAACTTTTGGAAAAAACTACTACTTTTTCTTGGGAGATTGCATCTTTGATGAACTGTTGAATTTCTGGGGAACTCGCCATTTTTGATGTACGAAAAATTTTGCTAACTTGTGTGCCCATTTTTTTTTCAACTGTCACAATCGGAGAAAAAAACGTTCCGAATTGGACTATGAACTAATAGGTAAAAACTTGATAAGAAGTGTTTTATGACAGGATTAAAATTATTAAGATTAGCGAAAACTCCATTCACATTATTCATTACCGCACAATAACTAAACTAAAGTATGCTTAAATAGGTATGCTTTGGCCTTATCTTTCGTAGTGACATTTCTATTTGACAGAAAGTGACAAAACATACTTAATGTAAAATAAGTTTATTGTACGTTAATGAACAATCTTTTAATTTACTTAAAGAATATAATAAATTAACGGGTTAAAAAATAATATAAAACTGATATTTTAAGCCAAAATATAACGCAGCGCTTAATGTGGAAGAAGAAGGTGTCTATACTCGACTTTTGTGCCTCTACTTACGTGTATACCATGCCTTATTTCACTTGTCATGTGTCTATGGTATAGACTATATCTATGATACGTTAGTATCTCTATAATAGTTTGTGGTCAGCGCCGAACACTTGCGTTAAGGGCCTTATTCACTATCCTGTAATAGTCCACCTTGCTATCCGATGCTCAAGTTTAATTAACTAAGAGTAAAATGTAGGTAATTTGTAATCTGACGATCTCAGTTTTTATGTACATAATATTTGACTTTGTTGTGTAATATTATTGAGAAATAAATAATTTATCTTATCTTTAATAACTAATCTTGTATTTAAAGTCCGGCACATGACTTTAAATAGAAAATCTTAGATGATTTTAGTAGGTATAATCGTATCGTGATAGTTTTCCTTTTAAAAAAGCGCATATAACGATAATTATGCGCTTTGATTCAAGATTTTTGAAAGACCTACCCACACTATGGGTAGACAAGTAAAAATAAATACTTACGTGACTACGTTTCATGTAGGAACACTAAATAAGTTTTTTTTTCACGGTTATATTTTGCCACTTTGCTGGCGTGACTAATTCATGCCAAATTACATCTTTCTAATACTAACTACTAAGAGTCTCTGAGCTAGGCTGCGGACGGACGGACAGACGGACATGACGAAACTGTAAGGGTTCCTAGTTTGACTACGGAACCCTAAAAAACCGGCTAAGATTATGTCCGACCGTGCTGATTGTAGGGTTCCGTCCGACGCCGTTACTACAAACGCAAAACACTATCTCGAAAAACAATAAGTGTTAAAAAATTTAATGAATCTGCATGTTTTTTCAATCATCGTCTAGACATTGAAGAGTAGGCTCCAATCACACATCAATATATAACACTAGGGTCCTATATTGAGTCGTTTACGAGTAACGCCCATTTAAACTTTATGTTGCATAGTTCCGTTATCCGATAATAGATGGCAGTAGCAGTCATTTTATATATTTGTATTGAATATTAAAACGAATCAGTATGTTTATAATTATTATTACTAAAAAGAACAATAACAATCAAATAATTTAAAAAAAACACGCCATTGCCTTAAAGTAAATATAAAACGCAATAGTTAATAACTAGGTACTTACTGTAAATGTTAAGCTGGGTACGAATCTTAGCGGCTCAGCCAGAGGCATGCTCGCCCCGCGCGGCGAGCTGCTCACGAGCCTAAGCCGCGGGTGAGGCAGTGTGCTCGCCGCGAGCCGACACGATGACAGCCGCGGCTGCGTTTATCATAATTTCATAATTCACCTCGGTGGTGGTATGGGTCAGCAACTTTATCAAATTTGTACGCGCCTCACCCACAGACAAGTTAGAACTTGTCGTTCTGCCCGCGGCACGCTCCGATACACGTCCAAATTACGCAAGGCACGCACACCGAGGCGCCTTTGAGCACGGTTAAAAGACCTACTCTCGACAGCTCGCCGCGTGCCGGTCGCCCGCTGCTCGCGCACAGCGCGTGAGTGCGTACGAATTTGAGCAAAATAGGTGAGCCGTGCGTGCCTCAACCCGAGGCTACTCTAATTTGTACCCACCTTTAAACTACTTATGCCAAATTAAGGCTCTGTAGTACCGGGGCTCTGAGATAACTTGTGAACAGACGACCAGACGGACATGGCGAACCTATGATGGTTCCTAGTTGACTACGGAACCCTAAAAAGGCGACAACAGTTTGGCAGGGACAACCAAAACAATCATTATATTATAATGTATACAGTGATGTCATTATAAGGCCGTTGTATAATAATGGGCTAAGGGAAATGTCGCACAATGCTGATCATTATCAACATAGTTTACCTGCAACAGCTATACCAGTGACTACTCTCCACAACAATAGTGCACGCACATAATTATCACATAACACGGCCCTTGATAACATTTCCTATGGGCCCTTTAGACTACGCCTATAATTATTATCCGGTGGTTGGATCCATACACCGGAACACAACATAGCAAATACCGCTGGTTGGAGGTAGAAGGATATAAAGGGGTAACTCATCACTTCATCGAATGTATAATTTCATCGAACGCTATTGTCTGCTGAAACCATAATGTTTTAAGGGTATCTTAAACATTAATTACTTAGGTGAGGTTAGATGTTTAAGATACCCTAAAAACAGTATGGTTTCAGTAGACAATACCTAGCGTTCGATGAAATGATGCATTCGATGAAAGGTGTTTCGACGAAATCATAGACACCCATACAAAGGTGGTTCAAATTTGTGACATTTTATCGTAACATGGTTCCGTAACCGTGTCAGTAACGCGAGTCGGTACCGATTATTAGGACCGTCTTTGTTAAGGTGATCGTACGAATTAGAGCAGACTCGGGTTGAGGCACGTGCGGCTCACCTATTTTGCTCAAATTCGTACGCGCTCACGCGCTGTGCGCAAGAAGCCTGCGAGCGAGTCTTTTGACCCTGCTCAAAGGTGCCACAGTGTGCGTACCTCGCGTAAATTGGACGTGTATCCGAGCGTGCCGCGGGCAGAACGATAAGTTCTCTAACTTATCTGTGGGCCAGGCGCGTACATTTTGATAAAATTGCTGAGCCGTTCCACCACCGAGGCAATTTCTTCTTCTTTTTGTTAATAATTCGGTGAAAATTTATTCATAAACGCAGCCGCGGCTGTCATCGTGTCGTGTCCGACGCCATTTTGAAATGTCTGTTCCGGGCGGACACTGAAAAGGTTCTATCAGTAAATAAGATAAATATATTAAAATAACTATAATGTAAACGAGTTGAGCGAATTTTTAAACACGGCAACCATAAATTAGTTATGAGGTTCTTTGACACGTTTTTCCAAAGACTGTAAAGATTGCGACTATACCTAATGCAATTTTTGTTTTTGCGGCGACCAGTCCCGTTCTGCCGTGCCGTGACAGATACAGGCAGTCTAGTTTGGGGAGCCCTGTAGCCTTACCATGAGTTGTCAGTGACCATACTCTCTTGCCAGACTAATACTCTATCCCTCTCATTCTACTACAAATCTGTGAAGGACAGAGCATTCGACTCGCTAGCGAGTAGTCACTGTTAAATCATGGTGAGGGTACTTTTTTTGTGTCTTAATGTGCACTTTCGACTAGTGTTTGCTTTAAATCTGTCAAAACTTTATTTTCTATAGGCAATTCCACTTATATTATGAAACGATTTGGTATAGATGGATTATTGGACGGACGTGTTGATGTTTGTTACTCTTTCACGCTGCAACGGCTGGACGGATTTGGATGATATTTGGAATGAAGATAGCTTATACCCTGGATTAACACATGGAACTATTAATCGCAGAAAAAATAAAAGTTCCCGAGGATTAACGATAATCGAAATCTACGTAGACGAAGCCGCAGGCAGAAGCTAGTAAATAAATAAAAGCTAAAGGTTAACGATAAAACACTCATTGCGTAGCTTGTCTATCTTTGCCTAGCTATGTATGCTTAGAGCATATAAATGGTATGTTGTCATTTTAGCTCAAGCATAAAAACAATCTATATTTTACTACCGGCAGTTACGTACCAAACGGATTGCTTTTTATTGTTCTCCATAAGCAACAGGTAATCAGCTATGTGAATGATAGTCTAGTCAAGATCCATTGAGGGACTTCCATTTAGTAGCCCCTTATGTAAACTTAAACTGTTGTTTACTACAAAGACACAGGGTAACTATCAAACGCTTGAGTGCTCGATTTAGGAAACTAATAATTCTGGGGCCCTGAAAAAGGGTATAAGTCGACTTAACTCGTAATAAACAGACATTGAAGTTTTTGTGACACGAATAATATTGTCCTAGGGACTTCCGAAAGATATTAATTTATCGATAAATTGTACTTTCTTAATAAGAAATAATATGCCATTTCTATGTATTTCTATGAGGTAACATTATGAAAATGTAATTAACTATTATGCTATGCTTTTGTTGCAAGTCACTCTTGGTTTCAGTTTACGTTGTATAGAACTCGATTGAATAGCATTAAAAGAAGTTTTTGTGTAAGAAATACGTTACTAATATTATGTATATAAATTTAAATTGATGTTTATTTTAATTTTAAAATCCCTAAAAAGTATGCCCATGAATTACTTAAGTTAAGTATTACTTACCTATCATAATAATTATTACATCGATGGGTAGTGATCATCATTTAAGCTAATTTCTATTTTATCCGGTATTTTATGCAATGAAATGTCACTTTGAAATTTGAAACAGTTATCGATAAATTTAAGATGGGAAGGAAATCCCAAATTAATTGACGTTATTGCCACAAAAACTTCTGTCTGGTAATAAAACACATTTAAAAACGGGGTGTAAGTACTAGACGTAAGTCCTTTTTCACTTGATATTCAGAAGACTTATACCCTTTTCACTAGCGCCCGTATTTATTTATAGACAAGAACGTCACGTTGACGACACGTTGGCCTAGTTGGGAGTGACCCTGCCTCCGAAGCCAGCGGTCCCGGGTTCAAATCCCGGTAAGGGCAGATATTTGTGTGATGAGCACGAGTATTTGTTTCTGAGTCTTGGATGTTTTCTATATATTTAAGTATTTATTTATCTATCTACGTATGTTTATCGTTGTCTAGTACCTATAGTACAAGCCTAGAGCATAGTTTGGGACTAGGTCAATTTGTGTAACATTGTCCTGTGATATTTATTTATTTATTTTAAGAAAAGTACTAACTTGAGTAATTACTTTTCGTGTTTATAAAAACGGGTGTAGGACTCCAGAATTATTGTAGCTACTTTTATCTCTTACTTAGTATAAAACAAAGTCATTTTCCGCAACTGTCTGTCAGACGGTACTCTGCTAACTCCTTCTAAAACACTCAACGGATTTTGATGCGATTTTCAGTTAGACAATTTTTCACGGAAGGTTTATACATAATTCACTTTTTCTTTTAGTTACGCCGGTGCTTAGCCGAGGCATATCACAAGTTATTTTTAAAAATACATAAATGGCCGTTGAGTATTTACGACTGTTATGAGCAACGGACTTACATACATACAGATCAAACAGTAAAACACCCAGTTGATTAAAAATAGATACGCTATAATTATCATACTTCTTCCGAACGCGTCATAAAGTTCTTTTGATGATCATTTGCCATCCATCTTGTAAAAAAACATTTTGCTACAAAATTTAAACAGTTCTCTGTATTCAGACGAGGTGGGGTTCGACATACTCGTAATGGTATGTATGTAGGTATGCACTCTTTATTGTAGAAACAGAAAATAACAAAGTAAAAAACGAAACAGTAACAGAAAAGGTATGTACGAATCTCTCCCAGTTATTATTTTAGCGATTGAGAAAGAAAAAAGCGGCCAAGTGCGAGTCGGACTCGCCCATGAAGGGTTCCGTAGCAGCAAGTAACATAATATAAAAGTTCGTTGATAGCTTTGATCAATGTTTTTATGACGTATTAAAAAAAAACTAATTATTAGATCTCGTTCAAACCAATTTTCGGTGGAAGTTTGCATGGTAATGTACATCATATATTATTTTTACATTTATCATTCCCTTATTTTAGAAGTTACGGGGGGGGGGACACACATTTTTCCACTTTGGAAGCGTCTCTCGCGCAAACTATTCAGTTTAGAAAAAAATTATAATAGAAACCTCAATATCATTTTTGAATACCTATCCATAGATACCCCACACGTATGAGTTTGATGAAAAAAAAATTTTTGAGTTTCAGTTCTAAGTATGGGGAACCCCAAAAATTTATTGTTTTTTTTCTATTTTTGTATGAAAATCTTAATGCGGTTCACCGAATACATCTACTTACCAAGTTTCCACAGTATAGCTCTTATAGTTACGGAATAAAGTGGCTGTGACATACGGACGGACAGACGGACAGACATGACGAATCTATAAGGGTTCCGTTTTTTGCCATTTGGCTACGGAACCCTAATAAAACAGCGGATGGCAACAGTTTTAGAGACAGAGGACTAAGATAAAAATAGGAAATAAATAAAAGTACGTGTAAACATATACACAAAAAAAGAAAAGGTTCAAATTTCTAGCAATAAATTGAAGGATTTCCTAATTTTAAATTGCTTTTACAGCCTTCCATACTGCCCTCCTTACGCTAAGTGCAATAACTAGGTTTAAATTACACTCGACTTATTGCACTTTGCGTAAGCTGGGCAGAATAGTATTCTAGTTTCAAGGATAATGTATGACTGAGTAAGAATATGGCTAGATTTAGGTTATATTGTAGAATAAGTTTTGTGTTTCTGTGCCCTAACAGGGTTTATTATTTATAGCCGTTAATTTAATAATGTGGACATCAGTATCAAGAGTCAGGTTCGCTTCCAAATTTGGAAGTTGGTTGATACTCACTCCTTATTTAGCCGCCGTAGTATGCCTTATGGGTGCCCGCCGGGAGCCGAGTATTGAGTCATTTTCGTAAACTGGTTAAGACTGGAATAATGCATAGATTATGATAATTTCTGGCGAAATAGACACTAAGTGTACGTACTTTCACAGAAAACTAGTTGTTCGATGGGTTATTCTTTTAAGACATGCAATCTGTTGAATATGCAGGAATATATTTACAAATAAGTCAAGCTGATCATCTGGGGCCGGTTTTAAGAAAGCTTGTACCTAACTTGTATTAGAAGTGAAAATCTCTTCTCAATGCATTATATTGAAACGATATTTTCGGTTATGGTATTGTTAAGCCCTTAAATGTTAATAAGCACAAGCTAGCCCTTGCTATACGCCCTCGGTCTCTAGGTCGACTTGTAGTGGAATGTACAATTTTGGCTGCACTTCGACACACAATTTATGCAGCACGTTTTCAATAAAAAAAATGATTTGTGGGCACCGAAATTATTATACATTAAGTAATAGTTTCCTTTTACTACATTTTTTTTTCGAGTCGACGATTTGAGACGAGTTAGCCTAGTTGGTTGAGAGTGACTAATACCCTACGAAGCTAGCGGTCCAGTGGTGCTAGACAAGTTGCATTCGAAAATCGTTAGCGATTATGTTTTGATTGATAAATGTATGGAATTGACGTAAGCCACCGAGATAGTAACGGGACACTTACGTCAAATCCATATATTTTTCAATCGAAACATAATCGCTAGCGAGTGTCGAATACCTTGTCTAGCCCCACTGGCTCGATTTCCGGTCAAGGTAAATATTTGTGTGATGTTCGCGAGAATTTGTTTCTTTTTGGGTATTTTCTATATATATAAGTGTATATATTTCTCTATCTAACTATATTTTTCGTCGGTTGCCTAGTAGTCCTAGTACCCATAGAACAAGCCTGGGCCAAGCTGAGAAAGGGATTTTTATTTTAGTCGTAAGCGACTAGAACAAAAATGACAAAATGGCGCTTTAAATGATTTTTACTTATCTAGTAATTAACATGCATAGACGAGACGACAGTATTAATGCAAGATTACTGTTTCTACTCGGTAAAACCTAAATGCTTTGGACACGTTATCGTAATGTAATTCTTTTTTGATAGCTCTTACTTACTTGACAGTAATGGCGGCCAAGTTAAAAACATACATACATACATACATAAAATCACGCCTTCATTCCCAGAGTGGGGTAGGCAGAGCTACAGAAATATCAACAAGCCCAAAAAGACAAAGTTAAAAACAATATGTGAAAAATAAGGGTACGTATCATAATATATGAAATTCCAAATACATTATGGTTTATCATAATACATCATGGTCATACAATACAATACAATACAATAAAAAAAACATTAATGGACACCACAAACAAATACAGCATGAAAAGTAAAATAAAAATAAGAACTGAGAAGAAGATGAAGAAGAAAGAAGAAGTGAGTCAATAGGCGGTCTTATCCAGACCTTACAAAGAAGAGGTGTCAAAGAAACAGAAATAAATTGGTAGGCGGTGCAAACTATACCTACTAACAAATGAAATATAAAAAAGTAAGTAAAAATATAAAACCAAACATCCAAACGACATATACGTATAACATATAAATATATTCATATATAAACTACAGATACATACAAAACTATAGATAAATACAAAATATACATAAATAAATATATGATACTGCGAAAGGAAGGAAGCTCGCTAAGGGAGAGATAACAGGTGCGCTTTCAAGAGATTTTTAAAAATAGGAAGTTATTTTGCGCGTCTTATTTCTAACGGAAGAGAGTTCCACAACCTAATAGCCTGTAATGTTAATGAGTCAGCGTATAATTTGGAAGAAGAAAAAAGAACAGTTAAGATGAAATTTTGGGAACAACGAACAGAAGTAAAGTAACTAAAAAGCTCTTTGAGATAGCGGGGGTTTGCTGGAAAGAACAGGATGCCGTAAAGAAGATTAAGAATATGATAGTGCCGGCGAAGGCGGTCATAAGTCATAATATATATAATGCTTATTTTTCTGAAACCGTAAACTTTTCAGGTTTGTTATAAAACAAACCTAACCTAACCTATCGGGTTCTAAACCCCTGCCTGCCTTTTAAAAAATCCTGAAAAGTTCATGGTTTCAGAAACAAGACCATATGACCATACCATTATGTATCGAAAAATAATTCGGTTTTAAACAATAGACTGCCTCTTTTTATTGTATCAATGACACGTGCCGTACGATCTATCCATTGATGTTTCATGTCTCTAAACCTTGGTAAACGCCAGGGCCTCTATCCTACTAGGTTAAAGCGATATTGCTTTTAACTCGACTGCGAATACTGTTATGTAAATAAAGAGTTATCAAAACTTTGACAATACGGTAACACGTCGAAGGCAATATCGTTTTTACCATGTATAATTTCAGCCCAGGTCAGCCAGGAGGCGGCACACATGCGGACATTAGACACAGTCTGTGCGCAGTCCGTTCTATAGCCAGAGCTAGAGTGCCCTGAACGGTACTATCAAGTATGCACCGTTAGCTAATTACTATCCACATGCCTGCCTAACATTTGCCTGGCGAATCCAAAACAAAATAATTGCGGCTATTGAAATTGTTTGCAAATATTTCAAGTCTACTACGTATTATCCTGCGTCTTTAAATGTTGAAAAGGCCGCAGCTATAATGACAAATTAGTCATCTCGTGGACAAATAATACGGGTCATAGTGCGTTTTTCATACAAATGAGGCTAATTCAAAGCCTTGGTTCCTGGCCAGGGATTGTTTTGAGTGAGGTTTAATGGTGGATACTCCGAGGTTTAATAGAGGAGGTCAAAAGTTCTTAAGATACCTAACTGATAGCTCAATCAGTTAACACCACAGCTAGAGAGTTTGGATCAGCATTTGGATTTTCTTACATTTTATTGCTATTTTAGATGTTTTTCTGAACATGCACAATTCCGGCGTTAACCGCAGATTCAATCAGTTGGCTATCCTAGGAACTCTGGAAGTCCTGTATCGATGCTCGGGGTATCCATCATCAGATTTCACAAAAAGCATCCCCTGGCGAGGAACCAAAGCTTCGAAATAGCCTCGTTAGTATGAAAAACGCACTCTGACCCGTGTTATTTGACCGCGAGAGTAGTATAAACAAAGTCGCTTTCCGCGTCAGTCTGTCTGTCTGTCTGTAAGTCCGCTAACTCCTAAACCACGCAACGGATTTTGATGCGGTTTTCACGATCAGTTAGATATTTTTTTACGGAAGGTTTTCGTGTATAATAAATTCTGGTTTATGTAAGGGTGTTACTGAAACTCACACTAACCGAAGCGAAGCGAGGGCGGGTCGGTAGGTGGGTATAAAATTAAATAAGGTATTGATATTGTATACTCATCTATAATCGTAGGTACTATTGTTATAAAAACGTGTTTGTAGGTTAGTTTGTTGCAACAATAAAACTGATTGTGATAGTGTTTTAATAATAAATGTTATTCCTGAGTGACTACTAGGTACGCTTTATCCCGGGGAGTGTGCAGGCCTGGTAGCTACCAACCGAAAAAATATAATAATGACCTATCGAGTTTTTTACATATCGTCGGTGATACTGCAATACCGCGTAACTAACAAATTCAATAAGTTGCAAAATGTACCTAATTGAGTTACTCGCTAAGGTGTATTTTTCACCGTATTTAATTTGTTACTTACGAGCTATTGCAGGATCACCGACGATATGCAACTAACATTCCCAATGAAATAGCATAGCCGAGTTTATCAAATTGAGAAACACGAACAAAATAACCTTATTTTATTTATATTTTTTAAATCCTAATTCTTAGAAACGAGTTTCGGCAATTTTGTATTTAAATCCCTGATTTTCCTCCTTTGTAAATATGAGTACCTACCTATTTCGCAAAGAGTGGATGAGTTACGGTTACAAGTAGGGTTGCCAACCGTACTATATTATATAGTATTGTACTATATTATATAGTATTGTACTATATTTTGACTCTCTGTACTATATACTGTTGAAGAAATATATAGTACGCAAAAATACTATATTTTGGGGGATTTTACAAAGTACTTCAATTTACACACATAACTGACGTAACACACGTTCCAAGTGAATTTTATTAAATGGCAACATTTCTCGTCCACTAATATTGTCATTATTGTCAATAATCAATAACACGGTCACACACATCTTGCGACAGTTGCACAAAAAGTGGCTGTACATTTTTGAAAAATCTCAAAATGATTTAACAAACTTATTAAAAATTGTCTCGACTCTTTTGTCTGTACCAGCTTCCTCTGCATTCACAGAGAGAGTTTTCTCAATAATGAAACTGAAATGGAGGGAAGACAAAAACAGGGCTGATATATTAAACTTGATTAAAAGTGAGCTATTAGTCTACATTAATTTAGATATTGAGTGTACTGAATCTTTTACAGAGTTTGTGTCTAATAAAAAACTGTTAAGAAGTGCACAAAGTCAAAAAATATATAAATTTAAATAATAAAGAGAACTGTATGATTGTTAAGTCTGCTTTCATTTTATCCTTTAATGTAATTTCTTTCTTAATTAATGGTGGTGGTCGGGGTCGAGGTGATAAGTGAGTGATCACACTAATCACATCACGCATGCTGATGAAGATTAAAAAGTTCTAAATTACCTGAAAGCTGTTCAAGTTAAAAGAAGTGTTATTTAAAAGGAGTTCACAGAATGCTAGTAAGTATAGTTTAGCCCAAAATAAAGAGTTGTCTTAAAGTACTATATTTTTTTACTGTGTACTATATTTTTTACACTTTTTTTTGGAAAATACTATAAATCCCCCAAAAATAGTTGGCAACCCTAGTTACAAGTTACAATGCATCGACACATTTGGTTCATTAAACAAAAAAACAAAAAAAAAGAAACTTAAATTAGCAGAGTTTAGTCACCAATCAATTCCTGTTCCAACTAATCTTCATTAACTGATCCGTCTAACTCCATCAACTGCCCGTTAAACTCCATTCAATTTGTTTCCATTAAGAAAACTTCACTAGATCGATTTACTTCCACCAATTAGATGTAGGTACTTACTCCCGTACCTAGAGACATTTTAGAGGCAATCAAAGTCTGCTTTTGGTTAAGAAATATTGTCCAACGATTTCAGTTTGTCTGTTCTATTACCATTTTAAAAGAAGTTATTTTTGCTGTTTTGATGGCGATTTTAAGTTTTTTTTATTCATAGACAAGTTTGATTAAGGGACGAGTTAATTGTCTTTGAAATGTCTCTAGAACGGCGGTAAATCTATCTCGATTTTTTGTTTTGTAAATATTTTTTTTTACTCTATACTTTTTAGAGATCATAATACGATGCTATTATATAGGGTTACCCTCGTTTCATCAAAAAGTTTTTGGTCAAATGTTTCATTCCCAAATTTGCAAAAATTTGGGATACAATACATTCGACCAAAAATGTTTTGGCCAAACGGCAGGCAGGCATTATATATAAATATAATATTTATTTTATTTACTCAGGCAACATAAAAAGCCTACAGTAGTATTTGTTTCCTGTGTAAGTTTCCACATCAGAGAGATAATCATCTTCAAGATGCCATTCCCGCAACCACATACTCTGTCAACTAATGCGACAATTCCACTTCACCAAATGACACCACCCAATGATTCTTAATGCAAATGCTGGATTTGACGCCGAAAATACCTAAATCACTACGTATATGCCTACGAGTATAACCTCGTGAGGCCCAACTACAAACGGAGATTTTCGTAACTGGAAATTTGATTCTTACAGCAAGGAGTTCAATCAACTTTGCTCGTAAAGGCAAATTTCAGTTTTGAAACTCCTAAAATATAGTTTAAACTAAATTGCCTTGATTATGAATCTCCTATAGCACACCAGGTCTCACAAGGATAATATTTAAGGAGTTCCCTCAATCCCTCATGGATCCCCCATCAGAGACCAACTTGGTGATATTGGGGCCAATCTCGGGAGTATCCCTATCAAACATAAACATAAGTTTCACAATCGGTCCACAATTGACGGAGAAATCGGTGAACATACATAAAAAAACATACAGTGGAACATAGAACCGCCTCCATAGAAGTCGGGTAAAAATCGTCACGACGGAACGACTTAATCGTTATTACCTGACTCTGAGTGGTGGTTAACTAGTCCCCGTACCGCGGCCTACTTTAGTTGCCTTTCAAAATGTAAGGGTTTAAAAAACGGAGTGAATGACCTAAGGAGGATAAAGAGCTGTAAGGTTATTCTTCCAAATAATTCGACGACGCTGCGCTTGAGTTCGACCAAGGTAGAGACACTTGCGTACAAGTAATGCTTACGCGTTGAGGGGTCAACCAGTGTATCATAATCAATGAGCTCGGCTGGGAATTGTTTAGAATAACCCGACCGGCGGCGTCAAGGGCGCCCGGCGCTCCGACGACTCGACACTACACCAAAATCGGTTTGTCTTTCCGCTTGCATATGTGTGCGTAAGCGCATCTATCCTTTATTTAATTATGAATAGCCTAACATTCTACTTTTCGTCCAGGTGCCCTATTCTACTCGGTAAAGCAATATTGATTTTGACATGCAGGGCAGAGTGAAGTCTGTAAAAATTTTGAAACTGCATTCATATGAGAGTTTTATTATTGATTTTTAGTCAATATAGATTTTTTTATTATACTGATTATAATTGAGTAATTTTGAAATTGATTCTTGGGGTGAGTTTGTTTACGAGTGGTCCCCTCTTTTAATATCATAACTTAAATGTTATCAAATCCAAAAGGGGGACCCGCAGGTAGGCAAAAACGCCGCATAAATTAATTTTAAATTAGTAATAAAATAGTAATGTATTTAATTAGAATTATTCTAGTATATATTTGTTTGTTTATCCTATTTTATATATGTCTGTATATGTTTATTCGTATTTATTTGCCATTTTTTCTTTATCTTCTCTCTTAAATTGTTGTACGTTTAGCCATCCGCTGTTTTATTTCTCTCTCAATCGCACAAAGGTTAACTGAAAGAGACCCCTTAAAAGAAAAAGTTCGCCTTTATACATACCTACCTTTTGTGTTTCTGTTTCGTTTTTTACTTTGTTATTTTCTGTTCGTGCAATAAAGAGTTTACATACATATATGTCAAGTTACAAATAATATTTGTAGAAAATTTAGTAAGTATTATTTATAGTTTAATAGTACAACTGATAAATTTGATTACATTATATTGTGTTTTCTATTACAACATTTTTAGTAGGGACTGAAATCCTTCTTTAACGCGCTGACACACCGCGCTTGAATGGCGCTTTTTACAGTCAACCAGTGATTAATATGATCACAAGAAGTGGTGGTAGGACCCTGTGCAGGGTCCGTCCAGATCGCTACCACCATCTTATCCATTAACCTACCGCCAAGCAGCAATGTTCGCATTATTGTGTTCCGGTGTGGGGATAAGACAGCGGGTGAAATTACTAGCATAGAGGCCTCAGGGTTGGCAACGCATTTGAGATCTTAGGATTGCAGTATTCAGAATTCAAATGTCTTTGGGTCTCAGATTCTACTTACCATCAGGTGGCCTGAACGCTCGTGTGCCTTCCCCTTGCCATAAAAAGTCTCCTACGTTTTGGTTGACAGCGTCACTTTAACACAGTTCACAGGGGCCTACGAAAATTGGTTGACTGTACCTACAGGTAACGTACGATGAATGATAATTTAACATCGAATGCGGTTACCCACATAGCTGTAAATACGTGCACACATGTTTATTGTGAGTCACACTTGTTACAGACAAAGGTAGCGGCTTGCCCGAGTCGGTTATTGGCAAGATCGCCTGTGCGCAGACGTCAGTGGTGCAGATTTAATTAAAGGTACCTACTACGAGTAGCTGTTTGCATTTGCCTTTATTCTTCTCACTAAATCAATATTGCTTTTGATATACATGTATGTACTTACATAGAATCTTTATATTTTAACCCCGTGTGGCTGCCGGGTTAGAATAGTGCCACTCCATGTCTTCCCGTGGATGTCGTTAGAGGCGACTAAGGGAACGGGGCGATGGGCTTGCAACCTGTCACTTATACACTAGTAAACTTCTTGGCCCGATTGAGCAAATAGTTTTTTTTTTTTAAGTTGTTTGTATTTCTGTATCTCCGCCTACCCTACTCCGGGAATGAATTCGCGATGTTATCGATGTAATGTATGTATAAACTTTTTATTAGACAAAGAAAATAACAAAGTATAAATAAAACAGAAACACGAAAGGTGGGTCCAGCTTTGGGAGCTTTTACTGCCTGAAACTTGTCGGGATTTTTAAACGACTTCATAGACATAAACAAGTTTTGTATGTATGGATGTGTGGATGTTTGTTACTCTTTCACGCTGCAACGGCTGGACGGATTTGGATGATATTTTGAATGGAGATAGCTTATACCCGGGATTAACACATGGCTACTTTTCATCCCGAAAATTTTATAAGTGATCGTGTGAACGATAATTGAAATGTATGCGGACGAAGTCTATTAATACTAATTTAATTACAAGTCATACCTACTTAAGTTAATTTCTATATACAATTAATAGATAGGAATTATTCAGAAAATACATGATTAGGTTTAAAAAACCACTGTGTGAGGCTATAGAAGCATTGCTGGACCAATCAGTTTTTAACTTTGCCCTTAAATATTGTTACGCTGGAAGCGTTTACAGTTTGTAGTGATAAATGATAAATGATAAAAATGTTTAATAATTTTCTTTCTTACAGATCTCCTTTTAAGTATGAGAGTACCTGTGTCAGGAGTATATGTGTGTGTGTGTGTGTGTGTGTGTGTGTGTGTGTGTGTGTGTGTGTGTGTGTGTGTGTGTGTGTGCGCGTGCGCGTGTGCGTGTGCGTGTGCGTGTGCGTGTGCGTGTGCGTGTGCGTGTGCGTGTGCATGTGCGTGTTATCGAATAGTCAACGTTATGATGGCTCTTATTTATTTGACAGAAATAGCCGCCGTGTTAAAAACAAAATGATAACGTCATGTAAAAAGCAATATATATTTACCCAGTAGAATGGAGCCTCTAGGCTGGGTAAAGTGTTTTCAATTCACGTTGCGTCCCACTACAAAATTTTAGGTACATTGATATGACCATGCATTTAATGACAATTGCACGTGCGCCTTTGTCGATTGAAACTATATTCGTCATTATTTATGCTATATTAGCAACGGTCTGTTTCTCAATCGCGAATATATATTTTATCTTTTAATGCCAAGGTATACTTTCAATTATGACAAACAGCTCTCTGTTACTATTAATAGAGATACCGAATTGTAACAATGTAAAGACAATAGAATTAAACAAGTGACATCATATCGACGATTAAGAATCATTAACACGTGACTATTTTAGCTGGGGCTCTGTATTCAAGTTTGTTAATGTTGACATAAAGACATGCTATCATAAAGTCACCATTACGGTAGCTCCCTCCACCGCCGCTGGCAGACACTCGCAGACATAAGAGTTATCAAAACGTTGACAATACGGAAACAAGTCAAAAACAGTATCGTTATAACGCAGTTGAATAAAGGCCCTGTTGTACTGTCAAGTAAATAAAAGCCATCGTGACGTTGACAAAACGATAACATGTCAATAGCAATATCGTTCTACCGAGTAGAAAAGAAGCCCAGGTATCGTACTTTATACAGTGTGTAAATGGTATACGGGCGTTCCTTTTAACTGTGGTTAGTACAACCCCTACTGAGCACATTTAGGCAGCTTTTGTTAAAATTAAATAAAAAAAATAACCATACAAAATAACTTAACACGCAATGTAGGTATAACGAAAAATGCAATGAATTAAAAACTCAATTAATGACGATTCAAAGTTAAGTATTATTAAAGCTGAGGCTACTTAAGCCGAAATACACATTTTCACAAGTAAACTTTACGTACTTACCTGACAGATGGACTTCGATGTACATTGCGGGTCAATAGTATGTTCAAAAATTAATAACGGTGTATACGTTAGCGTAATCAAAATAATTCTTTCTGTTAATGATTAGTAGAGTCTTAATCTATGTCCAGTTTTAATAAACGCCCGTATACCATTTACACACTGTATATATATACTGTAAAATACTTACAAGTTTCAGGCAGTAAAAGAGCAGAGAATTAACATCTCCAAATAGCACATTTCCTCACTGGAATTTGGCAAGTTTAAGGGCTTATAATACGGCCGCAGGTGCAGCAGCAAAATAACGCAACCGAAGAGCTCAAAATGACCCGTACTCGACGAATACGTCGTCTCTAGCATTTTAAGCGAGTTATTCTTTTTAGATACTTTTGATGCTGACAGTACAAAACGTAGTCGATGACAAATTTTCCACTGCAAGCAGAGCCCTATGGTGATATAATTTAAGGTAAACAAACAAAGAAATGCACGTGCCAACCTGAATTGGTGCTCGTAATCTCAATGCGTTCCAGCTGTGGCTCGTTTAGTGCCCGTAACTCTTGATTGATGAGTCAGACGGCCTGGAAATGACATCAGTATGGGTATTCTCTAACGATATCAATCAGAGTTCGACGACTATTCTGCCGGACAAAGCAGAAAGGCGGTATACGCATAGAACTTCATATTCTACTTAATGGCCTTTTTCTTTTGGAGAGTATTACAAAAACCATTTAGCATCCAATTGACCTTCAAAATTAAGCTGACTCACAAGTTACGAGTACTTAACTGTTTTAACTATATAGCTAGAGATCGTTGAATTGATTCTTGCTAGTCAGATATTTCTATATTTATAAAGGATACTACATAATTCAGTAGCAATCTTTAATAAGTACCTATTCGATTAAAATCCAATTTACACAAGGTATGTTATGTGGTCCCAAGTCGGGCCCACAGTAGCGGGGTAGTTTTCCGGTGACGTAGTTCCATCACCATAATTTCAGCAGAAACACGTCCACTGAAAATGCAAGGACCGGTCCTGCGCCACTTGGATGCATTGTTCCCCACAACCTAATAACCCAGAAATTAATTGATTTGATAGTACACGATTGAACTCATGAGTAGCTATACATCGTCGCAATAACGTAGTCGACAAATTCGCTTCTGAAATGATAAGCAATAACACCGCAGCTGGGAGACACCGTTAGCTGCAGTCGCTCGATCTTTTATCTCACGATGACTTTACAAAACTCAACGGTGAAGTGTTTTTGTTTTGTTTTCGCGAAAAGAGCAACGTATTATTCATTGCATTTGACTAGTAACAGTGGTTGAGCGATTCTTCGGCGTTTTACCCGCCGTCATTGTTGTCTTCGCAATTTATTCGAGATCAAATTAACGAGACGGTTTTTTATTTAAATTAATTTAAAATGAACACCAGGTCTTCTTCTATTTATATCAGAAGTTGCTAGTGTAATTATCATTATTTTTAATATGTTTAAGAAATCGATTATGGTTCAACCGCCCAAACGTTAACCCAGTAACTGTCGGGTAAGCCCGCGTTTCCTCATACATAGACGATAATTCACTGATAAATATAAACTTATATATTTGTAGGTTTTATTATAATTGCATAATATAAACATTCTACGTCATTACGGAGATTGTTGCTGTTGTTGTTTATAAATTAACAGTCAGCGATTTACTCCAAAGGTGTTAAGATTGTATTGTAATGTCTTCCCCTCCGTCTTAAGGGATGGTAGTCCTCACGGGTAGGAAGACTAGGAAATCACTTTTTCCCTGATAAAATACTCCTAAACTTCAGAACCTCAAGAGTCCTAATTCTGTCCTTAGGGAAAGATAAGCTGCATTCTTCAGAAACTGACAACTGTAGTAAGTAATCTACCTAATTGTAAAAAAAAAATTTAGGTGCGTACAGATAAGACAGGCGTTCTTTAACTTAAGCAACCTGCTTTTTTGTCTAGATTCACAAGCCGTTCCTGTCTATAATTTTGGATAACCTGTGGATTTTCCGTTGATATTAAATGTGTTTAGAAACACTTAACTTGCATCACGAAATGCATCGCAGTGCATAGACTAAATTCGAACAGACCGCCGCACGCATGATAAGCATACCTTACTTACACAAACCATTTCTACTTTATATTACTACTTACCCGTCTCTCAGCTATGATAGCTAGTCATGTCATGTCACAAGCGCTTAACTCGGTTTCTTCTTAGAATAATAACACATAGAAACGTAGTCCATGCACCAATGTGACGCCACTCGAACCTGACCAAATTCGATCTGCTTAGTACAACATTTTTTGTGTGCTAGTGTGCATATCGAGACGAGAACATTACACCTACTTGCTTCCATTTGTGGCTTTAAGTTTGACGTGTCTCCTGTAAAAATGTATAATTCTATGTGTTATCGATTGGTGAACGAATTTACGCTCGTACCTTAGTACCAATTTCACCATACGATGTTAACCGCCTAACAGACGATTAGAGCGGTAACAGTTGTCAAAATGAGTGAACTAACAGTCGATTAACATTGATTATTTAACATCGTAAGTATTTAAAAATCGAACAACGATCAATTTTTTTTATCACTGTATATGATGATTGTATTAACAAATCACAAAAATCTTAGCCTGTTTATGCAAAATGTGGTTACAGAGTTATCAAGAAGTGTTGTGTTAGAGTTGTTGGTATTTCTCTAGCTCTGCCTACCTCAATCTGGGAATGAAGGCGTGATGTTAGTATGTACGAGTATATAGAAATAGTGACATTCGTTTCATTAATTCCATTTGTTCCGGTCTCAGTTCCCCAGGTACATAGGTACCAAGGGAAGTAATCTTGCTTAATTTGCAACATTTCCTTGATATTTCCGATTGTAATTTAGGTAATTATACTATACGATTATATAAACTTATTGAAGGACAAAAATATTCAATAACAAACGAGGTACCGAAATTGAATACCTGTATTTTTGTATGAAAATAATACCGGTATTCAAGCCCTGGAAGCAACTTCTTTGTTCTCCGTATTGCTACATGATTTTTTGCCTATTTATTGTGACATAGGTATGGTTTAATATTTCTTCAATTCACTGAATGCAAACAAGCTTGAAGAATCAAATTTGTATGATCGCGTCGCCAACGCCATTATTGTCTTTTAGCTACGAGAAATCAATACAACGGCAGCGCAGCGCTTCCGTGTTGCGCGGGCGCACTGACGGTTGTTTTGAAATTCGACGCCGACAGCCACCTGCGAAGAATGCCGCCGGAGACCTGAGGAGCTATTCTTTAGGTAGCAAAGGCCATTTGCTCGAACGGACCGGCTTAATTTGAACTCTGCACGGGTTCAAACTGCGCGGTTGTTCGTATCAATGAGGCTGGTTTAATGGTGGCTTCAGAAACTATGGCCTTTGACATTGATAAAATTACCATTTTCCATGTTCTTTTTTGTCTTGTTCTTCGTATCTTTTCTATATACTATAAACGTGAGCAATAATATTGGACAGGCAATGTCGTAAATAGGCAAAGCGAATCACTTACGTATTAAAATAGAAAGGAATCGCAGCAAAATCCTGGGCTAAGGGTCACGCCAGGCCCAGGCCAGTTCGACTGAGCGAACGTTTTTTTATCCGTAAGAGAATATCGCCTTGCTAGAGAATGGGCGAGTCCTTGTAACTCGTGTCCAGTAATAACCCCCCACGTACTAAGTATAGCTAAGCCGGTTCGAAATTGCATCTGGAGCAGTCTCTACATATTTATTATCGAGTGAATCATAGCACCTTAGCGTATCTGTGGACTTCGTTATTTTTGCATCTAAACTAGTTTAACTGGTGCAGTTTTGGATATTTTCTTCCGAGATATGTCCAATGGTCATCAAGTGAAGGCTTGGCTTGAGTAACCAAGTCAAGGTTAAATAACATTCGAATTTTTTTTAGGAGTTCTCTAGTTCCTCACGGAGAAATCGTTAAACATACATTATAAGGAAAAACATACAACGGAACATAGAAGCTCCTCCTTTATAGGGTTCAGTACCCGAAGGGAGCCCAACGGAACCCTATTAATATGCCTACCCTGTCCGTCCGTTTTATCTTTACAATGACCTGTATCTTTTGCACCTAAATAGATATAGCGGGTTGATATTTTTTCAGAATAAGTGTTAACTAGCGACCCGCCCCCGCCTCGCTCCGGGTTAAAGTATTATACATTTAAACCTTCCTCTTGAAACACTCGATCATTATGCGAGTTTAAACACTTTAACTTCTATTCTACTTGAGAAAATCATATTGCTTTTGACATGTTATCGTATTGTCAACGTTGCGATAACTCCTTATTCACTTGACAGCAATGGCGGTGGCCGAAAAAACAATACGAAGACATTGTCAAAGGTAATATGATTTAACCCAGTACAATATAGCTCCAGTACTCATCGATGCCACAGATTAAATATAAGAGTTACTTACTACTCTCATCAGAATCAAAACCAGCCAAGTGCGAGTCGGGGTCGTGCACGAAGGGTTCCGTACCATTATCTATACAACCACGGTGTCTGTATTAAGATCAAACAAAAAACGGCGAAAAATAAAATATTAATATAATTTTAATTTAATTATTTATTCTTAAAGTGAATATACAACTAAATATTCAGTGAATATTCCAAGCGTCCACCTGTGTAGCAAAAAAACGACAACAAAACACGTTTCTTGTATGGGAGCCCCCCTTAAATATTTATTTTATTTTGTTTTTAGTATTTGTTGTTATAGCGGCAACAGAAATACATAATTTGTGAAAATTTCAACTGTCTAACTATCGCGGTTCATGAGATACAGCCTGGTGGCAGACAGACGGACGGACAGACAGCGAAGTCTTAGTAATAGGGTCCTGTTTTTACCCTTTGGGTACGGAACCCTAAAAACCGAGCTGGCATCGTCGCATGCATCCTTGATGTATTAGAATCGACCACGATGTTCCGTGAGGCGGTGTTTATCGCATGTACCTAGCGCAGTGAAATAAGCCTGCCCATACTAAAAACGCTAGAGACTAAAATGTAAGTACATTATATAGCTGCGATTATTACCTTCAAGTTAGTGTTATTGTATTCTGTCCAAAGTCCGAACCGCAAAGCTGACTGCGCGAGCGCACGTAAGAAGGACGACCTTGTGCTTACCACATTCTCTGCTCCAGTGATACAGTTCCGTGCAAAACTGCGAGATTAGCGAGGTCTTTGTTCGGTGCAGGGATCCTTAGGCTTTAACGACGCGATTGTAGGGAAGGAAGAAATATCACACGAATATTTTCCCTTATCGAAAACATATCCGGGACCACCAGCTTTATAAGCCAGGGTCACAAAGTAACTTAACTGGGGTATAAGTGACAAACTTAAGTAAAACAAATTATTAATTTCCTGGTACAATTAACTAGTACCAAGGGGTTTGATGCTACCTTTTAATCGAGGAAGTTGGCTCAGTACGTGCTAACTATAAGTATTTCTAATGAGCTTTCAAATTGCTATAAGATTCATACAATATCCCTGTTATGTACGCAAGTTTCTGGCTATACTAGTTTTAATGTAGAGTCAATCGTAGAAATTGATGTATCAGACGTCAAAACTGATGTTTAACCCCCAATGCAAGAGAGGGGTGTTATAAGTTTGACCACTATGTGTGTGTCTGTCATAGCTCTCAAACGGATGCATTTTTTTGAAGTAGGTATCCTAGTGGTGGTTTTTAGACATGTTTTATCAAAATCGGTTCTGCCGTTTCAAGGTCATCGGCTCTTTTAGCTGGGGTAAGGATCTTAGACGCATAATGGGTATTTATATAATATATTTATATTACTTTCAAATATACATACATATGTGTGATCTAAAATTTGAAACACACGTATGCTACATAGCTATGCAAAAAGTCATGGTCTGATGCTGCAGTCAGCATACACTTGTACACTATTAAATAAAAATTCAATGTTTTTTTTAATAATAACACCTAATTATTAAGTCTTCGACGCGACGACGCTTAAAATCACAAATTATAACTACTTAACTATATAGCGACCCGCCCTCGCTTTGCTCCGGGTTTATATGTATTATACATTTCTTGAATCACTCCATCTATTAAAGACAACTGCATCAAAATCCGTTGCTTAAAGAACTAAGCATATATTGGGATAGACAGCGATAAGCGACTTTGCTTTAGGTATATATACTATGTAGTGATTAAGTATTTAAAAATGTAAGTTAACTTAATAATAGAACAATTTTTGAGTTATAATATAACGACGGTTCATTGCACGTTACTACGGAACCACAGATATGAAGATAATGTCTGTTTGAGTAAGATTTCGATAAACCTCCACTCGCCGAAATAAGATAACGTCTTATCTTCCAGACAAAAGCAGATTATTGTGGGAAAAATGTTAAACTCTGCCAAACCTTACCTATATGTTAGGTACACCATCTAATTAGTATACACGATTAATTATCATTAGCACAGTGTTCTCGCGTACATTTTTTCATCGGATGAACATTAGATTTATTTAGATAAAAAATATGCAGTGATATAATAAGCCGTATCCTGTCATTTCACCAGAAAACGTTTCACAAACTGATTAATTTCACAAACATATCATTTGGCAAACTGCATTTTTTTCCGAAACTGTAAATATTGCTGGACCATCGTGTAGAACCCAATAGTCTCCGAAAAAAATGCAATTTGCCGAATGATAATGTTTGTGAAATGAATCAGGTTGTGAAACATTAGTGAACCTATGCTATGTAAGCTGCAGAAGTATGGTTGCATTCATAGTTTCAGAAAATATATACAAACGACTAGTTATAATTATTGTCAGGAGATTAATAGGCATGGGACAATGTCACCAAATTACCTAGTCCGAAACTTACCTCTAGGCTTATATTTTACTACTACTAGACATATAGAGATAAACTTACTTATATAGAGGAATAGCCACTTAAATACATATACATATATATATTGTAGTTTATGTAAGTTTAAGTATGTTTAATGATGTATAATGACATATCTTTCTATCTATTTATGTAAGTATTTGAATGTATTAGTTTAGTTTTTTTCTATGGTTTTTTTTTATGGTCTTTTTGGTTAGGTTTTGTTTTTTGGGTGCTCTAAATAAATTTGTACACCTGTGTACTCGATGCACAACCATTCACTTTTCTCAATCTCTCAAGGGTTAGCTGGAAGAGATCCCTTAAAGGGATAAGTTCGCCTTTGTACATCTTTTTATTTTTATTCATTGTATTGTTTTGGTCTTTTGCACAATAAAGTTTTTACATACATACATACATACAATATCCACGACTCCAGAACAAATACTCGCGCTATTAAGGTCTTGAACACAAAATTTTGCAATTCAGGACATATTTGTATTCTTGCAGCTGACTGTACTTTAGGTACGTTGGTAATTGGTGGCCTTAACACATCTGACAAATTGGTGTGGCATTTCAAACACGGTAAAGCGATTAGGTGCTAAAGTGCTACCTATAGATATTTATGATTCTTTGATCTATACGTACATATAAACAAAACGTGCATTTTATTGCTTAATATTTTACCATTTTTATCACAGTGCATGCAAACATTTCACACACATTGTGTCAATGGCATTTTTTTTTGTTAAGGAGAAGGCACACGAGCACTCAGGCTACCTGATGGTAAGTGAAATCTGAGACCCATAGACATTTGATTTCTCAAGACTATAATCTTAAGAGTGCAATCCTAAGACCTCAAATGCGTTGCCAAACCTGAGGACTAAGATGAAATGCCTGAATACAACAATGCGAATGCTGCTTGGCGGTTGGTTCAAGGATAAGATGGTGGCATCCACAAACCACATACATATAAAGGTGTTATTCTCTCTAAAACTCTCTCTCTTCTTTCTTACAAGCGAGCTCACTCGACGGTTAAACTACCTAATTGAGAAAGCGCACCAAAAAACGTTTTTTGTACGCTCTAACGGGACTACATAAACTCGCCGATAAAAAATTGGTGAGAGAAGAAAATCCTTAAGATAATTAAATGGCAGTTATACGCGGGGATCTACCAACACTTTTGAGTTGTATGACTAAGCAGCATTGCACCTGCGAGGTAAATAGAAGTTGTTAGCTCGGAGATTATGCTTGCTTTCCTAATCAGTGAGTAATATTAGAATAAGGGTATACTTTGTCCGTCCAATGAGCCGTGGAACAATGGGTTGTTTATGTCTTTACGCATCACAGGCTGGCAAAGGAGCGGTCTTTAACAATGAGGCTAGCTTCGATGCAGTTGTTTGGGATTCAAGTAACCTCTATTTGTAATTGGGACCGTATTAATAAAGCCCTGAGACTTCTGAGATAAGACTCAAGATGCGTTAGAATCGACAGTTTTTAGGGTTCCGTTTCCGGGATCGCTTTGTTGTCCGTCCGTTTGTCTGTCTCTGTTCTCTAGTAAAAAATAAAACTACTACGTTAACGTATCGTAACGTAAAAAGATACGGCCGTATTCGATTTCAACACAGGGGAATCAAAATGTACCTATAGGGTACTTCCCATAGACCTAGAATCTTGAAATTTGGTAAGAAGAAATTTCTTACAGCACAGGTGAAGGAAAAAACCATAAATTGCTCCAGCACAAAAAAAATGCGTTTGAAGACTTATTTGAAGTTGGTAAACTAATCGCTACCTATTTCGGTGTATAGAGACAACAGTTTGTCCACGGCAAAGTCAAGTTTGTCCCTCAATTTAATTTTACATTCTTATACGTTTGTTTGTACGGAATCGTCGGTGCGGAGACCGACTCGCACCGGCTTTTTAGGGTTCCGGAGCCGAATGGCAAAAACGGAACCCTTATAATTTCGTCATGTCCGTCTGTCCGTCTGTATGTCACAGCCATTTTACTCAGAGCCTATTGGCACTATATAAATGAAATTTGGAGGATAGATGTATTCTATGAACCGCTATACAATGATGTAGTAAAACTGAAAAAAAAAATATTTAGGGGTGGCTCTCCATACATGTAACTAGGGGACGAAAATTTTTTTTTTTTGAGTTACTTCAGCGTGTAGGGTATTTTTAGATAGAGCTTCCAAAATGATACGGAGGTTTTTAAGTGACTTTTTTACGTACCTAAGTGACAGTTGGCGAGATATACGCTTCTAAAGTCGTAAAAATTCTGTCCGGGTGGGTAGCTTTTGAACTGTTAAATAGAACATTCTAATAAAAATTACAGTAGTAGAACATACGAAATACTTCCAACCAAAATTGTTTTGAACACGATACGTATAAAGTTTTTAAGATTTTAATTAAAAAAAAAAAAAAAAACAACCGCGAACCTTGACAATACGGAAACACGTCAAAGGCGATATACCTATCGTTTTTACTGTGTTGTAGAACCTTAGCCCTGTTGAGGTGTTTAATAGGTAAAAAGGAAACAAAGGAACAATAATACACACTTCCGCCTTATAATATCTTCTTGTCGACACGCTAGCCTCGTTGGTAGTGACCCTGCCTTCGAAGCTAGGGGTCCTAGGTTCCAATCCCGGTAAGGGCAGATATTTGTGTGATGAGCACAAGTATTTGTTCCTGAGTCTTGGATGTTTTCTATGTATTTAAGTATATATTTTTCTATATAAGTAAGTTTATCGTTGTCTAGTACGAATAGTAGAGAGTATAATAATAATAGCCTAGAGCTTAGTTTGGGACTAGGTCAATTTGTGTGAGATTGTCCCCTGATATTACTATTATAATATTACTTAGTATGGATTTGGTTCTCGTGTGTAGTCACCGGAAAATTTACAATCTCTATTAAGTACCTATTAGAGGCATAAGAGCGGGTCATATGTTTTTGAGTCCAATGTTACATACATACTATCACACCTTCATTCCCAGAGTGGGGTAGGCAGTGCTACAGAAATACCGACAGCTACAAAAAGAGTTGTTGGTAATTCTGTAACCATACTTTGCACAAACAGGCTAGGATGTTTACCAGTGTATTAGTAGCAGGTTGCAAGTAGGGAATGCAAATAACCGGATATTAAACCGAATTTAGTATGCAAAAAACCGGGCAAGAGCATGTCGGACCATGCTCAGTGTAGGGCTGGTCCGAAGCTGTTAAGTACTACAAAAATAAAAAATCATCAAGTACTTAATCATTAATTTTCTATTTAAAGTCAATCGGTGCCGTCGTAGATGATTTTAGTAGGTATAAACACTTTAATCGCCTGTATCTCAAGAACCAATGATGTCTACTTATACTGTAATAGGCTAGTTGACTCTGTTTTAAAGTAGGTCTCAAGTTATTAATTATTGTCCGATTAGATGAAAAAAAATATTCCCATATTTTTTTAGGACCTACAAAACCGCAAAACTTTATTTTAAAGGTTTAGTTTTCGTTAACAGGCGAAAACGCTTACAGCCATATTAGTCTATAGATTATCTGTGCTGTGACGTCATAAGGGCCGAAAACAAACATTTGACATTTGACGAGAGCATTTGACATATAGATAAACAATTTATCATTTTCGAAACCTCGATACTTTTATTAATAAAAACCATGACTTCCACTAGTTTACATGGAAAATATAGTAATCAACGTTATTGTATATTCCGAGAATGCAAGAACGCATCAATTACGACCCCAGGGAAATTATGGATTAGAATGCCCAGTGAAATAAATATGCGAAATACATGGCTAAAACTTGCTAAAAAGGATCCTGACTTTATCGAAAGAAACAATTTTTGATTTTTTGCGAAGATCACTTTGATGTTAGTATTTACTTAATAAGTTATTCAGTTTCTACAAAAACTTTTATCTTCAATAATAATAAGCTCGGCAGAGCAGAAATCTGGATTCAAGGCAAAAAAATTACCGACCATCAATGTGTCGATTCTTGGTAAGTTTGTGCTATCTGCATTCACGAATCCAACATCCATGATTGCTCTTATCAATAAAACTAGAAAGCAGTAACAATAATACACAGATTAGGTTTTTACTAATGTTAAAACGACTACGATCATAACACAACCTCAAAGTCCATGAGTCATAAATGTCAATGTCATGTACCATTGCGAATTTCACTCGTATAAGAACCGACATGAAGTTTGCTTAGAGTCCTATGACGTCACAACAAGTCCGACAGCGTTTTCAGAGTTCAAATTAAAAAATAAAAATGAACAATTTTAAATAAAAAATACGTAGCCATCTTACACTTTTAATGTCTGAAATCGATAAATATTGGTTTCTTAAGTCTAATACTACAGAAAATATTAATTTATTAAGCCAAATTTAATATGAGGCAAGTAGCCTATTCTATGGAACTTGCTAACTATGTAAACAAACAATATATTGAAATTGACATCTAATGTCAATTTTAGTATGGCGGCTTGTTTACATAGTTAGCAAGTTCCATAGAATGAAACTTTAGTTGTGATAGTTTTCCTTTAAAATTGGTTATATGCTCTTTCATTTAAGATTTTTTCTGATTTTTAGTATATCGACGGTTCTGTGACTCAACCTCGTATATTTAATATTGTCCAGTATAAACTGACACGCACTAAGTATGTACTCGCGTACTTAGTGAGTGTCAGTTTATACTGGACATTATTCTATATACGAGGTTGAGTCGCAGAACCGTCGATATGTAGTTTTGTCTGTAGGGGGGGGGGGGGGGACACTAGAGTCTAACAAAAATTAGCGCTTTAAAGCTTAATATTTCATAAACGGATTACTTAATCGATAAACTGTTTGAACAAACACATCATATTTTTGAAAGACCTATCCAACGACACCCCACACTATAGGGTAGACGAGAAAAAAAAAATACATCCCCAAGTTACGTGTAGGGGAAGTACACAAAAAAAATTTTTTTTACTTTTTATTGTACCCCTTTGTCTTTGCACTAGGCTGCGGACGGACGGACGGACGGACGGACATGGCGAAACTATAAGGGTTCCTAGTTTGACTACGGAACCCTAAAAACGGTTAATAACCGACTATTTGCATTCCCTAGTTGCAAGCCCATCGCCTAACAGTACTAGAAGCCCTCATTCCCTTAGTAGCCTTTTAAGACATCCACGGGAAGACATGGAGTGGCACTATTCTAACCCGGCAACCACACGGGCACAAGTTAGGGTGAGTCCAATGTTAGATAGGTAATATCTAATTAGTAGTAACAAATCTCAAAATATTTTATTCTGTGTTTCATATTTCATACTGACAAGGAGAAATACCGATTTTATAAATTCCGACTCCCAAATTGTAACAATTCTGAATTTTTCTGCACCCAATTCGAATTTTAAAACTCGAATAATTTCAAATTCGGACATAGATATACTAAACGCAAATGTAAATACAGTGCGATAGGTGTAATAATTACTTTCAGGTATTCGAATGAGTACATTGCTTTTACAGATACGAGTAGAGCCGACATAATCAAATGGTACATTGTAGCTAGGGGCAGAAAGTGCGAGATTTATGGACGAGTCATATCACACACTGTAGAAGGTTCGAACTTTCGTGATTTCAACTCACAGGTTTTGTTAATTAAATAGCGAATCGCGTTAATTGAACTTTATTAATTACAACCTCGACGTTTCGATCGTGGTCAAGAGAAGACTGAAGAGGCGGGGATCAAATTATTTGTAGGTAGAGGAGATGCTCGTAGAACTGATGGCCGTTGGAGCGGAAAGGTTCTAGAGTGGTGACCGCGAACCGGGAGACGAAGTGTTGGCAGACCTTCCACAAAGTGGACTGACAATCTGATAAAGGTCGCGGGAAACCGCTGGATGACAGCAGCAGAGGACCGGTCGTTGTGGAAAACCCTGGGGAAGGCCTTTGTCCAGCAGTGGACGACTTGCGGCTGATAATGATGATGATGAGAGGAGATGAATAATGTTAATTTTACGTGATTCCCGCATAGCTACAAATATATTAAACCTACTTGCCTTGAAGTCACACCAAACCAGGCTAAACGTTCGACGGTCGTATATGGCAGGGCCGGTATAGGCGACCCATTACCACTGGCACTCACCTACAAACCCGTTTCGAAATGTAAAACCGTAATATACTTCTGATAGGTGAGTATCTTTAATTCGTTAGCTTATAATATAATATAATCAAACATAGAAGTTTTTGTGGCATGAATAAAATTGTACTAGGGACTTCCGTACGATATTAATTTATCGATAAATGCTACTTTCTTATGACAGTTATAACTATGAGATAAGTTTTAATGTAACGATAAAAATAAATAGTTATGTACCTATTTTTTTTTTATTTTTCAGTCTTTTCCAAATATTTCCGAAAACCGAGAAGGTATTATATAAGAGTAAGTATACTATTATGCTACACAATGACGTACAAATTAACTAAATAGGCCTTTGTTACAAGGCCCTCTTGTTTTCAGCTTAATAAGTATGTAAATCGATTGAATAGCATTAAAAGAAGTTTTTGTAAGAAACACGTTAATAATAAAATGTTATTTATTAAAATCGATGTTTTTTAATTTTAAAATCTCTTAAAAGTATGACTGTAAATTATTTAATTAAATATTACCTACATTATACAACATCGATGGGTAGTGATCAGCATTTTAGTTAATTTCTATTTTATCTGATGAACTTTATACCTATCTACTATGAAATGTCACTTTGAAATAAGTATTTGAAACAGGTATCGATAAATTTCATATCGAAAGGAAGTCCCTAGTTAATTAAAGTTTTTGCCACACAAACTTCTATGTCTGCTTATAATAATTGGCTAGACACCCCTTTATTCATAAATGCACGACAGCTAAAGTGTGCTCAAAATATGATTTGTCCATATCCTGCATTGTTACATTTGAATTTGACGGAAAAAAACAAGGAATACGTAAGATATCCCGTCAGAGCATTATTCCCAAAGAGACCGAGAGTCGGCTATATATTATAGGCCTCATTTACACTTGTAAGTTATTGCTGTAAGTTTAGAAACAGAGCTTTATGCAAGACTGAGATGCAGATATTTGCCACTCACTCTTACCCATAGCTGCGTCCAAAAGCTTACAGCAATAACAAATAATAAACGCGGCCTTAGGTAATAATTGTAAACGAATATTCCCGAAGATAACAACTTTAACTTTACTGATCAATTTCGAATTCCGAAAATTTAAAGCCGCAATTTTCTTTAAAATTGTCAGAGCCATTTTCGAGACCGCCATTTCAAACCAATATACCTACATGTAGTTTCTGGGTTTTAAGATAAACACTGAAGCATCGATTAAGTATTAGATTATTGTCTGGATTACGGTAAACTACAATATTTTCAGAATAGGAATGTACAAAGGGAAACTTATCCCTATAAGGGATCTTTTCCAGCTAACGTTTAGGTGACTGAGGAAAATTGGAAAAGCATAAAGTGACGAGTAGACATAAGTACAAAAACAACGTTTAGAGAAACAGCGTGAACTAAATTTTAGACCTTAAATAATGATTACTTACTAACAGGGACATATTATTATTGTCATTATTATTATGAGCCCAGAACGTCCCACTGCTGGGCAAAGGCCTCTCTCCCCAGGGACATAATATATAAAATAAATAATTATAAATATCTAGGGAATTGACAACCTCATCGCCCACTGGTACTTCCAGTGCAGTCAGTCACCTCAGGGCAGCTAGTGGCGAGCTGTTGGTGAGAAGCGACACCACGGACCTGAGTGCTCCCGAGGGAAGGTTCTGTTCCTCACCTCACGCTCGCCTTCACCGGCCGGCTGGAGTGTATGATGACGAGGAACAGACCCTCACCCCTGGCTTGCCTTGATTGGCCGGTCAGAGGTCGGAGTCGCTAGAGCTTTATGCTCGAAGGGTGGATGTGTTGCATAAGTGGCGAGTGGGCACCTTATAGTCGTTTAAAGTCCAGAAGCACCTCTCCACCCTTAGCCCCTATGGAACTGTTGCCTCTCTGCTGCTATGTATTTGCGGCTATTTTGGGAGGCCCATTCCATTGAGTTGGCGAGTCACCGTTTCAACCAAAGTAATTAGCATTGGCCAGGCAGACGCCATAGTTTCATCAATAGCCTAGTTCACCAATCCATATCATTTCATGAATATAAACTGTTTTTAATGTTCCAATCCTTCTTAAATAGTCTTACACTAACCGGGGGTTGTCCGCAGGAGCATACTTCTATAGTGTGAACTCGGGGACAATCGCCGGGTAGTGTCCCACCACTTTACTAAATTAAAGTTGTCTAAAGGGCCTCTGCGTGTTGGCTTCGGCTCCATGTACGCCTTCCAAAGGCCCGGTACTCCCATAGTCCCGTGTTTGGTAAAGACATACAAATATCTTAGTTGAAATGTTTTGTTCAAGAGACATGTGCATCACAGAATCACACAGTTCACCAGTAAATGGAAAGTTTATATTATACAACTCTAATTAACCGCAAAATTCGTTTCTAATCCTACGCTAATGACTGTTGACTCGAGTGATCATTTTCCTTCTGACTAAACCTCTGGATCGTTAAGTATTGTTAGTGAAAGTTTTGCGGCGTAAAAACGGCGTTTTGCCTCAGTTTGTGTCTCAAGGTTGAGTCATTGCCGACCCGTGAAATCATTGACGGCATGCCGGCTCTGAACTATGTTTGTGGTTCGAATAGTTTTTGGTGTCTGGGTAATAAATATTATCATGCCTATACCTACTATGATTTTGATTATAAGAGTGTCGTTGAAATTATCTACTTACTT
The DNA here is from genome assembly GCA_949316455.1 of Acleris holmiana. Taxonomy (NCBI): domain Eukaryota; kingdom Metazoa; phylum Arthropoda; class Insecta; order Lepidoptera; family Tortricidae; genus Acleris; species Acleris holmiana. Next base: position 14,459,696 of record OX438777.1, read on the forward strand.
TGGATATAACCTAATAGGTATTTAGAGACATTTAATATCACTAAAACTTAAAGAAGTTGAACCTAATATTAAGTGAAGTCATAAGTTGTTATTTTTGCGTCAAAACCAAAACCAAAAGCCCACTGCAACTTGACTGCCCTATTACCATTGAAAAGAAGTTTTTTTTGGGTTATTGAAGGCAGTTTTTAGTTTTTTTTTAACATTTATTTTTTAAGACTCAATGTATACCTAACACATTTATGTATTTTATTTTACCGCTACGTATAACACAAGCAGTAATAAACTGTCACGCCGCAAGTTCTTGTAAACTCAATACAATGATAGATAATATTATTTAGGTATGAAATGTAAATACGAATAGGTTACTTAAACAACCGTTGAACATTTGTTTAGTGAATGTCAATCCATAGAAAACTGACTGTCTAAGTGCCGTGTTCACCAACAATTAAACGGACGATTAGCAGTTTAACGAGTGTCAGATGTATTGATTAACAGCTGATTAAGACTTAACCGTCCGATTAATTGTTGGTGAACACGGCCCTAAGGCGTGTCTAAGTTTTTTTAATAATAGCGTAATAGTTTCAAGACGAAAATCTTAAAAAAATACAACTTAATAGCGCTGTCATTTTTACTATCAATTCGTTACTGTAATGAAGAACGAGACAGCAACAAGGTAGTTCTTCTTCTTCTTTTTTATTAATGGCGGTCCACCGCGATGTACGCAGTGATTTCGCCAATGTCAAGTGAGTAGAGTAAAACAGTAAACAGAATAAATCAAAATCAAAAGCCGGACATCTTTCAATCGGCCATCTTCCCTCCCCGAAGGTTACCGGAAGACCAACAAGGTTGTTTTTGGGGTGAGAACATTACAAGTAGTTCATAGACAACATTTCCAAATCGAAGACTGAGGCCGACTGAGGCGGTAGAGGTTGTATGCCCAGCCCCAGCCTGCCCTGCCGTCCACCGGCTCCACCGCGGACTCCGACGACATCAATAAAATGGCAAGGTGTATCTGACTGTTTGTGGTATTCCAAGGCTTTTTATGAGGAAATTGAAAAAGGGTACTTTAGTCCTTAGAGATTAGAATATCACTTTAGTCCCTAGGGATTAAATGCATCACTTTAGTCCGCCTATACATGGCTAATAAGAGTCATTGTAGAGCGAGAGAAGTGAAAAGTTTATTGATTAACTAAACACAAGAAGAACATGCAAGAAAATATCCCACGAACCCCATACTAGGCTGAGCCTGTATCTGGATTACAGACAGAAATGGTGATTTGGATTTACTTAAAAATAACAATAGTACCCCCGTGTGGTTGCCGGGTTAGAATAGTGCCACTCCATGTCTTCCCGTGGATGTCGCAAGAGGCGACTAAGGGAATAAGGGCTTGTAGTACTGTTAGGCGATGGGCTTGCAATCTGTCACTAATACACTAGTATTTTTTTTTTGCCATGATTGTACAAAATGAGGTTACAGAATTATAAACAAGTCTTTTTAGAGTCGTTGGTATTCCTGTAGTTGGTAGTGACCCTGCCTTCAAAGCTAGGGGTCCTGGGTTCAAATCCCGGCAAGGGCAGATATTTGTGTGATGAGCACGATTATTTATTCCTGAGTCTTGGATGTTTTCTATGTATTTAAGTACATATTCCTCTATTTGAATAAGTTTATCGTTGTCTAGTACCCATAGTACAAGCCTAGAGCTTAGTTTGGGACTAGGTCAATTTGTGTGACATTGTCCTGTGTTAAAAAAAAACAAAAAGAAGGCTTTGGCATAATTAAAAAAAAAACATTAATATCTAAATATGTGTATTGCTAGTGATATTATAGCTTTGAATTTACTAGATAAAAGGTTGATTTGAACCTACATATTATAAATGAAAGCCTTTTCCTGCGGCTTCCTCTTTTCATATTGTTTTTCTGACGGAAAACATCCAAAACACCATCAAGAAATATATATTAAACATTAATAATAATAACACAGTATTTTAAGTCGCATATTGCTATTCTCCAAAAATAATTAACATTTAACGACGACCAACGAGAAGCGAGTACAATTTACTATAAAATGTATTTCAATTAGCATTCATCAATAGCACGAACGTGTGTGGTTCCTGCACGCTTAGCACAAGTTCTGTTTTCTCGCTTGTCGCTCAGTGCGTCTCTATCATTACAGTTTAGATAGAAAGGGAGATCCGAGCGACAAACCAGTCGCGACCCACTTGTGCTAGCCCTCCTGGTGCCTCCTGTAACGCTATCCGAGCTGCGCCGGCGCCGACCGCCGCTCGACCGCAACCCGCGCCACCCGGGCATGCGCAGTGTCAACTTACCGCGCATACTATTTCGCAATAGATCGCTTTGTGCGCATGATGTTGAAGTGATGTTTATTTTTTACTTGATAACCATTTAATTAAATTAATGTTGTAATTTGATAGTTTTGCACCTATGTAGGTTTTTTATCTTTGACCGTTGACCAATTATTTCTTTAATCCACTTAAATGTACAATATAGTAGAGTAGTAAGAGTACAATAAATTATATACTTAGGTACGTATATAATTTGATTTAATAAAAATTACATATTTTTGTACTTTAGTGTTTTTAATCCACGATAGCCCGCCCCGCCATGCCAGAAATTGCAAGGTCTGTACGGTTGCGTCATTGTACCTACTTTCATTAAACTAAGTAGTAGTTGTAGGGGGACGTGGTGGGATGCAAACACTATTACTATAAATCACCAGACTAGTGGGGACTAGGAGATAATCTCACACAAATTGACCTAGCTAGTCCCAAACAAAAAGCTAGCACTTTCAACTCTAGGCTAGCACTATGATTACTAGATAAAAATACTAATATAGAGAAATGCTTACTTAAAAGTTCAACATCCAAGACTCGGGAACAACTTCTCACGCTCAATTTATGTTAGCCCATACCGGGAATCGAACCCAGGTAAGCTAGCTTCGTAGGCAGGGTCACCACCAACTAGCCTATAATAACATCGTCAAACCAACGCCAACAAACATTTTTTTATGTGCCTAAATTTGTTGATGCGCTACAAATAAAGTCAATTTACTGCCAATTTAATATTCCTCTGTAGATTTTTATGGGCCTTAAGTGTCCCTTATTAGTATGTCCCGGATTAGATGTCACTTTTGGCCGGGGTATAGTATAGTAGCTTCCTTCCGGCTGGCTACGGAAACGGCGCGCGCGCCGGTTCGATGCGCTCCCCATTGTTCCTCCGCAGCCATAAACACATTGCCATAATGTATGCGCCTGCGTCACTATGAAGCTCACATTTGTATTACAATGCGTACTTACCACTTGATTCTAGGCAGCTGTTGTATACTAAATTTTATGGGAGACGTGCTAAATAGAGGTCTAAATTTGGTGTCCTCCACTTGCTCCTATTTTTTTATTTATACTAGCGACCCGCCAGTGGCTTCACCCGCTTGAATGATGGTATGAAAAATAGATGTTGGCCGATTCTGAGACCTACCCGATATACACACAAAATTTTATTAAAATCGGTCCAGCCGTTTCAGAGGAGTTCAATAACGTACACCGTGACACAAGAATTTTATATAATAGAATTAGAGGACGCCCGCTACTTCTTACGGGTAGAATTAGTTTCCGCTATCCCCTATTTTAACCCCTTAGGGGATGAATTTCCAAAAATCCCGTCTTAGTGCACCCCTAGGACATCCAAGAAATATTCCCTCCAACTTTCAAGTCCATAGGTCCAGCGGTTTCGGCTGTGCGTTGTCCGTCAGTCGTTCATGGTAGTGTTAAATATATTTAGACTTCTGATTCCTTTATGATACCTCTGAATACCATGGTATTGTGAGAGATTGCAGAGGTACAGACTGGTTACCATTATGCGCCCATTTACTTGTTTTCCTTCTAATAATTAAGATAGCGTTATTAAAGGCTACATGCTCGAAGACGAAGCACCAAGAAGCGGTAGACACGACATCGTCCAATCAATCAAAGCGAAGAAGCAAACGCTCCTAACGTTTTTCTTTTCTATCACTTAAAATGTATGGAATGACAATTATCTTGCGTTATCATAAACCACGAGGTCAACTGCCATTCCATACATTTTGAACGATAGAAAAAAAAACGTTAGAAGCGTTTGCATCTTGGCTAGGGCCTCTGATCTTCCCACTGTTCAGAATATACCACCACGTTCCTCTGTCCTCTGCTTATTACGACTACCTTCTTCTTTCCAGAGGGCGTATCCAAGATGCAAACGCTGCTTAACGTTTCTGTTTTCTGTCGTCTAGAAATGTATGGAGTTGACATAAAAGATCGAGCAACATGTCATCAGGGGCCCTAGCCAAGATGCAAACGCTCCCAACGTGTTTCTTTTCTATCGCTCAAAATGTATGAGATGACAGTCGACCACGTGGTTTATCGAAACGCAGGAGAATGTCATCCCATACATTTTGAGCGATAGAAAAGAAAAACGTTAAGAGCGTTTGCATCTTGACTAGGGCCCAAGCTTACGTCAACCCTTTAAATGTATTAGATTTTCGTAAATCGTTAACTTAGCGTTATGCATCTTGAATAGGCCCCCAGGGTGTTGATTTTATTAAAATATATCATCCGCGTTTTCATGAAGATATTATTAACCGAAGAGCACGAAGAGCGCAACCGTAAGTACTAGGTACGTAGAGTTAGCTACCCACAGACTTTGGCCAAACTGTTTTGGCAACGAAATATACAAACTAGATAGTTTTTTATATAAGTTATTTTAATTTGGAAAGGTATTGCATATTTAATTCTATCGAATTTCACTTTATCGATTATATATCATTTCATCGAATTTGTTTTTTTCATTTTCCTGTGAACTCATAACGTTTTCAGGATATCTTGAACATTCATAACGTTAAATAAGACGTGAGCTACCAAAGAAAAAACTCATGGGGCGAATAAAAGGCCATTACTTTCGTTGAAAGATGTTTCCATAAAATAACAGGTGCCTTAATAAATTAAATAAACCTACACCTAACCAATTGTGTGTAGGGTCCTAATTATTTTTGGAGTTTGATCTATGTATAATAATAGATCATCGCAGAGTACGTTTTTACAAGTGAGATGCTCATACGAGGACCTGTTAGTTATATCAGGCTCGTGGCAGTAGTGATTCAAATATAATATGTTTTTTGTATGACGCATAGACGATGAGTCGATGAACAAGAGCTTTCTCTTTGTTGCAACTTGCCATGTTTTGTTCTTTACTTGAGACTTAAGTATATCTTTTTAAAACATTAATAATCTAGTCTGTAGGAGTTGCTGCTTTACAAAAGATGATGCAGTTTTTTTATTTATGCTGTTAAAGAATGGGGTTCTAATAAAAATCGAGTTTTCCACCTTTGGAAGGGGGGCGCGAACCGCCATCTTCTCTTTCTTAAATTGTTTCTTTCTTATCTTTCTTAAATTGTTCTTCAAAGATTGCCTCTGCGACAAAAATGTCTATGAGAAGTATAAACAAGACAAAATTATACATAGGTTCTGTACACTTGTTTTTTTGTTGTATGTGTTCCCGATGAAAATTTATAAGCGGGCAGCAGCGGAATATGTTGTATTTTTTTTGTTAAAATATGTAATTTCTTCAGCCGCTTCTGACTTATTATTATACGTATTATTACAAACCGTTAACACTTTGTCTTTTATAAATATCTTAGTTTTATCGTACAGGCGTTTTGGCCCCTTCAATTCTACATGGCAGCTCGGGCCTCCCCCCTTCCCGCTAAGGTCAAGAAAATGGATTTTTATTAGGACCCCATTCCTTAAAAGGATAGATTAAAAATTATCTATCTTCCACCGATTATAAAATAAAGGCTGTTTAGGTCCCTACAGACTGGACTATAAATTGAATATGAACAAAGTATGAAAATTATGTCATAACGTCTATTTTGTATTATTAAATAACTACGATGTACTCGTACACATACAAATTTTTGGTGGTCTTTCATATCCATATATGTTATAAATATACATATTACTTATAAAATAAAATCTCTATTCATATATCTGTTGGATTATTATCGTTTAGATTATCATTTACGCGATGTCTTCTCAGATGTTTAATTAAATTATAAGTGTATTAAGTAATAAGACCAATAAGTGTATGCACTTATCAAACCCACCAGACGAAGACCAGGCGGGTCTTTTAGTTGTAAAAGTAATTAAAGAAGTCGACGTTAGAACCTTTGATTAAGTTACTAAAGTAAACATTATAGGTAGTAACCAGCTGATAAACAAATATCTACCGTGTAGTGATTCAGGTGTGGTGTGGTGTGTGTTATAGGTATACATATTATAATGAAACTCTCGACACACGTGTTGAAAAAAATCAAGAAGTAGGTATCATTATTATGGTAAATAATTAATGATCAAAAGAATCATGTTGTCGCAAATTTTGTGTACTAAATACATTTTAAGATTAATATTTTGTGTAAGTAAATAATTAAATCCTGTTGTTTTCCTGTGTGGGGATAAGCCAGCCGGTGAAAATGACTAGCATAGAAGCATTATTCGCTTATTTATTTATGATTAAACCAAGATAGAATTTACATTACATAACAAAAAGCCAATTAAAGGTTCACACTGACAGATACAAAGTACTAATCTTAGTCTTAGGATTGCAGTCTTAAGATTGTAGTAATGTGTATGGGTCACAGATTCCAGTGGTAGCCAGTATGTGCTCGTTTGCCAACTCAGTGCCATAAAAAATCAGTACTGTGGCTGTCAGACGGATAATATTGCTTTCGCGTACCTTGAAATTAATCCTAACTGGCACGCGTCAACATATACAAATAGGCACGAAAAGATAATTAAAACACTGTCAGTCATGATACGCAATATTGCCATTACATCGTTACATAATTTGCCTACATAATAAGAATTAAAACTTAATTAGAAGAAGGCGTTGAGGAAGATAAAACGAAAATGATGTTTTATACATATATTTAACTGTTACACTTTCAAGCAACTGTCTTCGCTGAATGGGTATTTACAGTCGGGTCGCTAGCGGCGGCATTGTGCGCACCTGCGCGCCCGCAGCCGCCGTCGCCGCCGAGTTATAACACAATTGTTCCAGCGGCAGTAGGAAGCTATACATGAGCAAGAGAGCTTATTTTAAAATACTCGAGAGCTAGCTATAATCGTCCAACACAAATCCAACATAATACAATAAATTAATACTGTCCCGCATCTATCACATCGTGCACTCACCCATTTACACTTTTACAACCACATTCATACACTTATAACCGTAATAGTAAATGCGCAAGCCTCACATGACCAAGCGTGGATAATAACACTACGATCGTAACTAAAATGCATGTTCTCCACTAAGTATAGCTTAAAGAGTTAATATAACATAATGAGATTATTTTGTCGTCACTCGAACATTCTGATTAGTAGATTAAATAAAATGTAAGTTTAAGTGCAAGTAGAATTCTGCAAAAATGTTGGAGCGTGAATCCAGTGCCTAGCGAGGCGGCGGATGCGTCGGAACCGGCGCCGGCACCGTTACACGCGGCGCGCGCGCCGGCGCCGGCCGACTTGCCACCCGTTAATTAAACGAACACGAAGCGAAAATATTGAATCCAATTAAATATCACGATAAAAAGCAACGCATGAATCATCACTCGGTTCAGCCTGAACCTTCATTCCTACGTAAATGCACCTTAATTATTAAAACTTTCTAATGAGGCGTTTTACTCCGGACAGTTCTTAGTAATCTCTAGACAATAAATTAGCATTACACTCGATATCACAATTGCATGCCCGCGGTGCGTCGCGGCGAGGCCTGTCCTTGCAACCGAGTCGCGGTCGCCGCGCGCTCGCCTGTCAATCTTTATCACGCAACAACTCTGACTTTGCACCTTTTTCACCTCCGTGGAATGAGAAATTAGGAATGTCCTTTTGTTTATACGCTTTGTCGAGTTTCGCCGACGGAGGGTCGTCCTCGGGGGGCGCCGCGGCCGTTATCGACGCGGGCAGGGGGGCTAGACCGGGACTATCTTTGCTTTCCGCGCGGTAAAACTCGTTGAGCCACCGCTCGGAGTTATAGGAGGGCCCTTCTCCGCCGAGCTCGGCCGGCAGGATGTCAAGCGGCAGCGAGTCGTGCAGCGTCGACAGGTTGTTGCCGTGCAGCACGATGCGCTCGCGCGTCTTCGCCCTCAGGTACGGCTTGATGACGGCGAGCGCCGTCTCCACGTACCAGGGTTGACCTATGAAGTGTATGCTCTTGAACCTCACTGGCATGCAGTCTTGTAGGCCGTCGATAATCAATTTCAACACTTTAGCTTGTAAACTACACGATTGCTTAAAAGTAAACTCGGTCCAGTCCACAATGATCACGTAGCCGTTGGCTTGGTTTTGCACATCGTTGAGCGTGCGTTCGAGGGTGAGGAGCAGCGCGCGATAGACGGCGAGGAGCGGGCAGGCGAGCGGCGCCCAGTTGGAGGCGAACATAAGCAGCACGGCACGGCCACGGCGGTCGCGCTGCGCCAGGACGCCGGGCAGCCCGTCGGCCAGCGCGCGCAGCACGCCGCCGTCCGCGGGCGCCCACAGCTCGGGGTGCTCGCGCCGGTGCTGGTGGTAGCGCACGACCAGCTCGAAGCTCTGCTGCACGTCGTGTTTGCGCGCGTACAGGAAGCGGCGCAGGAAGGCGTCGTCCTGGCAGCGGCTCTTGTCGCGCAGCGCGAGGTTGAGGCTGCTGTCCACGGCATCGCGCAGGCCCTGCAGCGCGCGTGCGCGGTCGGTCTCGCTAGGCCGCTTGCGCGCGTCGCACAGCAGCTCGGCCTGGTGCCGCCGCCAGTCGTACTCCACGTACTCGTTCATGGCGCGGGCGTGCGCGCGCGACGTCTCGGGGCCGACTGCGCCCGCGCCGCGCTCCGCCGCCGCCGCCCGTTCATTAAACCGTATAGTGACGCGTTCACTCCGACCGAGTACTGGAACGAGTCGGCTCGCTTTAAGGATAAGTAAAGTTGTTGACAGAGTTAATGGTTACAATGCAATTAACTAATGATTATTTTAATTCAATTTGAATTTAGCTTATCACAATGTTAATGTGGTGATTATCAATTTATAAAAAATACCTATCTATATTAGTGTATTTTTATTTAACTCAATATTTGATAGACGTACTGTTTCTTCAGCTTTCTAGTTGGTTAAGGAGGTTGCCTTTACAAAAAAAAGGCAAAGAAAATTTGCGCTAGCCTTCTCGTTAAAGTTCTTATTAGAACTTATCAAAATCTTATTAGAAAATCAAAACTCGTAATCATTGAAAACGTAAAATGAAGCAGTTACTATTTCTACAACAATTAAACGAACAAAGCTTTAATGCGCTCTTGTTTTCGCAAGTTACTACCTAAACGAGAACTTGCAAGTGGTCTGCGCGTTTCAAACGCAGCATAACTTGCCCGTGCAGAGCGAGTTATAAATAAAAGAAAAACTGAAGGTTGGCGGTATACCGGTCAATTGGTTGGCTGGTTTCTGCGATGACGTAGCCTGGACGTGCGTGAGGGATGCACAGTTACAAGAGAGTGGGACGCTGGTATAACCTTACATATACGAAGCCTTATACGTTACGTATAACGATAGCCGAAAATCGTTTAACGTCCGTGCTTTGTTCTCGATATCGAATGCCTTAGTAATAACGTATTGTTACGCGCTACAAAGTGAGGCTTCTACTGTCTGTGGTATAACCGCTCCCGTGTTACCGCATGGTTTTCAAACCTTACCGCATGGTTTTCAAACCCCACAATCGATTGGTTTATAACAAAGATAAGCTTATACTCGTAGGCATATGTCTCACGAGTACTCATGACATTATTATCTTCTACATTTGGCACAATAGGTGATGAACCTATGCAAATGTTTGCAAGTAGTCAATATTTGCTCATGTATAAAATATTATTACGTTTCATTATGAAAAAGACTTCAACGCACCGTCCCAAACTTTAACACATCGCCAGTTGCAAACAGCTGTTTTCTTTATACTATCGTTCGTAAATATAATGAACTATAGCTGTTGGTATGGTTTTCTAACCAACTGTATTTAACCATGTCACCTGCTAAGGTGACACATTTTGACACTCAATTAAACGCTTAATAACAATTGTTGACTGGACTATTTACGGCAAGTTCAACGACATTTAAAAAATTAACCGTGTCGGCGCGGTGCATGGTCGTTGCCCCTCTAGGCAGCGCTAGAGTAAAAATAGACTGTCTCCTGAGATGCGGCGGGCGATAGCCACTCCGTGCCTATGTGGCCCTGGTACCTGCGATCTAGTACGGGTGGTGCTGATTAATAAATATTCTAGATTAATAAATAAATTATGTGATCAACTTTGTGGTAATAATATTATTAAAATTATTATCAGGGGGATAAGCTTACGCAAATAGTCCTAATCCTAAACTAAGCTTTAGGTTTGTACTATAGACACTTAACCAAGATAAACTAACTAATCTATCTACATAGAAAATCATTTCAAAATAGTAAATTGGCTTCGGCATACAGTTAAATTGAAAAATACAGGTTTACATTAAATAATTCCATGAAAGCAGTTTCATCCCGAAATTTGAAAACGTCGAAATTGCATAAAATACCAATTTATCAGCAAAATTTACTAAAAAATATATACGCACAATATTATTTACAATACAATACAACACAAATACTCTTTATTGAACACCAAAAAAACAGAACACGGAACAGTACATTAAAATCGTAGGTAGGCAACAGGCGGTATTACCGCTAAATAGCGATCTCTTCCAGACAACCTTGGATTGAGAAATCACCAATGATACAAATTCATGGCAGGCGGTTTAAACTAATTCCTTTAGAACTCAAACTAAACAACTACATGAAACACTTATAGTATTTCAATTCAATTATAAAATAAGTTTCCCATGCCGAATTAAACGCTGACCATAAATGGTTAGGTTTTTTGAACCGAGACACAAAAATCAAATGGATGTCACCCGTGAGAAAGCGATTTGTGATTTCGTGAGAGCTTGGTCTCATTACTACCGCATGGATTTGTTCCGGAGAATCGGAATAACGATTTGTGGTAGAGTAGAGCACTTTGACGTTACAACATTGTAACATTTGTTGTTGTATGAACATTGTAACTATGGTTAAATTGTATACTAAAGTAACATAAGCTGGACAAAAAACACCACCTTCTCTGTAAGCAGGTATTACAAACAGTAGTGACACATTCCAACTTATCCAACCTACATGATGTAGTTACTTATTTATGTTTTTAGAACAGAATATAATATCTTTATTTCAGGCAAAACGACTTATATTTACAATTATGCCTTACAGACTAACATAATATAATACCTCTCAGTTAGAATTCCTTCTTTAGACTGCGTTTACACCAGACCTGAGCGAGGAAGAGGAGCGATGTGAGAGGAAAAAATCCACCAATAGGAGAGCTACGCTGAGAGAGGTTAGGTTACCCATTTTGACGGACCTCCAACCAATTGGCCCTCAAGGTAACTCCGGTCTCTACTCGTCCATACGTAATCTACGAGCTCCTTCAATGTTTATTGCTATCCTTTTAACCCTCGACTTGTTACTAATTCTCAAGAAAAAACCGATCCGAAGTTCAAGGACCTCAGACCACATGTTCTCAATACTTACACTATAAATTAAAAAAGCTGTTTAGAATAGAAATGTCTTCACTATCGCCTGTCCTTAATCGAGAAAATGCATTTCAAACGCAACACAGATAAGCACACTAAAGAATGCATCACTCACATTTCTCCTTGTAAAATTATCCAGTTGTTAGAGAGAGAGAGAGAGAAAAAGCTAAGAATGGTAATGTTGTTGGGACGTACAGTGTATAAGTAGCTGCACACTTAAGTACCTTTTCGCTTTAACGCCTCTGACAGTAATGCAATGATGTGCAGCAGCTCAAACTTGACTTAAATGTGACTCAGTACTACAGTATGTAAGCAACTTATAGGGCCGACCGTACCTATGTGGGTACTTACATATGAAAGGACGTGTGTATGTTTCTTTGTGATCTCCTAGATGCTAAAAGGCTCGACAGTTTTTGAATGATAGAGTATTGAAGATGTGTCATAGGCTTTATTTATTGTAATTATTAAGGATATTATGAATAATATTCAGGGTTTTTTTAACAATGGACATTGTACAAGCAACGATGTTAACTATTATCTTGTAAGTAAATGGCGATTGTCGATAAAAGGTTTTTAGCGATTTGTTTTTCCTCCTGCATTATTGTAAAAGTATGATTTAGACAAAAAGTTATATAAATACTTAATGGTTGCCATAGCACTCAGGAAATGTCGAATATAGGCCGCGTAACAGTGTTATAATATAATACTAATAATGATTACGATATTATATGATTACGTTTAAATTGAAAATGAGTATTCGCGTAATTCAATCTATCGCTTGGATTACACATGATTTTGTAATCAAATTAGACAGGCTATTAAAGTTTTTGATTAGATTATTGATCCAGTTGCAACATTTCCTTGTAAAACCTTCAAGTTGGAGTCGTATTCGAACTAGATAAGCAATCGATCGTGGCGATAACTCCGATAAGCCGACGTTATCAGGTGTATGAATGATAATGAATGAGGACTGGGAAGTACATATACATTGGTGGCCTAAAAATATCTGTGCCTCGTTTACATGCACTGAATTTTTTTTTTATTCGATGATCTATTTATGTACGTATTTGCTCTCCCTTTATTTAAGAGCCCATCTCTTGTCGGATGGAATGATCGCCAACCACTGGGGCCCTAGTCATGACAGTTGACCACGTGGTTTATCGTAACGCACGAGAATGTCATCCAATACATTTTGCATCTGTGCTCTTGACAACTGCTTGACTTTCAATTAAAAATAAACACATACAAAAGAAATAACATAAAAAAATACGATTTGTCACGAAATGGACCCTGCTCAGCATGTTGCTAGCTTCACAGCCAGCGCTGGTCTTCCGCAGGGTCCAATAGGTGGGCAACACGACATATGCACAAATGATAAGAGACAGAAATAAATAATTATAAAAAGAATTATTATATAACTAAAATACTAAAATTCACACTTAATAATAAAAATACACAAAACAGGAAAGAATGAACTTTTCACTTTCGGCTTCGACGTTCGATCAACAATACTCAACGCTACGACAAAAGTTAACGTTTCAAGTACCTACTAAATAGTATGTTAAACCTTAAAGTTACTTTGTATATGTAATATACTATACTATACTATATACATTGGTGAAGGTGAACCGTTTGTGATTTTTATTTTATTCAAATTTAGAGAACACTTAACAAATGAGGCTAGATTTGAGTACTTTTTTAATTTTTCAATTTTGCTGTAGGTATAAATAAATATTGACCTTATTAAGCCAATTTGGATCTGAGCAATATATGTGCAAACTTATTGCGAGGCTGAAAATCTCCATATTATAAAATGACGATGCGATAACGTTCCTCTCCCCTTTAACCTAGTTCGATTTTTACGATTTTTGAACATTTTGTAGATATTATGATAAACTAGCTCTGTAGATTTTCCTTTCCAAGAAAATATTGGAAATGTAGAAATAATAAAATGTAAAATTGGAAACGTACAAACCTAGTTTTTCATAATAACTACAACATATTCTTCGTATTATATATTCTTTTGTAGAAATTGGGCTTGATTTAGGGGGTGAGGAACGTCATCGCCCTGAGATAAAGGGCAAGTTAAGTTAAGTGGGTTCAAAATGTCCACATTTTGTACCCACTTAATAGCAATCTTGGTGGTGTCGTTGAATAGGTCATACAAATTGGAACAGACAATGGAAATATGCGCCCTGGTTATCTTTGCTCTACATAATATAATCATTGATCGGGGAAATCGGTGCAAAACTTTAACAAAACCTGTAAAGTTGACATAAAGGAGAACTTACAACCAAGAAAAATAAGAATATAATTGAAAAATTAAAATATTATTGATAGAGTACGTGTCAATAAATTACAGAATATCTTTTTATTACATAAACTATTTAGTGTTCAATTTAACTAGTCTCGGATTTGGTAAAAGGGTATTATAATATTTCCTTGGCTGTAATGTAAATTTTGTTAAAGTTTTGCACGGTTTTCCCCGATCACTGCATATAATAACAGTTGATATATAAGTTTGTCCATTGGGTCGTGTACCACATACCATACATTTTTGGCCATTTTCCTTTGTAGGGAATAAATTTGACAGCTAAGTACGCAATATAAGCGTCGGTTGACGATCATCCTACGAATTTTTAAGATGAAATATTTCATTTGTTATCATTAATTAAACAGTGTTTGAGATGTATATACTGTGTGTAAGATCATATTATTATAACACAATTACACAAAGTTCAGTTAGCTTTACGCAGTGTAGCTATCTACACAGATAAATAAACTTGAAAAAACATACTGAAATAGAACATGTTGGCAGAATTCTTATTAACAAAAAAAGATTTTTGTTCGCCTTTTCACACCAATATTCCGTGTCAAATTTCTAAACACTCGCGCTGCTAATAGGCATATCTAAAAACACTTAAACACGTTACGTAAACGCGCACGTAAACGTGAAACAATGACAGGCAGGAACGTTAACGGCCCGTTCACTATACAAAATTGCCTCGACGTGGAGTTTTCGGCCCTGAATAAACTTAAGTCGGCTCAAGGTCATTGCCAGATAGTGTCAGATGAAGAGCCGTGACTCACGCGCATGAATAAATTATGGAAGTACTTACTATACAGGTTATCCATTCTCGACGAGACGACGTATGGTGTAATTCTCTGCGTGCGTTCTACGTGTTGGGTTCAGTGAGAAACATTAATAGTTTTAAAACACTTGAGTCAAAGCTATTAATTAGCATTACTAGGTTCAGTTCAGACATTAGAGCGTACAGAAAACTTGAACTAACAGGTGAAAATAGGTGAAAAACTTAAAGTAAAGGACCTGTTTGAAGTTGTGTATAAAAGTAATATGGAACGTACGTCAAATTTCGAATAGGTGTAGAATATCAAACGGTATATGCAACGTGTGCGATGTGTTACAACTATACACAACAAGTCCTTTACTTAAGTTTTTCACCTATGACCCTGGGACGGTGGGTATGAATTATAGCAGCCTCGGGTTGAGGCACGCATGGCTCACCTATTTTGCTCAAATTCGTACGCGCTCACGCGCTGGGTGCGAGCAGCGGGCGAACGGCGCGCGGCAAGCCGTCGAGAGTCGGTCTTTTGACCGTGCTCAAGCTCAAAGGCGTCTCGGTATGCGTGCCTCGCGTAGTTTTGACTTGTATCCGAGCGTGCCGCGGGCAGAACGACAAGTTCTAACTTGTCTGTGAGCGAGGCGCGTACAAATTTGATAAAGTTGCTGAGCCGTTCCACTACCACCGAGGCGATTTCTTCTTCTTTTTGTTAATAATTCGCAATAATGATAAACGCAGCCGCGGCTGTCATCGTGTCAGACGCCACTTTGAAATGACGGCTCGCGTCAAGCACGCTGCCTCACCCGCGCATGTTTATGTGCAACAATTTGGGTCGCGAGCAACTCGCCGCGCAGGGCGAGCATGCCTCATGCCAGCTTTATATATACCAGAATTGCATTTTGAATTTAGAATTATCTAATACCATCCAATTACATCAGTACCATCACAACTCAATGTGCATAATGTCGTGAGCCTACAGCTGCACATCTCGATGAATCCAAAACTCACCGACAGGCGGCCATCTTTGACATACTTTGGCACTTTGCATGTATACAGTTGTCGATTTTGTGAAAGCTTGTGGAAATAATCGGCTCAGAAGTCGCTAGTGTGGGGTCAGACTAGAAGCATTCACAATACGAGTATTAGACTGGTCGATGGGTCAGCCTTGGTCTGAGCCATGGTCCCCTCCTATAGTAATCAATTAATCAATAAAATGAACAAAAAACGTTTGAGATAAAATATTCTATCTCGGATGAGAAATATGAAACGAGCAATCATTCGACCTTGAGGTTAACTTGATGTCGCTCTTTAACATAATTATAAGACAGTGACAGAGTGAGCACCTTCCAATTCTAAGATACTCACTCGATTATTCTGAGTACTTTCGTCTCACCTAATTATAAATGCAAAAGGATTTGACGACACGCTAGCTTAGTTGGTAGTGACCCTGCCTTCAAAGCTGGGTTCAAATCCCGGTAAGGGCAGATATTTATGTGATGAGCACCTGTTCTTGAGTCTTAGATGTTTTCTATGTATTTAAGTATATATTTCTCTATTTATTTATGTTTATCGTTTTCTAGTTGCATAGTACTAGCCTAGAGCTTAATTTGGGACTAGGGCAATTTGATAGCATGATATTTATTTATTTATTTATTCTCTTATCTAGTAATTCATAAAATTGACGGAAAACAGGTTTCTTTATCGCTTTGTTTTTATTATCAAATGATATGCCATTAGATAAAGAAGTAGATCATTAACTAATAGTCGGTACCTAATATTCAGAACGGTGATAGATTCAGTTCTTTTCCGTTCATGTTAGCGGAAACACGTCCACTGACGGACAGGCCTCCCCAAAGATCTCCACCATGATCGGTCCCGTGCCACTTCAGAATCGATTCTTCTTCTTCTGCCTATGGTCACCCTCTACTCTACTGCTCCTCATTTGCTCGCCACTCAAATGTCGGTCTGTCTTCATCCAATGTTTCCCCAATAACTTCTATGTCGTCCGGCCATCTGGCTTTTTGGCGGTCAATTAAGGCTCCTGAGGCACTTTTCCAGTTGATAAAACCATATTCCTTTTGCCATGGTATTGTTTATAACTCGGCCACCAGTACTATCATTAAGAGCTAGCGCAACTTTAACATGTGAAATTCAATATGGTTTTACCGAGTGTTTTTTTATGATAAGGATAAGGCACACGAGCACTCAGGCCACCTGATGGTAAGTGGTATCTGAGACCCATAAACATTTGAATTCTCAAGACTTTAATCATAAGATTGCAATCCTAAGACCCCAAATGTGTTGCCAACTCTGAGGACTAAGATGGAATGCCTCTATACTAGTAATTTCACCGGTTATCTTATCCCCACACCGGAACACATCAATGCGTTATTGGCGGGTGGTTAATAGATAAGATGGCGGCAGCGATCCGGACGGACCCTGCACCCCTGCACCCCTGTGCAGTGGTGGTAGGACCCTTCCTACCACCACTTTCCGTTAGATTGGATAAAAAATTGACATATTTTGTATCTTTTACTTAACTTCTTTCACTGTGGGGATGTTCGATGGCAAGTTATGTAGTAAGTAAGACCCATTCATTTATCAATTTATCATATGTAAAGATAAAAAGTGGATCTCGAAGATATACAATAAACTGATATAGGTATAAACGAACGTGCGAAGGGTTCCATGCTAATGACTTTTTTACTTTGACCCTGTAGTTTTGTGCAAATAACACTGATACGGCCGCACTCAGAATCAGTTTCAAACTATCAAGTCGTTCCTTAGTTAGGATTTTTCATTAACAAGTTTGCAAAAGGAACGGGTTAATTCCCTCTAAAATTTCTCTGGGTACGGCGGTTACACCCAGCTGTTCGAATATTAAAAAAAAAAAAAGTATTTTATTGCCAAGAAGATACAGATACAAATATACAGAAACAAATTTACATCAAAACAGGATAGAATAAAAAATAAAGTAAAAAAGAATAACTTATATACGGCTACAAACACTGCTTGGAAGTTGTGATCTTTTAATACTTAATAGTTACCAAGATATATGTATACGATACTTAACAATACTAGAATGGTCAGTAATGTTTTGAGTTTTACATTTTTAACGACCTCGAAGCTCATAGCTACATATTCGAAATTTCAAAAAATACCGTTAACATTTTTGGCTTCTTAAATTGAACTAAAATAAACTACTCTCACTTTTTAAAATTAAACGGAATTCAAGAGAGATTTTTTCAAATTACAGTGAAAACACCCTACTTAAATGAGATCAAAATAATAAAATATTTTTTGACATAAAATGAAATAGGTACGGTTGGTCTTATAAGTAGCTGCACACTATACTACTTTGTCTCTTTAACGTCATGTTTGAACTTCTTCATTAATTTGTCTAAGGTGTTAAAGCGACCAGGTACAAAAGTGTTCAGGTACTCATAAGGCCGACTCTACATAAAAACTAGAGACAAACAACTCAAGACCTAATCAGACCCATTCCGCGGATTAGCGTATTTTTTTTGGAAAAAATCATTTTTTTTTTTGTTTTTTAGGATAAATTACAAACGAATAATGACAATTTACTCATAGTCAATCTCTGTCACTGTCGCCACCTATTTCAGTTGTTTCTGCCTCCATGTCGTCGGTGTCGCCCCTTTGTAGGTCTAAATTAGACCAAATATACAAATAGATTAAAAATAAGAGCAAAAAATTACATCGTTTTTTTCCATAAAAATACGAAAACCACAAGTTAATTGGAAAAAACGGGACTTTTCCCGGACTTTTTCAACGCTACCGCGGATAGATTGATTAGGTGCTTCCGGTTAAAATTAGTCACCTTTTTTCCATGGCTAATGTCAAGTTTCAAATCTATCCACCACGGTTCGTGAATGCAAACAAGCACTCATAAACAACATCCAGTGTTGATACCCAACAAATGGTCCCAATATATTTTGGCACGGAACCCTAAACAAAGCTTACATTACAGAGAAATTAAGTTTTTGCGAAGGCACATTATTATAGGGTATCGTCATCACATATGCGAGAGATTACCAGCGATCTCAGTTCAGACGTTTGAGCCATTACCGCGGACTACTCAAACTATCAATTATCTTCCTACATCGTGATAAAAATTATGTATCAGTGTCACGGAATGCGCTCTTGTATTTTTTCGTTGTTTACTCGGCCCATTACTGTTGAACTGCGATGAGGTCAATATGGTTCTCCCACGAGTTCACCGTTATGGAATGATGATAGGATCTTGCGTGACATTACATCAGGGGACAAAATTGAAGATTCATAAAAGACTTAATTAACCACTCTCGCTCTTACGCCCAACGAGTCGACGGTAGCTGTCTCTCTTAGGCCGAGGTGATCAGGAGTTAAACTAACAAATTGTTAAAAATCATAACTAATGGTTAAATCTCAAGGAAATGTGTCTTTTTTTTTCTAATTTTAACAATTAGTTGAGTTAACTACTGATCAAACAACAGGCCCTAAGTACCAACTTCACCATACGATGTTAACCACTTAACAGACGATTAGAGCGTTAACAGTCTGTTGTCAAAATGTATGAACTTAAAGTCGATTAACATTGTATGATGAAATTGATACTAATTGTCGTGTTTTTTGTAACCGTCCATCAGTAATTAGTGAAACAATTGAAAATAGATGAACTACAATCTGTTCACAGATTCTAGTTCATCTATTTTCAATCGCAATTTACTATGAACGTAACATATGTATACTCTGTGCGCTAGGTTACGCCAGCGTATACGATGTTAGAAGAATTACAAAAAATTGAAGCGCTCGATGCGATTATTCGGAAGGTTATGTCAATCCTATAGGTATGCATCATCGATAAAGATAACAAAGCCAGCCGAATTGTCTAGGGTGAGACATTCGTCAAAATAGATACCACCATCAACAATACTGACCCAGCCTGCCAGCATCCCATAATTTTAAGTGTTTAGATGTGGTTTGGGAAACAGCTAGTAAAATGACTAACAGAAACATTTCATCTCCGTCTACTAGTTTAGATCGCAAATGATCATCAGATTGCCTTAAAAAGATACGGAGATACTTGAAGCTTACGATGAAATTGTGCTAAAGGTCACGGTGAGTGTTTGTATGTTATGCTCTGTAAGGTTAAGGCTACAGCATTCATAAATATGTGTATAATTAGCCCATCAGTTCCACTGATACAGAATAGAGATCCAGGTCATGATGAATGTTTATACAGTTGGTCGATTTAGTCTTACTAAAGAACTACTGTCACTATGTATGTTTGAATGATGACCCATTAGTTCCACCACGTACCACGTGCCACTATGAAACTAACAAAGCTAAAGGTCATGTATGTTTGTTTGATTGTCTTATTAGTTTTATCGAAAAACACACAGCATTTCACGATTGTATGATGCATCATTACCTATACTATGATACTACTAAGCTAAAGGTCACGTTGTATGTTTATATGATAGTCCATTAGTTCAACCATGAAACTGAGCTGAAGGTCATGTTGTTTGATTGATTCCTGGGTTTATCAATTCCACTGTCGAATTACACACAATGTTTAATTATGTAAATTTGCACTGTGACACTACGAACATAGAGATCACGTTGTACATCTATCTGTCTGAATAATTAGCTCATATAAACCTGTATTATAAAGATATACTCGCACCCGTTTGTCCAACCACTTATATTCATGAGAACGAAGTTTATTACCCTTACAACATTAACGTGGTCTAAAAAACTGCGAATGTACATCGTTGCGCAGTAACCGCAATTTATGTAATTAGAGTAATTTAGAACTCGTTTCACATATGCACTGATCTAGATGATGACGTTTATAAGGCTTTGGACCAATGGCAATGCTTGGGCGGGGATCGTATACTCGGTTTATCTTTACTTGCCTACTTGTAAACCTAATTATAACCTTAAAAAACATCGGTAATTCACTATTTTCTCAAGTAATAAAGACTTATAAATATAAAATGGCAAAGTCATGTCGGAATTCAGTTTAAATTACTGTAGTTCACATTTAAAGTGATGTTTTAGGCTTTCAAATACACTTTTCTAGGTTAGATTTTCATACGAAACATGCCAAGTAAATATAGACAGATTATACTGGTTGCTGGGCAGCCTGTGCAACTCAGCGCATATTCATCATTATCGCCTTATCTGATACACGATGCACTTTTAATTATAATTGGTCCCTGGTGCATGCAAATGTTCATGCCGCCCGTGAAATCGGGAGAGAGCGCGTGCGCAGCGGCGCGGGAAAAGTGGCGACTCTGATAACCGGCACAGCGCCGGTTAGGCACAATGCAAATGAAATTAACTGCCCACTGAGTATGGGTGACAATACTGGTTGTAGATATCCCGTGTACTATGCGTGCACCCGTGTGAACAAAAGGAAAGTTGATATGTGTAAGTGTAATAGATCTAAATAAGTAACGTTCATATGCCTTATGTTTAGTTTATAGTTTAGTGAATTTATTTCAAAATTAAAAGTCTCCTTAGCATTATTGTCAAAACCTTAAAATTATTAATTTATATCATTTCACCAAAATACCAATAAGTTTGTAACCTTTTTTCCTTTAGAATCCGTTGATCGCTGTTTTTTCGATTATTTATTTATATTATTTCCGAATATTCCAGGGGAAGAGAGGAGTCTACATAACTTTCAGACTTTCTTCCCTTTGTGTAAAAAAGACAAACATTCTAGGCAACATTTACTAGCATTAGCGAATTTAACTAGGCACACGGAATTTTATCCAATTTAACCTTTGCCTCTGAAACTTCGCCCACATTCGGCATCTCATGGACGGCTGTAAATAGGTATCCATGAAAAAAAAAGCGTAGAATATTTTGAGCTATAGACTAATATACTAAATTGATAGGATTATTTAAAGTGTTTTGAAAAAAAAACATGGCTTTTGAGGCTTGTTCCTTTAGGGAGCAATGGCATGGTTTCTTTTACGTCTCAGCTAGTTCAAAAAATAAAACGCGGTTTCAAACAACATGACGTCAATTCGACCACTAGTCCAAGTCCAAAGGGAGCAAAGCAAACACTGATAATATTAAACTATTCTAATTAAATGTTATGCACGTGATTAGAACCCATTCAAAACATTCATCCATATATTCCACTAAAATGGCAAATGCGCATAAAATGTTGCAATAATAATAGCGTGATTGCGAGATGCGAGACGAATTAGAAATTTGATGGAATGTCGACGATAACCAAAACAAGTCAATTAAACGTCCGAGTGAAGATGGATGAATTATGAAAAGTTTATACATACATACATACATAACGTCACGCCTCTATTCCCAGAGTGGGGTAGGCAGAGCAACAGAACACCAACAACTCCAAACTTGTTGATAATTCTGTAACCACATTTTGCATTCAGGCTAAGATGTTTACTAGTGTATTAGTGACAGGTTGCAAGCCCATCGCCTAACAGTACTACAAGCCTTTATTCCCTTAGTCGCCTCTCACGACATCCACGGGAAGACATGGAGTGGCACTATTCTAACCCGGCAACCACACGGGGGAAAAAGTTTATGAAATGTAAAAATCATGCTAGTTCAATATTTGTGGAATATTAACCCTGAACTTTCGCAAAAAATATCGCAATAGAGATTTCATAAACATATTCTTAGCGTTGTCGGACGAAAGAGCTTATACCGGGTGTGGCCTGTAATAGGAGCAATAAATTGAGGGATCGTTTCTACTCTATAAACGTAGCAACATTTGTTTGTGTGGGAACGATCCCTCAATTTATTGCTCCTATTACAGGCCACACCCGGTATTTGACTTCTGGTTCTAACTATTCATAAGATAATGCGTACATTTACTCTAAAATATCTCCAGCACAAAATAGAATTCGGATAAGTAAATTTAAAATTCAGATAAATTAATATTTAAAATAAACTGAATTCTGAGGTGTTCCCTTCGCGGTACGGACCGCAGTAAATTTTTGTTTTTGGCGTCAAAGTCAACGCTGGTGCAGTACAGAATGACGCTTAATCTTGTCTCACGTACGTAAGTATTAAAATAAAAGATTTACTAAAAGTGATTCCATCTTAAATTCTTAGTCTTTCAAATTAAATATGATGAAATGATAAGCCAAATAAAATTATAATAATCGAAGGCTGTCAGTAGCCGAATCAAATTCCTCGTCGGACAAGGTTGCGTGTCGAAATTAGCGCATCGGATTTCCTTGCATAGCTACCGAGCAGATTATCGTGTCTCTTGCATGTTAAGTACCTAAATAATAATACTACAGATATAGAAGACTCTAACAAAACAGCGTTTGGTTAGGTCGAAGTTGCTACTCTGCTTCCTTTTCTATCGCATAATTCGTATTCAATCGTATGCAAGTCACTCCCAGTGATGCAAACGGAGAAACCTAACATGGCATTACCAAGACCATATTCTGGCTCAATCATCAGATCATGATATTAATTACTCTTATCATTCTGACAATGAAAATTAAATGTACTTAATACTAATGTAAGTTAAGCATGGAAAAGATTTCGTCTGAACACGAGCTCTGAACGAGTATTAATCAAGTATACTAGCATTATATTAATACATTGTCATCAAGTTTACTAATGAATGCCACATGGTACTTATTTCAAAACGTACTTGAAAGGTTTATTCTACACGAGGTCGGTAGAAAACCAGTATAAAGTTTGTTAACATAATAATAATAATTAATCACAAAAATATAAAAGGGGCACTATGCAAAGTCGAACTTGCTCTCAATTTGTCATGGACTAATAACTTGTTTTTACTACCAATCTTTGACGTCAATTATCCGAAAATTATATTGCTTTCTTTCTTGCCATATACTTGTTTCAATACATTCTTCCTTGGGCACATTTTGTTTTGCCCAAAAATAACTAATAAATAAATTATTTGAGCACAGTAGTAGATAAAAACGAAATATCTCCAAACAAGGATGTGCATAGAAGAATGTATCCATTGAGGAATATGTCGAATAAGGAATCAAACAAAAATTCGAACCTATGTTGACGATTTGATTGTTGAAGCAAAATACATTAATACATACATTTTTATCATCTTGTCGGTTGATTGGAGGGGCGAAACGTGTTTTGTCATAGACAATATGTCGACTGTAATCTGTTTCTTGCTGTAATGATATACAATTAAAGTTGCCACCGGTTGCTAAATGCCAACCTATTTTTTGCACTGTCTGGCTTTTGTAGGGTTCCATGCTCGCTAGGAATCTTTTATATATATCGTGTTTTTAGGCTTAATATAAATACAAATTAGTTACTACTAACAATGTAATTTTTGTGACTGATGTTTGTCCTCGGAACTGTAGTTACAAAGGTCAATCTGTCTCATGGAAATAGGTAATAAATTACATAATTCGCAGTTTTTCCAGACTTACAACAAATAGTTCAAAAAAAGCTATAAATGTAGGTACCTAGTAATTGGCAAACTCTGGCTATCTAATGTATGTAGGTAGTCATAGTCATATACTTTATTACCTTACGTTGTACGAATTTTTTTTAAAACTACTCTGTATTGCTTCAATACCTACGCAACTCTGTAAGGACACTGCAATTAAATGAAATTGAATCCCAATTATCTACAAACTTAAAATTAATTATCTCTATCGAAGAACAACATACATACATGACATCACTCCCAGAGCGGGGCTTGTTAGATAATTTTCACTAAAAGCATTTTTTCATAGTAGCGAATTTTCACATCGCGTTCTTTCATATCGCAAATTTAATTAAGTATTCGTCTTTATTCTTAGCCTACTTCTGCAAAATGTGGTTACAGAATTATCAACAAGTTTAGAGTTGTTGGTATTTCTGTAGCTCTGCCTACCCCACTCTGGGAATTAAGGCGTGATGTTATGTATGTATGTATGTATTCGTCTTTCTTCATGTACCGATTTTTCATAAAGCGTTTTATAATTTTCGCGTTCATTTTCTACGCATATTTTACCAGTAGATTATTTTACTAGCCGCATTTTTTCCCAACTTAATTTGACAGAGACAGAGTCGTAATTCGTAGGTAGGTTAGGTTAGGTTAATTTTTACATTACGACCGGAGGCTAAAATACCCAGAAATAGGAGCTCTGCTATGCGGAGCTTCGCCGACTCTGTCTTTGTCAAATTAGGTCGTGTCGTGTCAAAAATCGCTACATGAAGAAAGGAATAGGTAACTAATTAACTTTGCGATATGAAAGAACGCGATATAAAAGTTCGCTACTATGAAAAAATTTTTTTCAGTAAATAATCTAACAAATCCTTGTTTCATATTTTGTAATTGTAACTGTTATATTTCCTACAAAGAAATAAATTAATATTTTTCTGTTCTTGTATCTTTGAATCGCTGACGTTATTCCACTTCCCAGAACCCGACTTACAGGATTATTTAATGATACGAAGCATTAATTTTCAAAAATGTTTTAAACAAACATCCAGATGTCTGCCAAGATATAAAACACTGAACTGCGGTAATTAACAATAAGTAAAAAAATGCATTTAAATGCGCGCAGAGAATGTTTCAAGGCGATGTGTTTATCAGCTACAATCTATCAAATAAACCGGACGTGAACGAAGTTAACATTAAATACTCACTTAGAAGGAAGCAGGTAGAACAGAGCGAAAAGTCTAGAAGCAGTTTTATTCAAGTTGTAGTCACAAGTACAGTGTTCGTCGTTTAACAATTACTTTAGTGACGTTCAGTGTACTGTCTGCAACTGCCAGGTTAGTGTGACACTAATCGATTACACCAAGGCATATTTGTAAACGAAGGATGAAAAAAACAAATGGGATTGACGTAAAACGACTGGCTGCGTCAATTACATTTTGTTTCTGTTTTTCTGCATTCGTTACGACTTGTTAGAACGCTTAATAAGGCGTACCGTCCACTTGTCATTTATTCAAAATTTCAAAATTATCAAAACATTTATCGAATAATGGTGGCGTCCCACAAGGAAGTACATTGGGCCCGGTATTGTTTTCATTGTATATTAACGATTAGTCACATCCCACCATTGTACTTGTATTGCCGACGACATTCCTGTTATTTTTCAGTTAGCTTTATTTTTAGCACAGCCTTCTTATTGTTGAATGAAGTCCCAGTAAGTACCTGCTTAACTGGTATCTGTAGTCAGAAGGTAACCCAGTCACAGACCAGTTTACTAATGACAATAATTAGGCTAAGGGCTTTCTATCAACAGGTTCGCTTTGCAAAAGGCCAGTAACCCGGGTTTCTCAATTAAAAGAAAAATTAGAAATTGAACGCAACCCGTACACGTGGAACTCGTTTGCAAAGTTATCAGACTATGTCGCACGTAATTTGTTCGCGAAATAACAAAAAACCCGACTTCCATCCGCATAGCTATCGACAATTTTGTATCGGCGGATTGTGAGCACCAAACGAACGAACTACTTTATGCATTCCGCTTTTTCTGACTCCGTAATCATCTAAAGCGCTCGGTTGACGATGTTTCTAAGAAAAGATACCTACTTAGGTAGTTTGATATAGCTAACTATACTTTCTTGCATACTACTACCATATCATACACACTAACATATCTTAATAAATTTCATTTTAAGCTACGAAAAGATTAGTAACAGTATATTATTGTAAGATTATATGAGCAATTATCAAACGTAATACCTAGGTATCCTAAGTAAAAAAAAAGATTACGCACTATTGAAAGGCTTTGAAGGTTTTTGTTTGTAATAATAACAAAAAAATCTGGCTGAAAACGAAAAATATAAAACCTCTGTGCTTGTTCAATAAACCATCCAATTCAGAAGTGCAGTTAGTTCTATCAAAATGTTCAACAATAGAAGTACAGTTTCCACGGCAGAGTTGGCGCAGCGCGGCCGCGGGGGGCGCTGCCAGCCACCGTGAACAAACATTGACCAAGCACGCTCCGACAACTTGCCGCAACATTCTTAGTGTAAAAGTTACCGTGGATGGTTTACTCTATGCAATTTGCGATGTTTAAGTTGATAAAAATGAAGTTTTCCTACGAAAAGTGCGCGAACGAAACCGAATTTACTTTGACGAAACTTAAATGTGTAAGTGCGAATGTTTTCAACAGCGATGGATATTAGAAACTTCGCGCAATACGCTATTAGTGAGTATGATGTGATTTCCTAATTTTACTCTCGAGTGGTTCCTGAATAAGTGCCTGGTTTACTTTTCCCTAGTTACGCGCAACTCGCGAATTATTATGTAACTCTTACGGCATAGTTTTCCGGGCACAGAGGAATAAACACGTAACCGCTTCCAAATCAATTAGATTTTCAGTTTCAGTAAAGCTGATAACCGTTGAATGCAAGAAACTAATTATGGTTCAAAGTTAAGCAAGTTATAACTTGCTTAGCCTTATGCAATGTTTTCTTCTGAAATTTCCATCGTTTTATTTTGAAAGTGTAGGTCGAGTAAGAAGAATAACAAGTAATTTTAAAGTGGCTTATGCATTGATTTATAAACAACCTACCTATTTGATACTGAGATCAATAAAAAAACCGATAAAAGCAAGCAAGCAAATTACAGCGATACATTATGTAGGTGCTTAGAAATACTATTATTTTTTGCGCTCTGCTTTGGCCTTCACTGGCCGTGTCTGGAAATTGACGGTTAGCAAAAAACGTAGGGTATAATAAGGCTTTCATGCGTTCAGTGCCAAGCTCTCTAATTTCTATATAAAAAGGACCCGCGTAGAGGTCTGCTGGCAATTACCGTGTTAAGTGGATTGTCTGTTAAATCTGCCAGTCATTAACCGCATTACGTATACCTATTACTTACATGCTTGGGCTAGTTACATGTTTCAAGGATTATTTTGTTCTGGTTTTTTTATACACTAGAATAGGTAATATTTCAAAAGTTTATTTTTAAATTGAAATACCAGGTTGTCTTTTCTACTCGAAACCTATTTTTTCTATTGACGTTTTATCGTATTGTTTTTGACTCGGCCGCCATCCTGTACTGTCAAGTAAATAAGAGCTATCATAACGTTGACAACACTATAACATATGGAAATCAATTAAGGTTTACTTGGAATTTTGTGCTCTCTTAACATATCTCCTGCGGTAGTTGAATGGTTTCGTAGTTATCTAGTAGGTCGTCGGCAGCGTATAAAGGTGGAAGCTTCTCGATCTTCATGGTGTAGTACGCTGGCCGGCGTTCCGCAGGGTGGCGTGCTATCTCCTCTCCTTTTTTCTGTCTTCATCAACTCTATTACACTTAGCCTTCTCTCTTCCTATCACCTTTATGCCGATGATCTGCAAATTTACTCTCAAGGTGTTCTCGGCGAACTCGACACTGTAGTAAATACCACTAACAACGATTTAGCTCGTATCTTGCAATGGAGTAATAGTTTCGGGTTGAGAGTCAATCCTGCTAAGACTCAAACTATTCTTATCGGCAGTCCTAAATTATTATCCAGAGTCGACTTTGAGAGTCTCTCGCCTGTTTATTTTGATGGCGTCCTTATTCCTTTTTCGCAGCAAGTCAAAAACCTGGGTATCATTATGGACTGTACCTTATCGTGGGTTCCTCAAGTGAACGAGATTAGCAGGAGGATGTTTGCGTCAGTGTGGTCTCTTAGGCGGCTTCGTAACTTTCTCCCATTTGCGACTAGAATTGCGCTAGCTCAGTCATTGCTTCTTCCTATTTTGGACTATGCTGATGTGTGCTTTTTAGATCTTACTGTAGAGCAGCTTAATAAGCTTGAGCGAATTCAAAATATGTGCATTCGGTTCATATTTGGTTTACGCAAATATGACCACGTCTCTAATTTTCGTTCGCAACTCAAGTGGCTTCCTATCCGTTTTCGCCGGTACTTTCATATCCTTAATCTCCTCTACTGTGTTCTGTTCTTCCCTGCAACCCCGCGTTACCTCAAGGAGCGTTTTAACTTTTTTACGTCGATTCGTTGCTCCCAAAATTGTATTTTAACTGTACCCTCCTCATCATCTAAATTCTACAACAATTCCTTTACTTTTCAGGCTGTCCGTCTGTGGAACTCCCTCCCTGTGGAGCTGCGGCAGGCTAAATCTTTACCTGTATTTAAGAAACTTCTCCTTGAGCACTTTTTGTCGCAGTCTTAATTGTATTGTCTCAGCACATTTCTCTCACTATGCATTTCTGTCATGTGGCTGTTTTTTTTTTTCCCTGATGTGGATGTATTGACATTTATGTATGTATTTATTTATTACTATCTATTTATTCATGTAAGTCATTATAATGTATTAGTTTGTATTAATATATATTTGATTATCTATTTATTAGTTTGGTAAGCGTGTATTTATTGGTATATTGTATTTTATAGCTAGCATAGTTCCTTGTAATTGTTCGAAATTGGTCTGCACCACCTACCGTGTAAATTGTTTTAACTTGCACCTTATCCCTTCTAAGGTTGTCTGGAAGAGATCGCTAATCAGCGATAAGACCGCCTGTTGTTTACCTGGGTCTTCTAAATTGTGAAAATTCTGTGTAATGTTTTTGTTTGGTGGACAATAAAGTGTTTTGTATTGTATTGTATAATAGGGGGGGGGGGGGGGGGCTAATAGGTTTTTTTTTCCACTATAGAAGCGAAACGTTTTTTTTTATCCGACATCCGAAGGAGGAGGGCAATGTTTGAACCTGCATGTACGTATTGTTCATTGTCCCCTGGTATAAGCGGAAAGGATGACGCTATTTAGACAAACGAGGTGTCATTATAGATTAGAGACACGCATCTAACATTGTAATTTGACGACAATATCAACAATTGCAGTCAGCTTTTCAAAGATTACTCTTTATTAGACTTTGTAACCAAATAACTCGAAAAAGAGCACGTAACATAATTCATTATTTCGTGAATGTTTAAGAAAACTATACAGTATGGTAAATAGGTACCAACAATATCTACTGACTTCCAATGGCATTGAATAGTAAAACATTTAAACCTGGCGCATAGTGAGAACCGTACCGGTACCGCCAAAGGCTGCGTTTTTTTTCCGCTCTTCGATGGACTGGACTTCAATGGAACTCCTAATGCCAAGTAGGTACCATTACAAATGCAATGCAAGGGTCTTCTCTCAGCCTCAATAAACTATGTGTTTATGCGTATTTCAGAGCTTTATTCAGCTTTGTCAAGATCGTAGATACTATGCCTTTTAAAACCTACGAGCGCATCCGTCGCTTGTTTGTTGATTTCATAAGCTATGTTTAGATAAAATGTGCTAGGTGTTAGTTTGTTTGTCCTACAGTTTAATTAAGAGTATTTATTTCCTGCTGCCTAATTCTTAAGTGTTAATTACCTATTATAATAAAGAATACGTACTTACTTACCAACTTCCGTTTACCTTGACGATTGTTATTGCAAAATTACCTACTTAGCATCTTGGTTATTACCTTGAATGGATTTTGTATTAACTTTTAATTAATTATTTTGTTAATAGCGTGCCTAAAAAGTAATTAAAACTGGTTTTGAAACATCAGTAAATAGGTGAGTAAGAGGATATAAAAACTCAATTATGTAAACGCATTAGAGATTTATAATGTGAGGTTAACATTGAATCAGAATATATTAATTTATAGAAGTTGTACAGCCAGTGCTGCAGTAACACCAACAACTCTAAAATGACATCTTTATAGTTCTGTAACCATACTTTGCGCAATCTCGCCAAGAAGTTTAGTAGTGTATTAGTGACCGATTGCAAGCCCATCGCCAAACAATACTACAAGCCCCTATGGCCGTAGTCGCCTCTTACGACATCCACGTTAAGACTTGGAGTGGCACTATTCTAACCCGGCAAGCACACGGAATAAGAAGTTATAAGTGTTGCCTTCGATTTCCGCGATTGTTACTCATTAAATAAAACGATTTAAACGGATTTTAATCGCGTATATCATTTTAACTAACATCCCGGACGCTTCGAGACCTTTACAGGTTTCGTTTTCAAGCGGCACTAAATAAATTTACCTTTTACTTTTTAATTACATTGTGCAAATTACCCACAAATAAATTTCTTACAAAGCCTGTTACATACACGCCTGATGGGCTCTAAAAACTAGTTATACATGACCAGAAGGGTATACTAAACTCGACAAATTAACACTAAAAACAATTTAACAAAATGCTAATGTCATCTTATACAATGCAAAATATGTTTTTAGACAAAGTTATGGTCTCGCAGTCTTGTGTCTTGCTTGCTCCTTTATCAAGTTAAAACTTCCTTTATCAAGTTAGTTAGTTAGTTAAGTTTAAGTTATAAGTGCTTCAAATATCTTAATAAATCATACAGTCATCAACTAATGAACTTATCTACGACGAAAACATAACAAATAACTAAACCGAAATTAGTTACTTAGTTAGTAACTAACGACCGGACTCATTGTCAGTTAATGACGATGTCTTTCCTTAGTGAGGATTTTTCATACACGAGTTTGCAAATAGAACGAGTTAATTGTTTCAAAAATGTTTCCGAGTTAAAACCGCTCTATGTATACGCGATTATACGCTAAACAAATGACTTGAAAACAACATATAAAGTGTTGTATTTATTATTACAGCAATTCAGAAACATTCGTGACTTTGAATGTATTTTTCACTTCTCACACTCTAAAATGACTCATAATATAAAGGCGTTTTAAAGTGATGCATGGACTAAAGTGCCTTTTCTCCTTTATTTCTCTATAAATAACAACCTTGTTGTTGCATTACAGTGACGGGTTGAGATTAAAAATGATATCGCTATTGGACGTTTTAAAAAAAAATATTACATTGTTAAGGTAATTAATTAAAACAAAACTTAATTCATTCCTTTGTATAACGAAAGTTACCCATATAGTTTGTATGACTAACTTTCGTTACACATAGGACGCGATCGTGATTTTGTTTCATTATATTTAACTAAAGTCCCAAACTAAGCTATAAGCTTCAAGTATGGCTTATAGAGAACGATGGATAAATACGATTATATAGAAAACATCCAAGGTTCCATCAAATATTTGCCTTTACCGAGAATCGAACCAGGAACACCTAGGCTTCATATGTATACCAGGCTAACAGGGAACCGCGTCGTTGTACTGATCTACATCTCTTAATTTGACTAGACTCAACTAAAAACCAAAAAGGGGTAAACTGTGTCTTTTGCAAGTAGCTTCTCAAGCATGGCGGCCAAAAGTACGATAAACTAAGTATATATAGCATCCCAACCGATATTATAACTGCGAAAGACAGTCTAGATCTCGTCTGACTCTATACATAGAGTCAGACGAGGTCAAGACTGTCTTTCGAACATGTTCGTTACGCTTTCACGAATAAATTGATTTTGAAGAAATTATTATTTATTATGCACAATTTTTTTTTAAACGTCTCTATCAAGTTGTAATTTTTTACGTGTTTATATTAAAACCGTAATCATTTAAAAGATTTATTTTTTTCTCAATCAAAGTGATAATAGAGTGTTTAACTCGAGACTAAAACGCCATAATGACTTACTTTAGTCCCTCGTTAAACAATCTACTACTAGAATTATGTAAAAAGTGACCGTGCCCTTTTAATAATAAACCAATCCTGAACTTTGAAATTTTCACGTAATACTAAGACCATTATTTTGTCTTTGTCATTCATTTGACCCTTTTGTTAGAGCAAAAAGAAAAGAGTATTCCGTGTCCTTCCTCGAAACTGAAGCTATCGCAGCGTAGCAAATTTCGTCAAAATCAATTTACTTGTGAAGGCGTTACGAACATAGAGTCAGACGAGGTCTAGGACTGTCTTTCGCATTTATGATATCAGTTGGGATATTAAATATGTAGCTTACTGTAATTTTGGCCTTCATGCTTGACTAACTACTTGCAAAAGACCACAGTTTATCCCTTTTTGGTTTTTAAATGAATCTAGTAAAATTTAGAGATGTGGTTACCTGTCAGCCAGGTTTACATTTCTTTCGTTCCTGAGTCTTGGATGTTTTCTATGAATTTCTCAATATAAGTACCTATGTTTATCGTTGTCTATTACCCATAGTTAGTTAGTTAAAACCTCCTGATATTTATATATTTATCTTTCTCATCGTCAGCGCCCGAATTATGGTCCCCTTTATCGCGGTGGATAAAGCATACGTCACTCTCGCACTAACGTACTGGTCAGAAAGTGACAGAACCACGTTTATCTACACCGTAATAGGCCCGCAAAAAGGAAGTAAGTTGGTAAAAATTATACAAACTTGCCTTCAGAGTGCTCTCGCAATACTATTCCGCAAGCACTTCTTGTTGTGTAACGCGCAATAAATCCGCGCCTGTTTGCTCGAACGAGACCAAGCGCGAACATTGTTCCCTTTTTTAACACAATTAGGTATATTCATTTCGCTTGTGACTAACTAAATGACTAACATAAAGTAAATCTAAGTATATTTCGACCTACTCATAGCTTGTACAATTTCGATGAAAATACAATAACAACATATTACCATCGAGCTGCTGATGATGGAGACGGAAGGGAAGAGACGGGACTCCTCAATGGCTTATAACAGATCCGTCGAATTTGAACTCATTTGACAAATCTTTTGATAGTAAGTTTATTATCAGTTTTGAAAGTGCAATCGACAATAAATAGAATTTCAGAAAAACCAAGCGACTTAACGTTTCTGGCCCCCTAAATCTAATCTGAATTCCACGATTTTTGAATATGTTGTAGATATTATATGAAGCTAGGTCTGTACGTTTCAGCGTTTGCTTGCAATAAATATGTTCTTGGAAAGGAAAACGTACAGATATAGATTTTTAAAATATCTACAACATATTAAAAAATCGTAAAAAACGTTATCGCATTTTGTATCGAAATTTTTACTTCACAGTCCTATTAAGATCGAGCAAAAAACGGCAAAAAAAACAAGTTTGTTGTGTGGAAGCCCCCCTTAAATATTAGTTTAAGTATTTATTCTTAAAGTGAATTGACAACTAAAATTTCTGTGAATATTTCAAGTGTCTACCTGTTGCCGTTATTAATATTGAGCAAAAAACGACCAAAAAAATCACGTTTTGTTATATGGGAGCCGTAAATATATTTTATTTGTTTTTAGTATATGTATGTGTGTGATAGGGGACATAATTTTTGAAAATTTCAACTGTCTTGCTATCGCGGTTCTTGAGATACAGCCTGGTGTCAGACAGACGGACGGACAGACAGCGAAATCTTAGCAACCCTTTGGATACGGGACCCTAAAAACACCCAAGACACAGGAGCAAATACTAGCGCTCATAACAAATATCTGCCCTTACCGGATCCGGGACCACTAACTTCGTAGGCAGGGTTATTATAATACTCGCATTGCAAATAATTCCTTAGTTCGACTAATTTTCAACGCGAATAGATTTAAATTTCATACATAGATAGTTAAAACCTGAACAAGGACATACCTACAGTACTTATTATCCTGAAATTTAGAACAGTTCCCAAGAGATAAGCAGGAGTCGGGCAAAAGTATTGTACGAAACAGTTGTCGATTATCAACGGTACACTGAGCAGGTATTTCCTCTTCTGTTATTTTAGTACCGCCACCGCCATAGATCTCATAACAAGGTCTCACGGTCTGTATGGACCTTATTGTTTCCCTGTGAAAATAGGTTATTAAAACAATCGCGGGTACTAAAGCGTAACAGCGACGGTTGTGAGTAAATATAAACTTAATTGAATGCACAGTTTACTCACAGTAAAACAAACGTAAATAGCTATTAATTATAATTATTATAACGCCTACCAGCACATTTGACAAACGTAAACACACACGTCACATACAAACATATCATTTAGCCTTCATTCCCAGAGTGGGGTGGCAGAGCTACAGAAATACCAACCCGCCAAGCAACAGTGTTCGCATTGTGGTGTTCCGGTGTGGGGATAAGACAACCGGTGAAGCATTTACTAGCATAGAGGCATGCCATCGTGGTCCTCAGGGTTGGTCTTAGGATTGTAGTCTTGAGAATTCAAATGTCTATGGGTGTCAGATTCCATTTGCCATCGGGTGGCCTGAGTGCTCGTGTTCCTTCTCCTTAACATAAAAAAAACAACTCTAATAAGACTTGTTGGTAATAATAATAATTCTTTAACCTTTTGCACAAACAGACTAAGATGTTTACCAGTGTATTAGTGATAGAATGCAAGCCCGTCGCCTAACAGTACTACCTACAACACAGAATAGATAATAGTACAAGTACAGAAGGCACACTCCTTTGATCTTTACAAAAGCCGCTTTTTTCTTAGCTTTAAACATTATGATTTATGGCCCTATGACGTCGTCGACTCCAGCGCAAGCCAAACGGAACTTTAAGACTGTGTACGAACGGTGAAAATGAATTGGCTCACTCCCCGCGTCGCCGATATTGAGGGCTGTCGACGACTAAAAGTAAAATAATAGGTTGTACGTTATTTTACAGACAGAAGTTGTTTAGAATTTCATTTCTTGTACATTTTTTCTCGTATTATCATTTCATAGAATAGTCAATTTATAGAATAATTACTTTGAAGACATTTAAATCATCAATTTTTATTTCAAATAAATTTCAATGTTTCTTTTTTCATATCATATAATAGCAAATTACATATTCTTTGTTCTCATGTTATTTAGTTAATATATAACTTAAGAACTATAAAATCATTTTACAGTGTACGTTATTTTACAGACAGAAGTTGTTTAGAATTTCATGTCATGTAATTTTTTTCTCGTATTTTCATTGCTATTTTTTTCGCATAGTTTATTCAAGAGATGTAAAAAAAAATAACCTCGAAGGCAAGGCGGGAGCTTGCTTCGCTTCGCTCCCGCCTTAGCCTTCTAACCTAACCTATTCAAGTCGGTTCTGCCCAGAGAGGTCATGGTCGCTCACTCATATTTATATTATACTGTAGTATTTAGCTTATAACCCTTATACTTAAAGATAATTTGTATTATGTTGTAATTGATTTTGTTATTATTGGTGTACCCTTACTCTCCAAATAGTAATTTCGTAGAATTAAATAGTGTTTCACAAAAATTATTCACAGAATATTGAGTTTCCCACGACTTTGTATACTGTTGTCGTTAGTGTCCTCTTCTTTTACAGAACATTATTTCATAGAACGTATTACTTCGCAGAATTTTCATTACTTAGAAATCTAATTTCTAAAAAAAAATGAAAATTCTACGAAGTGATACGGTCTATGAAAAAATATTCTGTAAAAGAAGGTATCGTTAAAAAATAATTATATTGTTTGATAGGTTTGTTTAATGAAAAAATTAAATTATAAAATTCATTGAATTGATTTTCTGTGGAATTTGTTTCTTTCAAATAAATAGTTTTAAAAAAAATATATTCGAAACAAAAATACTAGAACCGAATAGTATATTAAACATTTTCTGTGAAACAAAATTCTGTAAATTTTCTGTCTGTAAAACAAGGGGACACCAAAATAATAATTTATTGTCCATTTCTTTCTTGCATTCAATATAGAGAGCAATTAATGTATATTATTCATAAATGATGTTTATTATTTCATTATTTATTTCTAAAATAATAAATAAATATCAGGGAAAATATCAGGAAGCAATCTCACTCAAGTTGACTTAGTCGCAAGCTAAGCTCTAGGGTTGTACTGTGGGTACTAGACAATACATACTTAAATACATAGAAAACATCTAAGACTCGGGAACAAGTATTCGCGCTTATCACACAAATATTTGCCCTTACCCGAGACAACGTGTCGTCTGAATATAACCTTACAATTTCGAAGAATTAAACACACCAAGACCGCCAGGCCACATTTTATTGGCTTTGCTGCAACCCATAGTGATGTAAAATCTTGTTGCTTTATTGTTAAACGTTTTAATATGTATAATAAAATAAAATAATGCCACGATTGCGTCACGTTACCATGCAACGTAACGGATAGAAAAATAGGGAGATAGCAACAAGGTTATTTGTAATAACAGGTAGCAGAAGATGGAAAATAAAATATATAATACTGATTAAGTTTTATTTACTAAGGACGATAATAAATTAATAAATAATTAACAGAAAGAATGCAACACGCAAATAGATGAATGCGGCTCGTTTACTTGCTATTAACGATTTACGTAAGCAAGCGTGTGCGCGCGAAGAAGCGTGCGCGTGCGATCCGATGCGCAGCGTGGCAGCCCCTGAATAGAACCCGGGATCCGGGTAACCGGCATGTACTTGTAGTGATGAACGTAAATCGCGGAGTGGGCTGCGCCTGCCTACAAGCCTTTTTAAATGTGTAATCAATCATTCTTCAGTGAATCATCTGTGACTGGGTTCTAAAAAGTGGCTCAACGATTACAGTTTGTAATTTAACAAATATAATGACAACCGCCACTGATATTTACCTGCGTACATACAAACACAAATTGACGTGAGTGCGTCAACTTTGATCCGAATTGTTGTTTGTATTGGCTAAGTTGGCTTTACCACAGAACTATATCGAGATAGAAGGAAAGAGTGTATGTACCTCGCCACTACCATCAAGATATTTCTTTTCATAGTTAAGTACTCTTTTCCCTAAAATATCCGTTATTATTTATAAAACAATTTATTTTGTTGCATAGTATTAATTTCAGTAACGGGCGAGTCCGTGTCTACTGCTACTTTTCCATTGCGGCTTTAATTTTCGCGCCAGACTTGGCATGCATTGAAAACCAGCAAAGAAAATAAACCAATCCAAACTGTCGAGCACTTGTCGAGAGGCGTTCAAGGTTGATTTCTCATTTTTCTGTCGAAAGTAAGATTATAGTGTTGTACCCGGCGATTTTCAATGCCGATTTCTTAATCGATTAAAATAAATTTAGAAAACAGAAAAAATGATAATTATTTTTACAAGCGTTTATTTCACTTGCAATGTATGTATATGCGTATGTAAGTATGTATGTATGTATGGGTCAAATCTTGCAAATTAAATTTGACCCACTTCCCGTTAACGGAATGGGCTGAAATTTGGACCATATATGTAAACTCAATGACAATGCAATATTATGGTATCTAAGAGATGATCTGATGATGGAAGGTGGCGACAGGATCTCCGCTATTCTTAACGTAGACCCACCGAGTTAGGACTCAATAGTTTTGTCTCGATAAGCAGATAAAGATTTTGCAAAAAAAAGTACAGTCGGCAGCAAAAACTTGTCCCAAAAATGTTTTTTTTACTATTATGTAGCCGTGAGATGAAGTAGTAGTCAAAATGAAATATTTTTGCCAAAAGGATAATAATTAAGTATAGTTTGCAATTTTGTTTCAGTTTTCCAAAAGATCCTATTATAAAAAATAGATGGATAGAAGCAACGGGTCGATAAAACTGGTTTCCTACAAAACACAGCCGGATTTGTTCTGTACATTTTCACAAAGATACCTTTACCTACTGGCCAATCAAAGTACCGGCGAATAATCAGTACAGCTTATCCGACTATAGATGTAGTGATAATGTCAAATAATGAAAAGGTACCTACATTTATACGTCACAATGAGTGCGTGTGTGTGTGTGTGTGTGTGTGTGTGTGTGTGTGCGTGTGTGCGTGTGTGTGTGTGCGTGCGCTCACGCGCGCTTTATGCTACAGACATAGTATTTTTTATGCTACAGATAAAAGGATCACCTTCTTTAGAGAAGGACTCTATCAAGACCACGCCAAGGAAAAGAAAGCTGGAAAAAGTGATTTTACTATAAAATGATGACATACTAATTTGTTTTAAAATTTGTGTAATTAGTAGTTTTGCATTATTATATTTCAACATATATTACACTTACAGAATATTAATGAACCATCCACATCAGATGAAACTTTAATACATACACCAAAGAAGAAAAAAATTATGAACCAATTGAATAACGCAAGGCAAATGATAAAAGAAAAAGACAAACAAATTTAACGCTTGAAGGAAAAAAACCGTCGAAAAGTAAATAAAATACTTTCCCTAGTGGCATTGCTGACGCTCTTCCGTTGCGACTTGCGATCGATGACACCACAGATTAGAAACGATTTTGTGTATGTTTTACACATCACTAAAAGACTCGCGTGACGTCAAAGTGCCTACGCAAAATGTTACACGCTCGGTTCTCATATAAAACGACGAACTCTTTCCTTCTATCTCGATATAGTTCTGTGATAACTTGCACTTGTTGTATAACACGGCACTTCCTAATTCGTGAGGTAATTTTGTACGTAACAAAAGTGTACCTATTGTTTGAACTTTTAATCAAATTATACTCGACATTGTAAGTAATGACACATCATCTTGACTCTTACGCAAGTCCCTGATGGCGATTATTACGTTGTTCTTTCACTATAGCCGTCGAAACTTAGTTAAGACATGACCGATGAAATAAAAGTGCAATTATGTCTGAAAATCTAACTTTATGATTGGACAACAAAAGGTGCCAACCGGAAACCAGCGCTGCGGTCCCGCCGTCAGGATTAAGGCACAGCACCTTTGGAAGCTTAAATGATTGAAAAAAACCGGGGAAGAGCATGTCAGACCATGCTCAGTGTAGGGTTCCGAAGTCGTTAAGTACTTACTACAAACATAAAAATCAACAAGTAATAACTAATTTTCTATTTAAAGCTATTTGGTGCCGTCTTACATGATTTTAGTAGGTATAAACACTTTAATCGCCTGTATCTCAAGAACCAATGATGTCTTAGTAGACATCATTGGTTCTTGAGATACAGGCGACTAAGTAGTCGTGATAGTTTTTCTTTAAAATTCGTTATATGCACTTTCATTTAAGATTTTTTTCACATTTTTAGTTTTAGTAGTTTTGGCTGTTTGGGCAATTGACTCTAGCAAAAATTAGGGATTTAAAGCTTAATATTTCATAAACGAATCACTTAATTGAAAAATAGTTTTCACAAACCAGTAACTTTTTTGAAAGACCTATCCAACGACACCCCACCCTAAAAGGTAGACGAGAAAAAAAAATACATCCCTCCGATACGTGTAGGGGAAAAACCCTAAAAAATTTTTTTTTACGTTGTACCACTTTGTTGGCGTGACTAATATGCATATTTATGCCAAATTACAGCTTTCTAGTACTAAAAGTCTCTGCGCTAGGTTGCGGGCGGACGGACGGACGGACGTGGCGAAACTATAAGGGTTCCTAGTTTGACTACGGAACCCTAAAAAAGCGACCAAGTGCGAGTCGGACTCGCCCATGAAGGGTTCCGTAGCAGCAACAACAAACAACAACAACAAACAACAACAACAACATAACAACAACATAATATAAAAGTTCGTTGTAGCTTTGATCAATGTTTTTATGACGTATTAAAAAAAAACTACTTACTAGATCTCGTTCAAACCAATTTTCGGTGGAAGTTTGCATGGTACATCATATATTTTTTTTAGTTCTATCATTCTCTTATTTTAGAAGTTACAGGGGGGGGGGGGACACACATTTCAACACTTTGGAAGTGTCTCTCGCGCAAACTGTTCAGTTTAGAAAAGAATGATGTTATTAACCTCAATATCATTTTTGAAGACCTATCCATAGATACCCCACACGGTATGGGTTTGAAGAAAAAAAATATTTGAGTTTCAGTTCTAAGTATGTGGAACCCCCAAAATTTATGGTTTTTTTTCTATTTTTGTGTGAAAATCTTGATGCGGTTCACAGAATACATCTACTTACCAAGTTTCAACAGTGTAGTTCTTATAGTTTCGGAAAAAAGTGACTGTGACATACGGACGGACAGACAGACAGACATGACGAATCTATAAGGGTTCCGTTTTTTGCGTTTTGGCTACGGAACCCTAAAAAGGAGGAGGTTATACGTCCCATTGTATGTTTTTTTTTTATGTATGTTCACCGATTACTCCGTTAATTGTGGACCGATTTTGAGGGGATCAGTGAGGCATTGAGGGAACTCCTCAAATATTGTAGGTAAACATATAGCGATTTTAGTATTTTTAGTAACAAGTCTAGCAACTGCATTTAGAAAGTATCATTTGGGGAAGTGGAACTCATGATGAATACCACAGATGGCCATCGGAACTCCTCAACGGTACCTTTTTAAAGGGTGGCGTTAACATAATTATCTCGATTGAGATGGTATACTACAACGAAGAATATTTACTAGTTGAAATATGACTATGACTTTCCGGCGGCGTTGCTTGCGGCGCGCTTGAAACTTAAAATTTCATATCAACTAATAAGTGGGAGTACGGAATAGCGTATTTATTCTTATTTAAAATAAAATAAATTTATTTATCTCAGATGTGACTTAATCTTTATTTGCACGAAATTTAAAAATAGGTAGGTATTTAACACTAGGTAGAATTGAATATCGAATTACTTAGGGCCTGATTTTTAAACGCAGTTTTCAATCCTTCACTTTGCACTGCAGTTTCAATGATATTTCTGTTTTATAATCGTAATAAATTTGAGAATGCAAAATGCTAAATGCATAACGCAAAGTAGAGTTCCTGAAAGCACTAAATGCTTTCTAGGAAATAATATCACCCGTGATCGTGAAATATGATTAATTCGTCTTGTTTACTAGTAGGTATTTCGTAGGTATGCTTGCTTTATTTGTGTTCATTGCGACTTTAAATAATTTAAGCTAAAATTTGAAATAATTATTTAGTCATTCTATTAAATCCTAGTAATCTTTACTTAAACTCAGAAAGTAAAATAACACACGGAATAGGTACAAATGCTAATATAATTACGGCAAAATAAAACAAAAGACAGCAAGCCGACGACCGCTGGTTTATTATTTATTACGTTTACAAACGTGCCTTATGTAAATATATCCGCAGATCATCGTTCCTAATCTGTGGCCGTGCGGATTTGTCATTTTTTGACACGTTTAATATTTATTTTGCAGCGCAACCCATATGTGAATAATTGAAGAAAATGAGCAGAAATTCCAATAGAAGAATACCAGAATACCACGATGAGCACTGCTGCGCGGGAAATGTGTCTGGCCATTTCCGCCGCACATCTTCACTGCGCCTGCGCGGTGAAAAAATGGTGCAGCGCTCGCCTCTTTCCACCAGGAAATTAATTCCAATTCCTATAATCACGGAACACCAGAAAATCCACAGCGATGGGGTCCATCTCGTGGAGCCTAACCATCGCCCTCGGAGTCAAGTGAGTGCTGAGTGCTACGCAACGATATTGCGGTACCATATTGCCATGGCTACTCAAGCCAAACCAAACTAATTTTGCGTCACGTCAACTACTAAACAGTTTTATACAATTTTGTACCAAACCGAAATACAATAGCCA
Source organism: Acleris holmiana (assembly GCA_949316455.1). NCBI lineage: Eukaryota > Metazoa > Arthropoda > Insecta > Lepidoptera > Tortricidae > Acleris > Acleris holmiana. The sequence goes on from OX438777.1 coordinate 14,501,736, forward strand.
CGAAATAAGCATAAAATTATAAATAATAACTATAAGTTGCGTCAAAAGTGAGGTTAAATCTTTGCTAGCTATCTTTTCAGAGACAACAAAATTAGGTCAAATCTTTTAATACTTCAAAGATAAGGCGATTTTAAATGTAGGTAAATATATATAAATAACAGCATATCTAATTAGGAGATGCGTTTAGGTCACAGAAATAAATTAATTTGGTTAATAATTTAACAATTCAGTTCTTCAAAAAAAAACACTTAGACTCTTGTGCATTCATGCTTAAAGACATCACTTTACATGCAAGGAAATCTTACTATAGGGAAGCACAAATTGGTATTAATGAAGAATGTTACAATATCCTCATGTCATCATTTTCATTTCTTTTCAGTCATTCAGCTCCAATGCTCAAAAACCCCCCAAGTCCTGCCTGAAGTTACAAGATCACTGCATGGACAATGGGAAGTCATGTGCCTCAGACTCGGCACACACTCCTCCAGGGTCTCCTGCAGAATTACCTGATGATGAGTCGCTGCACAGCTATGGCAGTGCTGCCACGGCTGCATCAGTTGATGCTGGCTATGCACCTTTCAATGGCACCACATTCAGTGGGCGATCCATGAGATACGTGCTACACTGCTCATCACATGCAGGCCTGGCAGGAGAAGACTACCTCACCCCCACTCAACGTGCCCAAAAACAAATCAGAAGATTGAAGAACCTCCTAAGCCAAGCCAAAAAAGATTTAGACAAAAAAGATAGTGAAATTTTCCATCTAACCAAAGAAGTTGTGGAACTGCGTCTTTACAAGGTATCCATCTGTTCCCCGGATGAGAAATCCAATTCTAGCGAAATTGTTACCATAAGAGAAAATGCAGATGAAGTTTCAATTGAACAGGAAAGTCCCAAAACTGAAAATGTTCCTAGATCTTTTGATGTTACGGACAGCCCTCTGTTTAAGGACCAGACCCCGACTAGGAGCCGGAACAGTGAAATGCAAGGTTCCTTTACTGACTCTGGACATTTTGATGATCTCACTAACTCATCTTTACATTCCAAAGAATCTGTTCACATGTTGACTCATGATGCATCCTGTATGGTAGAGCTCGATGGTGAAGAGGATCGCCGAAGCCTGATCTCATATTATGAGAAAAAAGTTGAAGATATCATTAGAGCACATGTTGGGGAGACACAAGAGTTGAAGAAGGCGCACAACGATAAAGTTGAGACATTGCTCCAAAAATTGGCTGATGTTAACACATGGTATTGCGAGTTGCTACCAAACTATGAGCAGGCTAAGGAAAGAATACATACTCTGGAGAAGCAGTTAGAGGAAGCGAGTAAGCAGCTGGAAGAGGAGGAAAGCCGGCACAGAGCTGTGTACGTGCAGATGTACAACAAGGGGGTTGAGGCTGCTAAGTTTGACGTAGATAAGGTAATTTATTTTTACTGGTAGACTCATAAACTTGTACTTTTATACTCTTCACTTTTTAACTCAACAATAAACCCCTTTGTGTCTGTCTGCAATTATCTTTATTCTTTACAAAGTATAAAACAGTTACTTTCTCTCTGTCTTACTGTCTGTATATCCGCTGTCTGTATGTCTGTGAAGTCTTCAGTTCAAGACTAAATCAATTTGTGTAACATTGTCCTAAGATGTTAAAATATTTGAATTATCTACACATAAACATAACATAAGTCCTCTATAATGCATTCAGAACCCGTTGACAATGACTAGCTTTACAACATTCAATTTTGTTATCTGCAGTGGTGTGGTTGTGTTGGTGGGTGTGCTGGTTGCTGTAACGCCATGTTCTTGTAACATGATATCTTTTCTAATTGGGTACATCTTACAAAGTCAACTCAAATTTCAGAGGCTGCAATTCTAGTATAAATTGAAATTAAAATTTAGTGAATTAAAAACATAGCTTAGCACCTATAGATACTATGTTACCGGTAGCACCGATAGCAATGCAGGGCTTCTTTTCTACTGCGTTAAAACGATATCGTGTTTTAACTCGGCCGCCATTATTATCAATGACATGAGAATTATCAAAACGTTGACAACACGGAATCACGTCAAAAACGACAATCGTTATTACCATGTAGAGCCCTGGTCATTTGCCTTCGAATTCTGAACCCCTCTTAGATTACTTATAATGTGTGTAGATAAAATAATGTATGCAACTGTACATAATTAGGCCTTAAAACACCCGTGATCTTATTACGAAACTCTCCTTGGGCTCATTTTATAAAACCACATTTTTCAATTAATTTCCCATTATGTATCAGTTACATAAACTACTATTGTGTTTTTTTTTGTATTAGGAAGCCGAAGCGAGTGGGTCGCAAAGTCCGATGAGCCGGGTGTCTGTGGAGGAGCTGTTGGAGCAGCTGCAGATCACACAGACTGAGCTTGAAAACGTCCGAGTAAGTCCCAGCTCAGGGTTTATTTGTTTGACTGCGTGAATTCTTTCTCTCATGATGAACTATCTTTGGTTACTCCACTTTCTAACACACATTTCCTATGTCACTTGTAATTGTTTAATTAAATGTTTTAAAGATCAAGCCGGAGTTTTATAAAAAAGTTATAAAATGCTTACCATCTTGTTACTTGGGTCTTGCCTTAATAAGGATTTATGTATAATTTACATTAAAACAGTCTCATTACATCAGCAATGCTTTACACTGTTCTTAAACTGAATTATATACATGTCTTTCTAAAATTGCAATAACATCTCATTCATTGTCACTGTATCTTCAATGCTGTAACCAAAGATATTCCTCAATCTAATTTAATAATAATCATAAATAGTTTCCTTTTTTCACAATCTAATGAAATGCTAATAATTAACTATGAATACTAATTTATTAAGTCTGGAAATATAGCCTAATAAATTTGATTACAATTTTATTTCTTAGTATATTTGATTGTAATCAGTTCTTTACAAAATATTTATATTTCATTGTAATCATTTATTAAAATATTAATCGATTATTTCATTGTAATAAAACACTGATAGATAAAGGAAAATAATTAATAATTTGAGGTATTTTTTTGCTGAAACATTAACATTATTATTTTGTAACAAAAGTAAATGATTCCAGACATTTCCAAAGTATTTAATATTAACCACGGTACTGTACACCAGACTTCCGTAGCGTGTGCATGTAGTGGCTATTAACAGGATCCCGCTTTAACAAGTAGTGCATTCCAGGACACAGCATTCAAGGAAGACAGAACGGCCAAATCCCAAGTACTGCTAAGTGCAAAGGAGGCTGTTTCTTTATGGGTCCTAGGAGCTCGAAAGGTTGGATTTTTAATATTGGATAGAGCAGCATTCACTATCAACATTCAACACCATGGTTTTAAATATTTTTATAAACACTGCTTAAGCGCACAAAAAAATAATTATCTTGTAGAGGAGTTGTGAAGGTGTGTAAATAAGTCGAAGGAAGACGTGTGTTAGTAATAGTTTTTTTATTGATTATTATATTTCACTCTCCTTAATTATTTATGATTTAAGATAATATACACAATTTGAAAATGTCTAAGGATCAATATAGTGCTGGGATATTTTTGCTCCTTATGCATGTTTGATGTGTGTATGTAATTCGGTACTAACACTAAGTACCAAGCTCATTGACGGTTGCAGAATTTTCTGTTTTCGTGTTTTAAATGTGAATATAACGATTATCTTCCATAACCAACTCCATAGGTTCAGAGGGTCTGTGCTATCATCCTTGGAATCATGGATAAACTTAAACATTGTACTTTCAAGGGTAATCCCGTCATAATCCTGTTTTAATTAACATTTCCTGCATTTAAAACTAAGTTTTTCTCAGCCTTTTTTTTGAATAACAAACTACCTAGTTGCGCTTTAGCAGTAGATGCAGTCGCCTGTATTCACAACAATAAATATATAATCTGTCCTCTAAATTAGCAAAATTCAATGCAACAAACTAAAACTAATACATACGGCAAATCTAAAGACGCTTTGATGCCAAGCTGAATGATTTTTAGCCACCAGAGCAGTAACAGTGTTTATTGTTTGTTAAATACAGCTTATAACAACCTAGAACTAACTTGCATCCCTAGTTTACTTATACTTTTTTTCTTTCTAATTGACCTTTGCATGACATCGTTTTGTTTGAAACAGCCTCTTTTGGTTTGTGGGTAACATAACATTGTATTACGGTTTGGTAAATAGTTGGTGCGGTTTTATTTTAGTTTTTAAGGTTGAAAATGTTAAAATAAGGTAAGATAGCTTTAGACTTTAAACAAGTTTAAAATTGAACACAGCGTTTTAAAAAATCTTTGTTTTGTTTTGTGAGTAAAGTAGTTTAGATTTCTATAAAAAGCATGTCAACAAAAATAAAGTTGTTAAAATGTATTGAATTAAAAGCTGTATATAATTACCGATATTGATCAATTTTGTACATGGCGATTATATATTGTTTTTAATACATAGTCTGATAAAACATTATGTACATTTCGTGTTAAGGCATGATAGCGCTAAACATTGTCGAGTCCGATTTTTAATAGATAGAGTCATCACTGTTTGTTTGGAGGATTTTGAAAGTGTATCACGTTTGTATTGAAATCGAAGCATATAAGTTGTGAAATCAACTCTATACCATAAAGAACACTTCAATAGTGGGGCCAGTCCCCTATTTCACAGGGCTTACTCTGACAGGTGAAAATTCCCACAGTGTACACCGAATGTGTACCGAATGGGATTGTGGCATGTGGCAGATTTGTAAATCGCAATTTTAATAAGAAACCTATCTTTTGCAGGCCATGTATCGTCGCATAGTTGAGTCGCAGAAGGGCAACAAGACCAACGTGGACCCGGAAGTGACGCTGCAGTTCTTGAAGTCGGCCATCTACTACTTCCTCACGGACCCCGAGAACCACCAGGGGCACCTCTCCGCCATCGAGAACATCCTCGGCTTCACAGACGCAGAGAAGAAGAACATCCGCAAAGCCAGAGCGACCTAAAGACTGCTGTGAACGTGTGATACACCCTATTTAGATTTACTGTGTTGCTATACATTAGATAGAATTTAAATGTCGCATGTCGTCCGAGACGATACAATTAATATTAAGCGTACTTTAGATCATGTGCACTATATTGAAACCTTACGAAGCATAATTGTTTGCACATAATACTTAGTTGTGATGATTATTTTACTCTCAACTTATTTTATATAAGTTTTTCAATCGAATTTATTTTAGAAACTTTGTGATTTTCTTTTAGTTATAAGGCCAAAGATTTGAGTTTGCCCTCTCGTTTAAAAAGTGCAGTTTGACTTTAGGTTTAAGAGTACAGTGATTCCAGCTTCTTCGTTCCTAAGTAGGTACTTACTTATTTTGTTAAGTTTTAAAGTTTTAATTTTGGTGTTGTTTTCCTATTTTTTGTGTTCTTTTTTCTTAGTTTTAAATTTGCATCTGCATGCTGGTCAGCATTTTTTTAGTACTTTTAATCTGGCTCTCGTTGAATCGGTAATCAAGCATTATTAATTAATGATCTATGGTAATTGTTATATGGAATAGCTTATGAAGATAAAACTTACGATTGGACCTACTCGGATATAAATTTTACTCTTACGCGTAAATTTTATCTTCCAAGTGCTATTTCAGCCACTATATTAGGTTAAATTCTGCAAAATCCGTCAAATTCTTGCCGCCGCAATGTTGCATCTGTGATTAAAGTACCTTTGTTAGTAAAATGCATAATAAATTAAATGTATGAAGTAGTTTATATATTTTTATGCACTTATCAATTTGGGATTTGCTGAAGTTGAAAGGTTTTTTTCTAATTTACTCGCTTCTGCACTTGGCAAATTGAATTGGTGTTTAATCATTAATCATGGAAGTAGATAATTGTAATGCTTAAATGACGCAGTATGAGGAGACTGGGACAGGTGATTTTGCATCCATTCCACTATAATAATGAAGCAGCTACCAAATACGTCCAGTAGAGGGATAATCGGGTACCTAAAATGCAATACCTAGGTATTATAGATTTTAATTTATTTATTTGCTGTATGTTTTTCTTGATGACATTGATCATTTCCCCTGTGACATAATTTGCTTGCTTTCGTTTATTAAACTGGAGATTGAAAAGTGTTGTTTAATTTGTCGTAGATATATATATAACCTTTAAAAAGCCAGAGTCGCGAATATACGACCGCAGAAAGTCGTGCCGTGAATGGCACGACGGCTGTAGCCGTCGCGAAATTGTAGAATAAGCAATATGTGGAATACTAAACTACAGCAAAAGTAATGGACCTTTATTATTGATTTGCAAGTCCATATTAGTCATAATTCAGTCAGTCATAATAATTGATAAACGGGTTTCGCAAAAATCTATAAACACCAAGAACTTATCAGTACTTAAGCGCGAGAGCATCTTTGTAGCTCACAGATTTTTTTCCCGTCGGACTCGTGGTCACCCCGTTTTGCTACCCCAGGGTGACCAAGAGTACTTTTACTTACTCGTGGTTACCCTAGTTATGAAAGGATCGTACTTGACTCAATCGTAGATAGTGAAGTGCCCTTTAACTAGATAAAATATTATTTACGTCAATGTGTAGTACTTTCAAACTCCTTGATAAATACTTATCGAAGTAACTCCTTCTGTATTAATGGCACGTAAGTTGTCATTTGGATTTGTCAGATACTATGTCAGATTGCTATTGAAATTAGGATAAAAATACTCGAAAATGGGTACAAGAATTAAAAGAAAGCGTGGTGAAGTCCTGTTGAGCGATGGATTCCAATATCATAAACATAAAATGTATTCAAACCAAACTATTTTATGGTTTTGTAGTCAACGTCGAAAACTTAAATGTACGGGGTCGGTGACTGTCACTGTCGAGGTAAGTCAGTAGTTCAATAGGTACCTTGTTTGTCCTTTGCATCATATACACTCCAGTTGACAATCTTACTATCTTAGGACTAGTAGTAATTCTCTCCAAACTTGAAATCGCGAGTGGTCCTGTAAAATTCTGTAGCGACGACATCTATGAACTAGGTATGTGACGTATTAGCTCACTTGTTCAATAAAATACAATGCCATTTAAGTATCTCTATCTTTTGCCGTTTCCTAGGATGATCAAATTGACCACACCGTGGATTGTAAGCCAAATCACGCCAAAAACGACTTAGCGATGTCGATAGACCATATGAAGGAGGAGGCTGGTACTTCAGCGGAATCAATGCCTGATATTTGCAAAAAGAATGTAAAACCTCTTTATGACAAAGGCATTCACCTAGTCACTAAAGTACCTCCGTTTCGCAATATTAAATGCAGCTTATATTCGGCTAGAAAACGTAAACTGCAAATGGACAAAACTATATTTATTAAGCCAAGCGATGTTCAAGTACCTGCACCATTTAACAATTTTAAAGTGGCTGATTATGACTACGATGATACCAGAATATTGGTGTTCTGTTCTGATGAAGCAAAAACTTTATTAAGAGAAGTGAAAGAATATTTCTGTGACGGCACTTTTAAAAGTGCACCTAAACCATTTTACTAATTATTCATTATTTACGGTGATTTGGGAAGTTCATCGCACAGAACCAATGTTGTTCCACTCGTATTAATGAGTAACAAAAAAGAGAGCACGTATTCCGCTTTGTTTGATATGTTGCACGTTACATTTCCCGAATGGATACCGGAAAAAATACATCTAGACTTTGAAGAAGCAACATCGAATGCTCTTAGAATGATTTTCCCGAAAATCGAAACAAAAAAATGCTACTACCATTTCACGAACATTTTGTAGCGAAAAGCTAAATTTTTACGCGTAAAAACAAAGCTTTATCGACGTATTGTAGGTTTGTGCACCGCTCTTCCACTGTTGCCCGAGTACAAAATAAAAGAGGGTTGGGAGTATATACAGGTGCAATGTGCTGGTCTAACTAACAAAAATGTTAACGCATTTATGGCGTATATGAAGAGGACGTGGCTGAAAGTGATGAATGCATAAGAGAGTGGTGTGTCAGCAACGAACGCCATCGCACCAATAATGTAGCAGAAAGCTACAATTCGGTTTTAAATAAAAAAAATAACAAAAACTATGTGACCATAAATAAATTACTCAGTGTTCTACGTGTTGATATGAAAGTAGACCTAACTAATAATAAAACAGCAAATTTCAGCATGAATGAACGGAAAAAAATAGAAAACGAAAGAGACGACTTTATCTTGACTACACAGATGCAACTGCTTCATGGACAAATAACTGTTGGCCATTTTTTGGAAATTTTGCGTTAAATAAATAAATTATTATTAAAGACTATTTCGGGCAATTTTATTTGTCCGTGGTCCTATCAGTAGGGCTGTAACAATAAATGAATTAAATTGTATGGGCATTGGTCCTACTAAACGGGTAGTTCAGTCGCCGGCAATACCGGTGGTGTTACGCCTATGGTCAAAGGTGCGATTATATCACGCGTATATGTAGTATATAATATAATATAATGAACTACCAGTTGAACTTAGTGGAATAGAGGACAAAGTCATTATTTGCCAACACTAGCAGTGTGACCATGAGCCCTATGTTTTTATCATTTATTGTTAGTCACACCACGCAGGGTAACCACGAGTAAGTAAAAGTACTCTTGGTCACCCTGGGGTAGCAAAACGGGGTGACCACGAGTCCGACGGGATTTTTTTCACTTGCATACACTTGTATTATGTATGAATACTTAAAACATTGTCTTATCTTTTGATTACTTTCGCTGTAATTATTATAATGCTTGAACGATTGTAAACTTGATACTATCATTTATTCAAAATCAGAGTAATTGATCAAACATTATAACTCGTTTTGGAATCATTACGTTTTCAGATTGTTTTTGTAGCGTCCGGGAGGCAGCGTTTTGTTTTGCAGCGTGGAGTTCAAAAGGTTAAAAAACCCGGAGACGTAAAAGAGCACACGGGCACCGTTTTATTTTATTTTCATTATGGGTTTTATAGCGGCAATAGTATTACTTACTTTTTTTTAAAATCTCATGTCTACCTCTGTCCTCTTAAGCCATAATCAGTATCTCAAATTCAATAGCCAAAGCAGATTCAATCTTATCCTGTTAGTACTAAGGTTGCATTCGCTACAGGAGTTTTGTCTGAGATACTGCCATTTGTGTTAGCAGGGCAGAATAACGGTCCATGAAACTTAAGGAACTCTAAAAGTAAATTAAAAACAAACTTTCAAATGCAACATATATTGCCAAATATATTGTCACAAAAAAAAGGCGTAAACTGGTAATATGCGTTCATTATTGATTCACAAAACGTAAAGTAGTTAAAGCTGTGGCAAATAAACTAACTATTTCGTTTTGTGTGAAAATCTTATGCGTAATCCTGTACATAATGTATTTATCCTGAGTGTGCCTTTAACAATACCAACAATATGTTAGCTGATTAGGTTTACATTATGACTTGGGTATACAAACATTGACGATTATAAATTATCGAGCAATATAGATTTTCCAATCAACTTGGACGGACCCTAGTCCCATAAGCCTCGCAAATCTCATCACAAGACGTAACTCAGTCACAACCATTTGTGCGCTTAAAAAGATATCGCTATAAAAAGTTGGTTAAATACATCGCATTACTAATAAAACATATCAAAATAATATTCTAATTACATTGGTTTGGAAATATTAATAAAATTAGCACTTAACTAGAAAAATCTTAATCAGTCTACTCTGATTAAATACTTGATGTATTAAAAATATTGAATGGCACATTTTTGATACGTAGCAGACCGAGTTTATCACAAAAGTATCTATTATTATAAGTCATGGTTTTGTCACTGAAATAATTCATAGAGATTCTGATCAGTCTTTTGTTTTCTTAACAACAAAGATATAAACCATGTAAATGTTCGAGAGCTGCCATTAAAGATGTATGTACACGTATACCTGCATGCGTAAAACATGCGTGTCTTTCAGCAGTCTGTTAAAACACTAACTCATACCTTATTCTATCAAATTTGAACTTTGAAGCTTACATTTAACTTACATCTAATACGATAGCTAGTGCATATCGCTTCGCTTTTGAGTATATCTTATAAAGTACTTTGTTTCTTTCACTGGACGGTAGAACAGCGAAATATTCCTCTCGTTATTTACGATATGATATGGTAGCAGAGTACAGATATTTTTTTACATGAAAATAAAGATTCCATTTTTTATTGCCAGGACCAAAGTTACTCCTAGCCTTTCATTTAAAGTTGTACACGAGTATAAACAGTACCCTTATGTACATTTGAGATTCTGTACTGATTACAGAGACTATAAGCGAACTCCTAATAGGAACCAGCAGCGCACTAAATAAATCATTGGTTCGATATTCTTTGTTTCGCTAAAGCGAGTAAATCCCACTGCGATCAATTGGTCAATTCTGCAGATATAATGTGAGTATACATCACCAAAAATACAAAACCGAATATCTGAGATATATCAAAACAATAGGCATCACCTGAAGTGTGAAATTCATAAATAAACCATTCATGATTATACCTGGGTCGATTTAGAAGGGCCCGTGAGGAATATTTCCAAGACTCCTTTTAAATGAGAAAAAATGCAAAGATATAGGGAAAAAAAACAATGTCTCGATAGATCATTAGTACACTGCCCGAAACATGACCTGGATACGGAATAAAAATTCTTAGTAATTTAATGGCAACAGGTGGGAATTTATATTCCCAGTAGTAACCACTGGTGCCAGATGGGAAAAAATATCCCAGCTCATATAAACATGTACAACGCTAGTTTCTTTTACTTTTCAAAAAATATGTTAAATACGACATCGTTACAAGCCTTTACACTACATCCAGTTACAGTGATTTTGTTTCTACCTTCGTATATATATTTTGACTATGTTAAGCTTTCAACACGAAATGCTGTCATCCTAAATCGACCTAAGAATAGTAATCTTCAAAATCGACCAATTTCGACTACTAAAGCATAATCGTAGCACCATCTCATCGTCCACTACTGAACAAATGCCTCTTTTTCTAAGCCCTAATCAAAGCTGAACTTGACCTCCTCGCGCGCCGGATCATGGTTAGCGGCGACCGCCTGCAGCCAGCAGCGACTGATCTGGCTCTCGATACTCGGCGTGGACTCCTTCCTCGCGGAGGCGCGAGCCTTGCGCTTAGCGCGGGCGTGCTTAGTTCTGCGGCGGCCGACTTTAGTCTTCATCTCGGCGATTTTCACGGAGAGCTGGCTGTCAAGGGAGTTCCGGCGAGACTCGACGGAAACGTGGCGCAAGCTGATGCTGATCTGCGAGTCCTGGCTGTGGCGCCGGTCGGGCGTGGAGCTCAGCGACGCGTGCGCGGGCAGCACGAGCGCGTCGCGGCGGCGCACGAAGCGCGGCAGGTTCGCCGCCCACGACGAGGACAGCTCGCAGCTGCAATAACAGCTGATTAGCCTCGGATTTTGGCACAAACATGTGTACTTGTTAAGGGTATACTAGGCATAGATGTATAGGCGCATATAGACGTCGATAGTTAAAATGCAAAACGCTTCAAGCGACAAAATGTGTATATATTTTTATAATTAACTAGCGGCCGGCCAGCGGCTTCGCCCCGCTGCAAATTTCTGACTTTCCCGGTTGATTTTTCAATTATTTTCGCACCTTTTAAACCTTCCCTGGACAATGACAAACATTTTAAAACCAAAATCAGCCAAATCGGCCCAGTCGTTCTCGAGTTTTAGCGAGACAAACGAACAGAAATTGATTTTGATATATATAGATTGTAAGCATTTTATTGTGAATTTTAAAAACGTCGCTTGAAGCGTTTTGCCTTTCAACCGTCGACGTAATTAACAAATGAATAATCACACGACATCATATTTGGTCGGAAACGTACGTATTTATCTTGCTTTCTCAGTCGTCGTTTTTCATAACGGTGGTACATACATACATAACATCACGCCTTCAGTCAACAAGAACGGGGTAGGCAGAGCTACAGATTTATCAACAAGTCTAAAAAAACTTGTTGATAATTCTGTAAAGACATTTTGCACATCCAGGTTAAGATATTTACCAGTGTAAAAGTGACAGGTTGCAAACCCATCGCCTAACAATAGTACAAGCCTTGGTCATGGCGGCAAGTATAGTGATGGTTGTTAGGTTAGGTTGGGTTGGGTTACCTCTCGTGCTTGTTGTCGAGGTAGTCGACGGGCTCGGAGCGGTCGAGGCAGAGCCCGACGGGGTCCTGGCGCGAGCCGCCGAGCGAGATGGAGAGGCGGCCGCGCGCCGCGAACTCGCCGCGGCGGCGGTAGGCGCGCGCGATCAGCTCGTGCTTGCGCGCGCGCCGCGCGTCCGCCTCCACCGAGCACCCGAATTTTCTACAAATAAACGTTATGTTCAAGTGTGTATATTGATTTACAAATATATATTTCTGTGTCTGGTATATTTATGTACGTATTTGAATGTAGTTTTAAAAGAGATCCCTTAAAGGGATAAGTTCGCCTTTGTACACTCTTTTCTTGTATCATCATTGTATTGTTTCTGTTTTATTTTGTACAATAAAGTGTTTACATACATACATACATGTTACTAGACCGGTGTCAAACTTTCGGTAGCATATAGTAAACAAGTCAATTTTAACCAAAATCTCGAGATCAACTTCCTTTATTTATGTTCAGATGAAGACACACGAGCACTCAGGCCACCTGATGGTAAGAGGAATTTGAGATCCGTGGACATTTTGATTCAGACTATATAATCTCAAAACTGCAATTCTAAGACTGCCCGACGAATAAGATAAAATGCCTCTGCTAGAAATTTCACCAGTTGTCTTATCCACACACCGGAACACAACAATGCGAACACTACAGCTTAGCGGTAGATTGATGGATAAGATGGTGGTAGCGATCTACTCCGCGCTCGTCGTTAACGAGCTATAGCCAATTCAAGATTAAGTTTCGCTTGTCTACTGTTGTGACGCTTTCACATGAGCTTAAATGAAATACAATAAGTCTAACAAACAGCCAGCTTTAAAATGCCGAGTACTCCTGCAGCATGAGGACTAACGATTTTGTAATACAGCCCATGATATTCCCTAGGTGAATACCAATTTAGCGATTTCACATACTTTAAAACCCATTAAGGTGTAAACCTATTTGGAAGGTCACAAAGTAACATGAGTACATACATACTGTAAGCCAAACGTCGAGCACTTTAGTACCTCGTCATAATAAACTTCAAACCAAGCAAATAACAAGATTGACAATGGCACTCGCAACGAGAAGGTTCTAAGTATGCTTAACATTTTTATTGGGCGACTGTACATACACCCTACAATCTGTGCGCTGTAGGATGGTGCGTGTGACAGCTCATTTAAACACATAATACACTTGATTCTTTAACTTTTCAAAAATACGACATTGGTACAAATCTAGCGACGAATAAATAATCACCTATTTTTTAATACATCACTTGTGAGTGCAGTAAGTAATTAAAAGTAAGTAAATTATTACGGGTGTCACAGGCACCATCTTACAGAGCACAGATTATAGAAACATGACCCTCCCTGGGTAGAGTAGAAGCAGGTTGTGTATTGTGTCACCCTGGGTTCCTATATTCAAAACGTCATGTGACATCTCTTTAAGATGGCCCCGAGCGTCCAGTGGCGCCCCCATTACTTTTATTCTGTTTCTTAATAAACTAAAGTATTATCTTAAAATCTAAGAGCGCTTTACTGCTGTACAAATTAATACACAAGTTATAGAGAATATGATATAACAACAATTGAACTATGAGTGAGCAACTTAATAGAAAAAAGTGACAACCTTTTTCCGTTAAATTGACAACACGAAGGTTAAAGGTTATGAAACTGTGTCATGTAAATACAAATAAATATCACACAGAACAATGTCACACAAATTGACTTAGTCCCAAACTAAGCTCTAGGCTTGTATTATGGGTATTAGACAAGATAAACTTGTATAGAGAAATATACACTTACAATACATAGAAAAATCCATGACTCAGGAATAAATATTCGTGCTTATCACACAAATATCTGCCTTTACCGGGATTTGAACTTAAAGAAGAAGTTGGGAGTGACCCTGCCTTCGAAGGCTAGCTAACTAGGCTAGCGTGTCGTTACTACTTTAGTTTATTAGAAAACGTAATAAAAGTAATGAATGAGGGCGCCACAGGACGCTCGGCGCCATCTTAAAAAGTGTTGTCTCGTTAAAATTTGACATAAGTTACAAAATGTGTGAAATTTGAACGGGACGTTTTGAATGTAGGAAGCCAGGGTTAGTTGGTGTGTGGCTGGGCGCTGACCTGGCGAGGTAGCGGCGCCAGGCGGCGGCGGCGGCGGGCGTCCAGGTCCAGGAGGCCATGAGCGCGCCGGCCGCGAAGCAGCACAGCAGCCGCAGCTGCAGCACCGCCACCGACGGCCGCGCGCCGCCGCCGCACGCGCGCCGCGAGCCCCGCCACTCCATGCGGCAGCTGGCGACAAGCGACAACGATCACCAACATTCAGCTGGGTACCAATCCGAGCGGCGAGGCCCGAGGCCGGCGAGCCCTGCGCGGCGAGCTGTTCCCGCCCCAAATTGTTGCACATAAACATTGCGGGTGAGGCTTAGCGTGCTCGACCCGAGCCGTCACTTCAAAATGGCATCGGACACGATGACAGCCGCGGCTGCCTTTATCATAATTCACCGAATTATTAACAAAAAGAAGAAATCGCCTCGGTGTCGGAACGTTTAACAGTTCTGCCCGCGGCACGCTCGGATACACGTCCAAATTACGCGGGGCGCGCATACCGAGGCGCCTTTGCGCACGGTCAAAAGACAGACTCTCGACAGCTCGCCGCGCGCCGCTCGCCGGCTGCTCGCGCGCACAGCGCGAGAGCGCGTACAAATTTAAACCAAATAGATGACCTCCCGTGCGTACCTCAACCCGAGGCTGCTCTAATTCGTAACCACCTTTTTATACTCTTTCCGAACCCCGTTTCACTTAACCATTTTCTTCCGGGTTCCATAGTAAAACTCCGCTTTTTCAGTCACATCGTGCGTTCTTCGAAGCACAGTCTAGAGAAGCAACTATTTTGGGCCAGAGGAATAATGGTCGAACGTCATCAAGACGGCGGTGCGCGGCAACATGCACCGGGCGACCCACACGGCCTACAATCACACAAACTGGCGTAAAATTACCTGTGGTTGAGATCCTCAGTAATGACGGACCGAGATAGAAGAGAGTAAAACTAGGAACCCTTATAGTTTCACCATGTCCGTCTGTCTTTCTGTCTGTCCGTCCCGCATCTTAGCTTAGAGACTCATAGTACTAGAAAGCTGTAATTTGACATGAATATACATAATAGTCACGTCGACAAAGTAGTAAAATAAAATCATCATTATTTTTTTTTGGTTACCTCCCTTACACATGAGGTAGGAATGTTTTTTTTTCTCGGGGGGTGTCGTTGCAAAGGTCTTTCAAAAATATTGCAGGTTTGTTGAAACAATTTTTTGATAAATCAATCCATTTGTGAAATATTAAGCTTTTAAAGTGCTACTTTTTGTTGAGTCAAGCGCGAAATATTAAAAATATCTTAAATAAAAACATAATTAGTTCTTGAGTCACAGGCGACTAAAATGTTTATACCTATTTAAAACCATCTAAGATGGCACCACATAACTTCAAATAGAAAATTAATTCATACTTGTTTTTTTTTTCTTTTTGTAGCACTTAACGAACCGAGCATGAACCGACATGCACTTGCCCGGTTTTTTAATTTAAATAAAAGCCTTGTATTACGACACGCGACACGTTTTACTTCGTAAAACGACTGCAACAACATTGAAATTTCAAGTATCGATTCTATTACCTTAGCACGTTGATTACCACTGCACATTAAAATAGAAATAGAAAATATTTATTCAACATACATACATTACGATTACGGTTTAACATAGAATGCAATACATATCCAAGTTATTTACGTATTGGGAATTAATTATAGAGTAAGTAAAATTTCACGTAAATAGAATAAGATTTGAACCCTAAATTAAGGTACTAAGGTTGAAATTATAACCAAACCTATATACGTAAATGTAGAGCCTGTGCCTGGTAAAGGAATTAAAGACGGTCGTGATAAAAGCCGTGTGGATGCCGGGTTAGAATAGTGCTACTCCATGTCTACCCGTGGATGTCGTAAGAGGCGACTAAGGGAATAAAGGCTTGTAGTACTTTTAGACGATGGGCTTGCAACCTGTCACTAATACACAATTAAACTTCTTGGCCTGATTGTGCAAAATGTGGTTACAGAATTATCAACAAGTCTTTTTAAGAGTTGTTGGTATTTTTGTAGCTCTGCCTACCCCATTCTGGGAATGAAGGCGTGATGTTATGTATGTATGTGATAAAAGCGAACTCACATAATATTCTCCTTGAATGAGTCTTTCCACAGCTCGGCGTTCCTGAACTCATAGAGGTGGCAGGCGAAGGTGACGCAGATGAAGACGGCGACGAGCGCGGCCGTCAGCGAGCAGCGCGTGATCGTCTGCCGGATCTTGTTGGCCGCGCGCGCCGATATCACGTCCTTGCTCGACACGCGGACCGCCACGAGGGAGAACACGCCTGGCGGATGAAACAACGTTAAATTATGCTTTCTTCATCAGCAATAATGTGTTTATTGGGCATAGTGTTGTGTTAAGAAACTGATTTTATGCAGCCTACAACGCCCGTGAACAACATACATAACGAAAGAGAATTTTCCACTAGACTAAATAGACGATAGTTGTGGAGATTATAAAACAAAAACCCATCTATATGGCTATCGTCTTCATCAAAGGGTTAAATCATCGAAAAAGTTTTGGAAGATCACAACTTAAAACACTTCTGAATTACTGATGGATTTGCTAGTCTTGAAAAATTATCGAGGCATTGATTTTATTATTTTATTTCCAAACTTTATTTCGAATATGCCCACGTAACCCATGAAGCACACGCCGGTCACGCTGCTGCCGTCCACCTCGCCCAGCGCCAGCGTGATGACCGTGAGGAGCAGGCACAGCATGATGCAGCCAGCACAGTACCTCGCAGCAGGAAGTACCCGCCGAGCGCCAGCACGAGCAGCAGCGGCGCGAGCAGCAGCGCGGCGCGCGCGGCGTGGCTGCCGTAGCCCACGAAGCACACGCCGGTCACGCTGCTGCCGTCCACCTCGCCCAGCGCCAGCGTGATGACCGTGAGGAGCAGGCACAGCATGATGCAGCCAGCACAGTACCTCGCAGCAGGAAGTACCCGCCGAGCGCCAGCACGAGCAGCAGCGGCGCGAGCAGCAGCGCGGCGCGCGCGGCGTGGCTGCCGTAGCCCACGAAGCACACGCCGGTCACGCTGCTGCCGTCCACCTCGCCCAGCGCCAGCGTGATGACCGTGAGGAGCAGGCACAGCATGATGCAGCCAGCACAGTACCTCGCAGCAGGAAGTACCCGCCGAGCGCCAGCACGAGCAGCAGCGGCGCGAGCAGCAGCGCGGCGCGCGCGGCGTGGCTGCCGTAGCCCACGAAGCACACGCCGGTCACGCTGCTGCCGTCCACCTCGCCCAGCGCCAGCGTGATGACCGTGAGGAGCAGGCACAGCATGATGCAGCCAGCACAGTACCTCGCAGCAGGAAGTACCCGCCGAGCGCCAGCACGAGCAGCAGCGGCGCGAGCAGCAGCGCGGCGCGCGCGGCGTGGCTGCCGTAGCCCACGAAGCACACGCCGGTCACGCTGCTGCCGTCCACCTCGCCCAGCGCCAGCGTGATGACCGTGAGGAGCAGGCACAGCATGATGCAGCCAGCACAGTACCTCGCAGCAGGAAGTACCCGCCGAGCGCCAGCACGAGCAGCAGCGGCGCGAGCAGCAGCGCGGCGCGCGCGGCGTGGCTGCCGTAGCCCACGAAGCACACGCCGGTCACGCTGCTGCCGTCCACCTCGCCCAGCGCCAGCGTGATGACCGTGAGGAGCAGGCACAGCATGATGCAGCCAGCACAGTACCTCGCAGCAGGAAGTACCCGCCGAGCGCCAGCACGAGCAGCAGCGGCGCGAGCAGCAGCGCGGCGCGCGCGGCGTGGCTGCCGTAGCCCACGAAGCACACGCCGGTCACGCTGCTGCCGTCCACCTCGCCCAGCGCCAGCGTGATGATCGTCAGCACCAGGGGCAGGGACCACGCCACCAGGTGAAAATATGCCGCCTTCTTGTCAATTCTATCTTGGATTTTACCTGAAAGCACATCTCTTTATTCTATCAACCCTCAATCACGTCAAAAATTTAACTTTAAATCCTGACTGCCTGTTTTTTGATAAAGAACAGCTGTCAAAAGTATTTCAGGGCCGGGTTATGTCGGTTAGACTAGAACAAGAGCGTATGAGTATAGATTTTTGTATAGGCCATAAAATATGGACTACACAAAACCCATGCACTAATGGCCGTAATATACTTATCTCGGTTTAAATACCCATCTAAAGATACGTCAATGTAAACGTCAAACCATAGAAAACTGTCATTCTTACGTATCTTGAGACGGGCATTTAAACCGAGATCAGTTTATTAATATGGGCCTAAAAAATCCATGCAAACTCACAAACACTCTAAAAAGTATTACTATTCTTATTATACAGTCGGGTAAAAGTAGCATAAACGTTAGTGGTGTTCTTACCTAACGCACGAAAACTCATGTGCCACGCGTATGTAAAGATCACGAACCAAACGCAAGCCGCCATCATAAAATAGTAAACCTGCAAAACACATCGATCATTGTATTTATAGTACATTTTGATGCAAGTGCGGAAAGTATGTCACTTTACACGAGTCCCAAGCTGCAGGCGAGGGACAAGACTCGGGACGAGTTAAAATGACAGTTCCGCACGTGTAACAAACGACGTTTTTTAATACATTTGCGAAAAATTATCAATGAAACAAAAATAAATCAGTAAATAAAACTATTACAAGAGACAATTTTACTTTTAATTGAAACAGACTTTATAAGATGGCAACGGTTGTGACCATTCAGCCAAATAAAAAAATGTCATATAGTAATTTAATTACTTAAATTTAAAAATCAAAAAGTATAATCCTCTATATTAACCAGCGGTAATGCATAAAGGTGGATTCACACGAAATTCTGGGCTGGGCCCGATTTTGGCATGGTGTAATGTGAATCCACCTTTATATCCGATCATTCGGAATACTAATTCAGATTCAGCCATCTTGATGTGATCTGTTTTTTTTTTAATATTACCTAGATACATGTATAGTATGTATTTATGTAATTTTAATATTTTAAATTATATTAACTATGTATAGTTTCAATGCTAAATGACGTAATCAAAAAGTTGATGAACATGCAAACTCTTTGGTTGGATGCACGGCTTAAAGGTAAAACAAATTATATTTTAAAGGTAAACCAAATTATATTTTAAAGGTAAAACAAATTATATTTTAAAAAAATTGGGTAAGTAAAACGCAATAGTGCGAAATATCCAACTTTCCGGACAATATACAGCTACGAAAAGTATCACTTTTTAAGCACTTGTGTTAAAAAATAAATACTAATAAATTGTATCGTTAATAACATGTTAGCCTACTTCTGCAAAATGTGGTTACAGAATTATCAACAAGTCTTTCTAGGTTTTTTTTGGTATTTCTGTAGCTCTGCCTACCCCACTCCGGGAATTAAAGCGTGATGTTATGTATGTATGTATGTATCGTTAGTTGCACCATGCAGGAACATTGCCCCTTACTTACTAGTACGAAGACAACGACGCACGTTAAGTTTTCTTCAGCGGAGGGCTCCCCCTGCCGCCTGGTCCCATCTTTCGAACAGACTATGTCCTCCCTTGAGCCAATGCCGAATTGGACTAGCCACCTGTAACAATATATAGTATATCATAGCATCATCCAAAATATTTCCACTGCCGGACATGGGCCTCTCCCAAGTATTGCAACAACGATCCACCAGGTTAACCTTTTAGGATTTAATAGCCGATAAAAAGGGAGATTTCGAATGGTCAGTTTATCAGTTATCAAATAACATTGTTGTCGTCATAGTAGTGCTTATTCACTTGACAGTACAAGCCACCATGAGACCATGACGCAAACAATATGATTAATAGGGTTAGGATTTTGGTGGCACATTGTGAAATTACAAAAAAAAATAATTAGGAAAAAGTAAATAGATACAAAATAATATTTATTTTCCAATCTAATTAATAAACGTAGTAGCCTCAGGAACACACCAATGCGCAGACAGCGCATCCATGTCCATAATAAGTCTAAGTAACACCTGCTACGAAGCGTGATTTTAAAATTCCAAAACGGAACTGAAAAAAGATTCAAGGAACGAGATCTCCTATTAGGGCATCGCAACGAGATACAAGAGAGAAGATTTTGAGAGTCTATCGAGCCGTTCATGATTTTGAAAAGAAAGATTTGATCTCTAATTTCCCGACGCGTCTGAAGAGTTTGAATGGAATCCGCGTCGTAGCTTTTGAATTTATACTTCATTCGTCTAATGAATTTTTTTTGAATGTTTTCTATTGCATTGACGTATACTGCATAGTTAGGATTTTAAACTGTAGATGCATATTCTAACTGAGATCTAACAAAGGAATGATACAAGATTAACATAGTGTTGGGGTCTTTAAAATCCTGACTCTGACGAAATATGAATCCCAGCATTCTATAAGCTTTAGATGTAATCCTATTAATGTGTGAAGTTAATTGTACCGTATCATCCAAATACACACCAAGATCTTTAACCTCTGACACTTTTTTAAGATTTTGGTTATTAAGTGAATATGTATAAGTAATAGGAGTACGTTTACGTGAGTATGAGATGTGGCAACATTTTTCTACATTCAGATAAAGCTTATTACTGACACAATACTCACTCAATCTGCTTAAATCAGCTTGTAGGTTAGCGCAATCCTCCTCGGATTTGATGATATTAAATATTTTTGTGTCGTCAGCATATAGCAACGTGTGTGAATGATGATAACAGTCAATAACATCGTTAATAAATATGTTAAACAATAAAGGACCCAAGTGAGAGCCCTGGGGGATCCCTGAGGAGACCGGAACAAAACTAGACGTATGTCCTTTAACCGCAACTGCTTGCGTTCTATCGCGCAAGTACGAAGTGAGCCACCTAAGAAGATTGACGTGTATGCCAAACGATTCTATTTTTTTAATTAGTAAGGAATGAGAGATTTTATCAAAGGCTTTTGAATAATCAGTATAAACTGCATCAACCTGGAATCTCACACTAATTGACCCAATAGTCACTAACTAAGCTCTAGGCTTGTACTATGGGTACTAAACAACGATAAACGGGCTTATATAGAGAAATACATACAAAACATCCAAGACTCCCAGCAACAACCCAGGACCGCTGGCTTTGGAGGCAGGGTCACTCCCAACTAGACTAACGTCGTGTCGTCAAAGCACACTAGCCTGGGCCTCTATTCTGCTGGGTAATAACGATATCGTGTTTAACGTGTTTTAGAATCGTTTATGTCACTGTCGCCATTATTGTAAATGGCATAAGAGTTATCAAAATGTTGACAATAAGGAAACACGTCAAATACGATATCGTTAATACCATATAGAATCCCAGCCCTGTTCTTGATCAATATCAACCACCAACGTTACAGCAAATAACTGTAGCAGTAGGTTGTTTTTTTTAACAGGTGCATAAGCAACCTGCAGCGCCCCAAGAATAATTTAACTTACCCCATAGAAGCGACGGCGAAGCACACGTTGATGTAGAATATGACTAGCGCAGGGTACTTGTTGGCGCTCCTCCAGTCGATGAGGAAGGTGGCCACGGTGAGCAGGTTGAGCGCCAGGCACGCGCCCGCGCCCCACGCCACCAGCCGCCGGATCTGCTGGTGCTCGTCCTCCGTGTACAGCGGGTCCTGGCACGGCAGCCCGCACCCGGGTATACCTGGAAAATAAACAACAGTGTTTAAAATAACTAAACGAATTTAAAATAATATGATAACATCCTCGTTGCCCTTTTTGAATTAGAAAATTATTTAAATTGATTTACAATCGTCCAAGATATCGCTTAGCATGTATGTTTTTGTGTATCATGTCATGTATGATACACAATGACATAAAAATATTAAGACTAAATAAGGATTTTATAATTTGCTCGGCGGATTGTTTTAACTTAATAATGATGTTTAGCTAAATCGACGAGAAAAAAGACGAGCCAAGTGCGAGTAGGACTCGCACACGAAGGTTTCCGTACCCAACAAAAGAAGCACGTTTTTACTATTTCCTATATTATTTTTATTATTACGGTGTTAGCGGCGACGAACTCAGTGAAATATTCAAGTATCAAGTTACTACGATTCATGAGATACAAAACGCTAACGGACCGACAGACAGACGGACGGACGGACAGGGGAGGCTTAGTAGAAGCCCCTTGGCACCCTTTGGGTACGGAACCCTAAAATTATCGTTCATATCGAAGTAGAAGTCAACTTCATTGGAAGGGCGTACCGAACCGTTGATCGTCAAATATCATTTAGAGCTGTGCAATCTTTCCAATCTCTAACTAATGCGTTTCCAACCCTGATTACCAAAAGATTAAATTGGAATCTCACCTTTATAAAAGTGTAAAGGTTTATCGGTGTGGATGAGGGGAGCCAAACATTTGCCGCTCGTGTTAAACTTCATCTCCCTCGCGGCGTTGTCGCATTTCGGCGGGAACAGAGTTTCGTTGCACTTCAAGAAGGACGGAAAGTACGAGGTATTGTACAGGATAGCGCAGGGCTCCACTGTCACATTGCACATTTCGAAGGACGGCAGGTACACCATGTCCTGACCCAGCACCGTCTCGCATTTGGGCATTAATGTGGCACAAAGAAAGGGCTGTATAACGGCCCAGCACTTCGGCACGTTTATCAGATGAGTATGAAGTTCCAGTTGATTTTGTATTTGGTGCTGGTTGTGGAAGAATGTGAGGTGAACACTGGTTTTGTCGTAGGGCAGTTTGGCACCCAAACAGGTGTTGTTTGCGAGAGGTTCGCATCGGGCCGTTCTGACGCAGCTGTCGAGTTTGATCTCGCGCTCGGGGAACCACTGCGTGCCCTTCTCAGTCTGGACGAGTCTGTAGTTGGGGGTGCCGTTGATGGCCTCGAGCCGCTCCGTGACGTTGTCCCCGAACACGTCGGCGATGGAGTTGCGGCCGCCCGCGCCGGCGTGCAGCGCCGCGCTCCAGCTCGCCGCCAGCAGCCAGCACACCGCCCTCGCCGCAAACATCTAAAACAATACAGAATCGCGTTTACTATCGGCGCCCGACACACCCACCAGTTATGTAAATCTAAAATTAAACTGCGTTTTAATTTCTCAAGTATCCTTTATTTGTGTAGGTGCCGAGAGATGTCAAATAAAACCCTTTCGAATTTCAGTTTTTTTATTATTTTCTACAGTTTTGAAAATAAAGTTCTTAGTAGTACTTAAATGTTTATTAAAAATAAAAATGTTAAAAGATATAGAAGGTGTAAAAGGTGTCCAAGGCGCGAGGATCCGGTAGGGCTGGAAGTGCGCTGAACCAACACAATTCGTCCTAACCCTAAAATTCCACCCGCCGGCTCAGTAGGAGTAGAGTGGAGCTAAATCTCTCTGTTTAAGCCATCATAATCATCTTGAAGTTATACATTCATACATGAAATCACGAGTTTTTCCCAGAGGGTTAGGCAGAGACTACCTGCTACGATCCTGACAAATTGATGGTTATTGTGGCTCTTATTTACTCAATAGTAAAATATACTACAAAGTCAATATCATTACGACACAGAAACAAGGTGAAATAAATATCAAAAATAAAAAATAAATATCAGGGGACAATCTCACACAAATTGACCTAGTCCCAAACTAAGCTCTAGGCTTGTACTATGGGAACTAGACAACGATAAACATACTTATGTAGAGAAATAAATACTTAAATAAATAGAAAACATCCAAGACTCAGGAACAAATATTCGCGCTCATCACACAAATATCTGCCCTTACCGGGATTTGAACCCAGGACCGCTGGCTTCAGAGGCAGGGTCACTCCCAACTAGGCCAACGTGTCGTCAAAATAAATTATAGTTCCTGAACCCAAACCAACTTAGTTCTCACACCATGTCGCGCTTAGGTAATTAAAATCGTAGATGCAGTATTAAGTCCAATTTATAAATTATTTTAATTAACTATTGGAAATGATACCAATCAAATGTATAATAGTTGTCATACACACCAAAAATGTCCAGGGATACAAAAACATCCTTTCATTATTTTAACATTTTACCATGTTTGTATTTCAACCTTTTCAACTAGAATGCAAAATAACAAAATAATGAAAGGATATTTTCGATCCCTGCACATATTTGGTGTTGTGTATCATCAAAAACTCCTTAAAAAAGTTTTATAAATGTATGAACACCTATATATACCTTATGTTCGAAAAAAGTTCTTTAGAAATAATTCTGAACAGTGTTCTGTAGTACCAAAACATGAAGCAAGCAGATACCTAATAAAAACTAACGACCATTTTATGCTTTAAAAATGTAAAAAAATTACACAAAATATATATTTTCCACCACCACACTGTTTGTATAACAAGGTATAAGGTGATTAGACTTTATTAAGTTATTATATAACCAGGTAAACATGAGCCACCACGAGGTAACATATCATAAAATGCTCTGCATCAACTAGGCTGGAATTTACGCTTCACCTTGACTTCGTCTCCCATAAAACAATTGAAGTGATGTCACATAATTAACAATCAACTCTATATGATGTCAAAGGGTGGCATGAGTACCACACGTGTGATAATTGCTAGGGGTAATTGTTCAGGTATTTGATGGAAGCATGCATGACGCATCTGCAGATATCCTAAATTTAATAAGAAATAACACACGCAGATGAAAGCAGGGCAGAGCAACGTCGATCCAGTGGATTTTATTCAAACAACATTTCTACCTTCTACATGTCATCACATCAAGTGACATTATTTATGGCTACTAAAGGCTCCTAGGCTAAACTAATTCATCATCACTCATAAAAAATATTCTTCTTGCCTGTCAATAGCAAAATCATGCACATAAAAATAATGTGTTGGCTAGCTGCACTTCATATTGAGGACAGGGTAGGCCTTGGACGTATACTTTTACTTTATTTATTTTCATCATTTTTTCTTTATTAAATAATATTTTTTCTTTATTTATTCAACAATCAAATCCGACATAAACAAATATCTTTACATTATGAAGGAAGGGGTTTCACTTTATTTTTATTAAACTCTCTTTTATATTTATTAACAAAACAAGTCAAAAAATACCAGAATCTTACTATAAGATGTTGCGTATTGACGGCTGCTCAGGAGAACGCCTGGAGTCATGAGGACGGGGGGAAGCGGGCGTCACCGACTAGATCTTGCGGCAGACTGGGCGACGGCGACAGGGCGGCGCGGCTGAATCATCCATTGACAAATTACCTGGCAGCATACAAACACATTATGCGCCAGAGATCACAGTTCAAATTAATTAACAAATAGGACAGTTCAACTCACCAGGATCCGCCACAAACAGTACACCTGTAGAGAATTTGAAATGATGTTTTGTAATATAAATTTTATTGTTTGCAGAATTTTCAGCTCAGGAAAAAATGACAAGCTGTTAATAAACCCTATATACAACCTTTAGCAACTGCATCACTTAACTTATTTTGTCTTTACACTTACACTCATAATTCTCAACGCAATCAAGTGGATTTTAACGTCTGATCGTGTGATCGTAAGGTAGGCTTCAATGTACTAGTTGGGCACAGCCTTGCCGCCCCTTCGGAAGTTGCGGCCGGAGTTACCGCGGCCGCGCCAGGGCGTACCACGAGAGCCGCGCCGGTTTCCGCGCCCACCGTGCCCATTCATGCCGCGCCCTCGGCTCCGGTCCCGGTCCTGGCTTCTGCCCCGCTCCTGACCTCTACCTCGGTCTTGACCTCTACCTCGGTCTTGACCTCTACCTCGGTCTTGACCTCTGCCTCTGTACCCGCCGCTCCACCGTTGATTACGAGAATAATCATCACCATCCTCATTAAATGATTCTTCTTCATAATTATTTTGATCATATGATTGCTCCTCATCATTGTTGTACTCTTCATTGTTTTGGGAAAATTGGTTATCATAACCGGAATCAAAATGGCCCTTATTAAATCCATTGTCAGAGAAAGACTGTCTAGGAGGGGGCATGTTACCAATTGGCATTGGCATGTTACCCATAGGAGGTCCTATTGGTGGCATATTACCCATAGGTGGCATGTTCCCCATTGGTGGCATGTTCCCCATTGGTGGCATGTTCCCCATTGGTGGCATATTACTCATATGAGGTGGCATATTATGCATGGGTCCCATGTTATTCATTCCCATTGGTGGTCCCATAGGCCCCATATTTCCCATAGACATGGGAGGCCTCATCATATTACCCATAGGTGGCATATTTCCCCTTGGTCTATCATTATTCATGTTAGATTGGTCATAGTCTTGTTCACCTTGGTTGTCCATATCCATTTCATTATATTCTTCTTCACATCTATAATCTTCCATATTATCATCCTCATTCTCTTGATCATCACAATTGCGCTCTGCTTCAGGATACTCAAATGGTTGAAAACTGTCTTCCTCTGCGTCATCTTCTAAATGTGGCATCACATCATGTAATTCTTCTATTTCACCCGAGGCAATATATTTCTTAAGCGCTACTGGGCCATCAGCTATTGCTTTTTCCAGTTTAGAGCCAGGGTCTACAGTAATTAATTTTCCGTAGATGAATATAGCTGATGGAGTTATTTGTTGCAACGGCACTGCTCCAGGCACTGACTCCACTAAGGCTTGTGTCAAAGCTTCAGTTGTTGCATCATCTGCAGTAGGACCGTGATTCCACTGGGCTTGGAAGTTTCTTGGTATAGGTTTGCTGTAAGGGACTTTTTTTACTTTTTTTTCGAAATCCATTGGTATCAAAGTGGTATCCAAATCAAGTCCAGGAATAACCTTGTCTGTGTCTGAAGAAAATATTTCTACTTTATCTTCAGGTCCCATTCCAGGGATAATTGCTGGTTCATCCAAGTCATGATCATCTTGTACTCCAGGTGGTAATGTGTTAAGATTGTACTTATCTCTCATTTGATCACCAGGACGGTTTCTTGTCCAAAATTTGGAAGTGTGATCATTTGACCCGGAGCACAGGATGTGGCCAAGAGGATGCCATGCCATAGTCCAGACTATTGATTCATGTGCTCCTTCAATGCAACCAACTTCTTTGTCTGTT
The DNA here is from genome assembly GCA_949316455.1 of Acleris holmiana. NCBI lineage: Eukaryota > Metazoa > Arthropoda > Insecta > Lepidoptera > Tortricidae > Acleris > Acleris holmiana. The sequence goes on from OX438777.1 coordinate 14,529,070, forward strand.
CCAACATTCCAGAATAAAATAGCACCGTCAGAGCCACCGGAGCAAAACAGCCCTTCATGAGTTGGATGCCAAGCCACACTAGATGCTTCTTTTTTGTGCCCTCTAAATATTTGCAATTCAGATCCAAGTTTGCGAATGTCAAAAAGCTTGAGCAGGTGGTCTCGGGACGCGGTTATGAGCCAGTTTCCATTATCATTCCATTTTAAATCCATCACAGTTGATTTGTGAGCATGGAGGGTTGAGAGTGCAGTGCCTGACTTTGGATCCCAAAGCTTTATTGGTTGCTGATTATCCTTACTACCAGAGACAATCAGTGCCTTGGTGGGATGCCACTGAACACATTTCACATCAGCACCATGTCCTCTCAAAATTCTCTCTTCTTGACATCTATAGAAATCAAATATGCGTAAGGTACCATCATCTGAGCATGTCACAATTTTAGAGTCACTGGGACTGAAACTAATACCCCGAACAGCTTCTTTGTGAGCCTGGTACATTTTGACATTGTTCATATTACTTTGCCAGTACTTAATGAACCCAGAATGGTCCCCAGTCACCATCCATCCTTCTCCATGCGACCATACCATGGACCTAACGGGTGAGTCGTGTGCTTGTAAAATGGTTTCAAAATTGAATGTCAACCCATTCCATAACGTAAATTCTCCGGAAGACGCCCCTGTGATTAACCTCCGCCCTTCGGGAGTCCAAGCAACAGCGAAAATTGGACACCGCATTTTATTAGTAGCAGTTTTGACAAAACGCGTTGTGACCGCGTTAATAGGGTTATCGAGATACGAGGGAGGCGGCAACAGATCGGGAGTGTACATCGCGTCCGGCTGAAGAGCGTGCCGGTCCCGCCAGTCTCTTTGCCAAACGCGACATTCTAAAGCTTTTATAATAGCAGCATTATAGTCTACAGTTTTTCGCATAACAGATTTACGTAAACGTTTACCATCGAAATCATCTTGAGTCATATTCAGTGGACCCTGAGGCGGGAAGCGCATTTGGTAGTTGAAAGGCCTAAAGTTATGGCGCATGTTGGCGCGGACGGGCGGACCCATTGGTGGACCCATTGGTGGACCCATTGGTGCACCCATGCTAGGTGGCGGCATGCCCAAGTTCGGTGGAGGGTGTCCGAAATCCATGGTTACTGACTTCGATACCTATTTAGAGAAACATTTACATTACAATTACAGCTGAATCAGTACCCGACTCAACCGAAGCCAACACAATGTATGTGATCAATGATCATTTATTTAATAAGCTATTCTTACCTTTATAAACTGAGAAGCTATAACATTCTACGCGGCTTTACTCACAACAGCACAACACACATTATATAGGACGTTATTTACATTCAATCATCAAAATATTGGCAGTGGAGTTACACGAACGTTAACCTATTTTCTATTACTATATAAAAGAGAAATGATACGCTATGCTTGCTATGCGTGCAACCATAAACATTTTTGCATGTTTTTTGTTTTGTTTTCTTTCAAGTTGCCTTCTACCCATAGACAAAATACCATAAAGACACCCATTCACTATCAGTTGTCACTTGGCTCCCTCTAGAAAATAGCCAAGTGTCAAGTTATAATAGGCTGGCTACACTTACAGTGTTGTAGATTTTAAAAATAATGAGCTGCATCCGCTGCGCCGTGTTTTCAATGCTTTTAACATGTTTTTGAACAGAAAAGGGGTGTGGCCAAAATGTTTTTTATTTGAAAACACAGAAACATGTTTTCCGTCACTGATGGAAAACATGTTCGTCTGCGGGGGAGGGGGTATTGTTTTTACTTATGAAAGTTTTGAGTTCGAATGAAGAACCTGTCAAATAGGGCAATAGTTAATTATTAATTAAGTATAGGAACTCATTTTGATACCTTTGAATATAAATAAATATAATACCCTACAATCCTACAAAACATGACAAATTGTACTGGGATTACAGCTGTCAAAAGAAAAGCGAAATGTTATGACAAACAATACATTATTCACTCTTAAGTCGCAATGGACGTGCAGTTGAACCTAAACATGTTTTGTAACATGTTAGGAGGAGGTTCTCAACTCGTCTGGTTGCGGTTTTCATAAGTAGGGTTTATGAAAGAATTTATCACAATTAACATTAACAGTAGGAAATTATTATTATTTTTACCTCGTATGTACAGTTGGCAATATTTAATATCTCCCGTGTTCGTTTAAAACTAATATACATATTACATTATTTAAATCATTTAAATATGAAAATTGAAGTGAAGTCTGTAACAATAATTAAAAAAAGCCGGTCACCGAGGGTTCCATAATACTTATAAAAAATTAAAATTGTTTTGAGGGTTGTCTCCATACAGGGTAGGATAGGTCGTGATTAGTTTACCAACTGGAAATAAGTAGTTTACAATAGTATATTTTTTTTGTATATACTTAGCTTATATTCGGATGTTTTCCTTTACTTGTGCTGTACCTTCCTTTTTGCCAAATTTCTAAATTCTAGGTCTATGGGAAGTACCTTAACATTTTAATTCCCCTGAGAGTGTCGAAATATAAGTTTTTTGCGGCATAAACGTTCGTTTCTTTTTTTTACGTTGATTTAGAAGTTTGATTTTTTCACAGCTTCAAGGGCAGTAGAGCTGAGTATATATGGTCTTAATTTCAACTCGCTACCTCCACGCGTTTTCGAGATAAAGGGTCTTGATAGACAGACGGACGGAAGGACAACAAAGTGTTCCTATAAGGATGACGTTTTTTTGGGGTACGGAACCCTAAAAATATAAAACCTTGTAGCAAAACATGAATATTTTGACCTACATTTCGACGGTCCTCTCAAACTCATATATTGCATTTTTCCAGTATAAATTGACACGCACTAAGTATGCACTCGCTTACTTAGTGAGTGTCAGTTTATACTGGACAATATTCTAAATACGAGGTCGAATCACAGAACATCGTAGATTTATGACAATACTGAATAATGGGTAAAAGTTACACATAAATAGCCATCGAATAGTGACGGCGTTTCATCATAACAAAGTGGTGCATTTAAGGAGCTTGGTTAAATAAAGGGGGTTCGTTGTACAGTCAAGGTCATAAACATGTATACACTTTAGTACCTTGTCTATTTAACGTCATGTTTAAACTGCCATATGAAATTGTCACAGGGATTAAAGTGACAAGGTACTAAAGTGTATCCATATTTATTACCTTGACTGTACCTTGGACACCGACCGCACTTACGTTGTACCCTAGACACTGACCAAGGTATTCCTTTGATTTTTTCTAAGCTAGGTGTATTCAATTCAATTATTTTAAGATATGGCAATGACTACCTAGCCAATTGATGAAGCTGAAGACCGACGACGGCAGGATCGTTTCATCCAGGCCTGAGGTACTGGGGGAAATCGAGAGGTTTTATGGGCAACTCTACACGACAACCCGAACACCCGTTGAAAATCTAGCCAAAGACCCGAGAGCTAGACTAACCCGGCACTATACCGATGATATTCCGGACGTCAGCCTGTACGAGATTAGTATGGCTCTCAAACAGCTTAAGAATGGCAAGGCCCCAGGTGACGATGGAATTACAGCCGAACTCCTGAAGGCGGGTGGTAAACCAGTTCTTAAAGGCCTTCAGACGCTGTTTAGTTCCGTCCTCCACGAAGGGAGAACGCCAAAAGCATGGAACAGAAGTGTGGTGGTGCTCTTCTTCAAAAAAGGTGATAACACCTTGCTGAAGAATTACAGACCCATCTCACTTCTGAGCCATGTTTACAAGCTGTTTTCGAGAGTCATCACGAATCGTCTCGCGCGCAGGTTTGACGACTTCCAGCCTCCCGAACAAGCCGGCTTCCGAAAAGGCTATAGTACCGTAGACCACATACATGCGTTGCGGCAGGTTATACAGAAGACTGAAGAGTATAACCTCCCTCTTTGCCTTGCATTTGTGGACTACGAGAAAGCCTTCGATTCGATCGAGACCTGGGCTGTGCTGCAGTCTCTCCAGCGGTGCCAAGTTGACTACCGATATATCGAAGTGTTGAAGTGTCTGTACGAAAACGCCACTATGTCCGTCCGACTACAGGACCAGAGCACAAAGCCTATTCCTCTGCAGCGAGGAGTCAGACAAGGGGATGTGATATCTCCGAAGCTGTTCACCGCTGCATTGGAGGATGCTTTTAAGGTTCTGGACTGGAAAGGACGAGGCATCAACATTAATGGCGAGTACATCACTCACCTTCGATTTGCCGACGATATCGTAGTCATGGCTGAAACCATGGAGGACCTCTGTGCTATGCTCGCTGACCTCAGCAGAGTTTCCGACCAAGTTGGCCTGAAAATGAACATGGACAAGACGAAAGTCATGTCTAATGTCCATGTTGTGCCAACTCCCGTGATTGTCGGAGGCTCTGCACTCGAAGTTGTTGACGACTATGTATACCTGGGACAAACGGTCCAGTTAGGTAGGTCCAACTTCGAGAAAGAGGTCACTCGTCGAATCCGACTCGGCTGGGCAGCGTTCGGGAAGCTTCGCAGTGTCTTTTCGTCCAAATTACCGCAGTGTTTGAAGTCAAAAGTCTTTGACCAGTGTGTGTTGCCGGTGATGACTTACGGATCTGAGACGTGGGCGCTAACGATGGGCCTCATAAGAAAGCTCAGAGTCACTCAGAGGGCTATGGAGAGAGCTATGCTCGGGGTTTCTCTGCGGGATAGAATCAGAAATGATGATATCCGCAGTAGAACTAAGGTTACCGACATAGCCCGAAGAATAGCGAAACTTAAGTGGCAGTGGGCGGGGCACATTGCTCGCAGGACTGATGGCCGATGGGGCCAGAAAGTTCTCGAATGGCGTCCACGGACCGGGAGACGAGCTGTTGGTAGGCCTCCAACAAGATGGAGCGACGACATCGTAAGGATGGCGGGATCGCGATGGATGCGGAAGGCACAAGACCGGTCTAAGTGGAGAGCCTTGGGGGAGGCCTATGTCCAGCAGTGGACGTCTTTCGGCTGATATGATGATGATGATGAATGACTACCTAGTTATGACAACAGGACTGTGTAGAAGTAGGTTGACCAGTATGTATAAAAGGTCCGAATATGGTTTTGAGGAGTTCGTTGTGGAGCCACTGAAAGACAAACATATCACATATAGACAACACAAACATTGAAAAGGAGGTGCGTAGACGTAAGCGCAAGCAAGCTGGTTAGAGTTTTATATTTTGGGATTGAATATAGTCTGCCAGTTTTTTAGAAAAAAAATGCTAGAAGATGCAATGAAAAGTAGGGTTTTTAAGTTAGAGGGTTCGGGAATGAAGGGAGGGAGTATATTGTAAAGAGAGACTGATCGATTAGGACATTTAAAAAAGACATGATCTGGGGTACCCTCCTCCTGTCCGCATGCACACATTGGGGATTGGATTATGCCCAGCCTGTGCAGGCGTTGCGGAGTGCAAGTGTGTCCAATACGTAGTCTACAGAGAACCGATGTTGTATGTTGGTCAGCCAAACGGAAACGAGAGAACCAAGGTTTGGTTGGGATTTTAGGCTCAATGTCACTGTAATGACGACCTTTGACTGGTTTGGACAGGTCGTAATTTCGTTCCCAGTTGCAGTCTAAGTCGGTTCTAAGCTAGGTCTTGATTTTTCTAATACTTACTACTTAAGTATGTCGCATTTTTTACGACAAATAGAATACTTATTTGTTAGCTTGTAATCTTTGATGCCAATTTTGGCTTGTTTTCAATTGACTCTCAAAAAGCATCAGTTTGACAAAGTTCCATTGCGCATGGGCAATTGTTCGATAATTGGTTGAATGTACAAGTCCAAGATTCCAAGCTAAGCGCGTCAGCAGTTACAAAAAACCGGCATTTAGCAAAAAATAGCCATCAATTATACTCAAAGGGAAACAATGATCTTTACAAAATATACTTACTTACGTTTAATTATTCATAATGCAATATCTATGAATAAACAAGAGGTTGCTCGTGACTTTGTATGTGTATAATTTGATTTCCGTTGTTCGAACATTTCGCGCGGTACCTAATAAACCTACGTTGCATTAAACAAGGACTTACTTGATTTGGGATACTTACCGGAGGGCTTATTGTCTAACGCACTCGCAATCACGATCGTTTTCATTTTGAAAATCGAACGCTCGTCTGCATACAATATGAAAACAATTGCTCCACTTTGAAGCCGGTTGCGATTGCGAGTGCGTTAGACAATAGCCCCTCCGGTTTTGCACTTTATTTGAAACAACATGGCGGCTTGTATTTAGAAAAAACCGCGCAAGTAGGTACGGTTACGATTCCATATTTATAACCGGTATTTATAACCATTTTCTTTTACCCAAAATAAAACTTTACGAAAAGAGTGAACTATGTTTATTTATCTATACTTCGTAACAATTTATTTAATCAAAGGTTTCGATTGTTAGTCAATACATTTTGACAACTGTTATAGTTGAAGAAATATTATTTGCCCCGATGAATGTTATCTGTCCGGCCGGCTTACCCTTTGTGCTTCAATAGGGTCAAAAAACTCTCTAATTGTTTGTTAAGTGGTTAACATAGTATGGTGAAATTACATATAAAACTTAGTATTACATATAAAATTCTCGTGTCACAGTGTTTGTAACAAAACTCCTCCGAAACGGCTTGACCGATTCTTATGAAATTTTGTGTGTATATTCAGTAGGTCTGAGAATAGGACGTCAATCATTTTCACCCTCCCACCCCCACCCCCCAATCTTATATATCGTGATTTTAGTATTTTATAAATGTGAAAGTAAGTCTGTCTGATGGTTACGCTTTCACGGTACCGCTGAACCGATTTAGATGACATTAGGTATGGAGATAGTTCGCGTCCCGGGGAAGAACAAAGGTTAATTTTTATACCGAAAAAAGGGATGGGTTCTGATGGAATAGCAATAAACGACATCAACGCGGACAGTCTTGCGAAACAGCCAGTCCTAAATACATGACAGCTGTTGCCCGCAACTCCGTCTGCGTAAGAGAAATTTATCGCTCTTCCCTTAGGATAGGTACCCATGCTATCCCAGACTATAATCTTAGTGCCAAATTTCATCCAGAGCCGTTCAGCAATTCTGGTGTGATTAAGTAACAAACATCCATCCATCAAAACTTTCCTATTAATAATAGTGGGTAAGATTCACTTAACCCTAAAACTGAACCTGTTTTTGCACTTATTGTCGAAATATCTATTAGTCATGGTTTTTATATTTACAGAGCTTCTTATGATGTATCACTTTCCGTTGAATTACCGTGTTAAGTAGTTCTGTGCAAGTAGAAAACTTAGTTGATTGCCAAAGGTAAGTAATATTCCAGGAGCTGACCGCCCGGGCGCCCTCCCTGTTCTTATCTCTGTTTTATCCTGTCCTATCGTTCTTAACAAGTATTTATCATATATTATCTTACAAATCGCCCCTAGAGTATTGTCTTATACATACATACATAACGTCACGCCTTCATTCCCAGAGACGGGTAGGCAGAGCTACAGAAATACCAACAACTCTAAACAGACTTGTTGATAATTCTGTACCACATTTTGCAGAATCAGGCCAAGAAATTTACTAGTGTATTAGTGACAGGTTGCAAGCCCATCGCCTAACAATACTACAAGCCCTTATTCCCTTATTGTCTTATAAAACCGGATAAAAGCAATTTGTAGATAAAGTAGACCATTTATGTGTCTATAAAGCCGTGTTTTCGATGTTTTTAAACATCTTACATATTTTTCGAACAGATAAGGGGTGAAGCCAAAATGTTTTTTGTTTAAAAACACAGTCAGGAACATGTTTTCCGTCACGGATGCAAAACATTCCCCGCGTTCGTCTGCGGGGGAGGGGGATATGTTTTTACTTTACAAAGTTTGTACCGGGATGACAGCAATCAAAATCAAAAGTCGCAATGGACGTGCAGTTATACCTAAACTTTTTTTGTTACATAATTTGTTTACATGTTTGGTTAGTTTTTTGGCGCAGCGGCAACGCCTTGATAATTTGATCTTCCAAGGCGCAACCTACATATTTTTTTTTGCAACGATTTTTTGCCTGTTTCTTGTAAGGGCGCATTTAATGCCGTACGTAAGACGTCAATTAATTTTAAAATGTGATTAGAGTTGCTGCTGTCACTTTCTTTGCCATAGAAATAGAACAATACAACAAGTCATTTAACAATGATTAAAAATTGACGTCTCTAAATTCAGGCTCAATAGGCCGTAGAGTTAGTTAATAATGATTAACCCTGGGTTCCTATATTCAAAACGTCTCGTTAAAATTTGACACAATACCTATGTTGTATGTAGCAAATGTAAAATTTTAATGAGACGTCATATTTTAACGAGACGTTTTGAATATAGGAACCCAGGGTAAGTTGTTCCTTATTGAAGATATTTTACACAATTTTGAATAAGGAACGAGTTAGTTACCGAACGTAAATAGTCTGCAGGGATAAAGCCTGACCCTGGGCTCCTATATTCGAAACGTTTCGTTAAAATTTGACATTTGCTACATACAAAATGTGTAAAAATTTAACGACGTCACATTTTAACGAGACGTTTTGAATAAAGGAACCCAGGGTTAACAGAACTTAAATCTGTATATGACTGTTAACTATCTTTTTTTTATTCTGCAAGCAGGACCCACCAACGATTAGATGATGGCCGACCACTGTTATACGTGTTACCTATCTGTTGCTATCCCAAATATTGAAAGTGCCTCATTATATACATAAGGCAGTTTTTGGCCAAGAAAGTGCCAGGTTCTGAGTCAGCCCAATTATTTTAGGAACAATAATAATTGGTCTACTTTATTAATAAAATAGCCTCTATCCGGTCATTCAATAGGGCAAAACTTTAAGCGGCCATCTATAAGATATGACAAGGAAATTTTAATAAATACTAGTGTAAGGTGCGCCGTAAAAATACAGTAGGTACCTACATCATAGTGAAACTTTCACATATTTAAATATCAGTGTTACAGCTGCAATGCTTCTGTATCGTTATAATATCATTAACGTTACAGTAGCTCTCATTCTCTAGAGCTCTAACATCAACAATACGTAACGATACAAAAGCAAAATGGGCTATTACAAATTGAATCCCATTTTGTAGTAAATTCTGTCGTAATTTTCTCGGAAGCGCTCCATAGGTAAACCGAGTAAGCCATGAATGCACGCCCTTAAATTATTTTATGATCTGATGGGGCAACTTCAATCCGCCGGTTAATATGTATTAGCGCGTCGAGTTCAAGAACGAGTTGTTAGAGATTCTCCCACCTGGAATTAAGCCTCAATCACAATCGACTAAGTATGAAAGTCTTCATATATTTTCTTCCTAAACTTTGATGATTTGTTCTTTCGTTGTCTTTCTATGTTCCTCTCTATCTATCATATTGCAGTCTCAGGCCCTAGCCAAATAAGATGCGTTCGCTAACTATCGTTATGCTTTGAAACCAATGGCGTCACTAGATCACGTGACTTTTCGAAAACGAATAGAAATAGAAAAGCTAGTTAGTAGACCTACCTAAGCCTCTTGACTACGGCCTTAGGTCTACGACTTATGTATTTCGGTAGCATAAGTTAAATTTTCACACTTAAGTACTATATTCATACCTACTTGTAATTCAAATAGTGATGTAGGCGCTGTCAATTATCTAAATCATTTTAGCACTTTACTGACGTAAGTACAAAATCATGGGCACCATAGTGTCTGTATGGGGTTGTCCCACACGCATCGTTGTAAGCGAGTAATAATATAATGGTTCTAACCACGTCATTCTTTCTTCTGTGACATGTAACACCTCAACCTAACCTAATTAGACGTATCTATAAATAAATAAATTATTATTACAGGACAATCTCACACAAAAAGAGTTATGGCCGCCGAGTCGAGCGAGGTTAGGGCTACTTTAAAAAGACGATTTTTAACGGACTTAAAAAAGTAACAGGTTCTTATTATTTTTTTTATTTTTGTTACCTCTGAACCGTGTCATTTATAAACCGATTTGTTTTCCCTTTTTTTCAAGGTAAACAGTTCTGATGATGTAATCTATGAGTAATTGAGGAAACATCTCAAATATTAGGCAGCCACATAGCGTTTTTGATATTTTCTGTAACATGTCAACTTTTAAGCGACTATGATGAAGCAAGCAAATTTAGATGTTTACAATAAACGTTATTCTATTCTATTCTATTCTCTCAAAATGTCTCTGAGTACGAGTAGGTACGAAGGTTTGTTCCAAACTAAGCTCGAGGCTTGTACGGTCTAATTGTTATGCCACTATGGAACCCTGTCATAATGACGCTAAACATACTTAAGTAGAGAAATAAATACTTACATAAAAAACATCCAAGACTCATAAATTAATACCGCGCTCATCACACAAATATTTGCCCTGACCGGGAATCGAACCCGGGACGGCTAGCTTTCTAGGCAGAGACAAACATACAATTTCTAGCTGCTAGTAAATTATTTTCAAAGTGACTAGTGATGGAGTCCGACTGTAGATGTAATGGCTCCTCTTAATCCCTGATAAATAATCCAAGCCAAATAACAGTTTTCCCATTGTTGTGTTCCGGTGTGGGGATAAGACAACCGGTGAAATTACTAGCATAGAGGCATTCCATCTTAGTCCTCGCAGGGATAGCAATGAATTTGCGGCTTAAGATTGCAGTCTTAAGAATTCAAATGACGTGTATGGGTCACAGATCCCATTTACCATCGTGGCATGTGCGCTCGATTGCCTCCTCGATGTCATTATGTCGGACCATGCTCGGTGTAGGGTTCCAAAGTCGTACTACAAACATAAAAATCAACAAGTAATAACTAATTTTCTATTTAAAGTCAATCCGTGCCGTCTTAGATGATTTTAGTAGGTATAAACACTTTAATCGCCTGTATCTCAAGAACCAATGATGTCTACTTAGTCGTGATAGTTTTCCTTTTAAATTCGTTATATGCTGTTTCATTTAAGTTTTTTTTTCAGTTTTTTAGTATTTGTGAAAGGGTTTAGGATGCAGAAGCGCTGTGTAAGAGCTCTCGGTGGTATATCCCAAAGGGACTCTTGCAAGCCACTTTTTAAACATTATCGAATTCTTACTCTTCCATGTCTCTATATCAAAGAAGTTGTAATGTTCGTTAAAAACACCCATCACTATCAACTACTCATAATATCAACCTTCGCAGCAAACATAAATTAATATATAATTCTAGTCACCGCACCACCATTTATTCGACAAGCATGTACTACATGGGCATACAATTTTTTTATAACGTACCAGATAGATTGAAATCGTACGATTTGTTTACATTTTAAAATTGTATATGTAAATGGCTTTTAAAAAAACAATTTTATAATTTAAATGACTTTTTTGATAACAGCGAAAGCCATTAAATAGTTAGACTGGCATTATTAATAACTTTTAGTGATTAGGTATTAGGTAAGTAGATTTTTCAATGTTAATAGGGTGATTCTTCGGTGTTTTAACCGCCGTCATTGTTGTCTTTGCATATTGTTTCAGATATAATTAATACTTTTTTAATTAATTTACAATAATTATAAACTATCCCTGGTACTGCTTCTAGTTACATCAAAATTTCTTCGTCGTTATCATTATTTTGGTCAATATATCGAAGACAACAATGACGGGGGGTAGAAACGCCAAAGAATTGCCCGTTAATAAAACATAATTGAGAAAATAATATATTATTTTATAATATTCATAAAAAATATGTAATTATAAAGGATAAATAGTGTATGCTTTAGTGTATGTTGGCCAAGTTGGGAGTGACCCTGCCTCCGAAACCAGTGGTCCTGGGTTCAAATCCTGGTAAGGACAGATATTTGTGGATGAGCACGAGTATTTGTTCCTGAGTCTTGGATGTTTTCTATGTATTTCTCTACACAAGTATGTTTATCGTTGTCTAGTACCCATAGTACAAGCCAAAAGCTTAGTTTAGAACTAGGTCAATTTGTGTGTAATTGTCCCCTGATATTTATTTATTTTATTTATTCAGTAAGTAAGTAACACAACAGAAAATATGTTTTTTACTTCAGATTACATTATTTTCTTGTGAAACAACTCAATGTTACTCAATTTATTATAAGCTTGTTACAAAGTAAGCTTTCTAGCTACCGATTTTTATTGACTTATGTGAATTATTGTACACCGTAATTACGGTAGATTGTAGTGATGCACACACCAATGTACTTGACACCTGTATAATATATTATACTTGTTACCTACAGTCATGCAATAAATATATTTTGATTATAATTTTGAAAAAACACGATTTTGGCTTAAAAAACTTAATCAGGAATTTATATCTAGTTTAAACACCAAATGTCAAGAGTCAGTATCTATTCAAATAGTTCTGAATAATTATTTAAACAGGTTTCGTTTGCTAAACCAGTTATTTATATGTAGCTTAGCCTATTGGGAACGCTTGCACGCGTCCTGCACAAACATTGTGGTTCTCTTAAGCGATATCACTTTTCAACTCAACGCAGCTATTAACCGGTGAGTTTAAGAAGTCCCGTCAGAGCGTACAAAACGCAATTTACCGAGTGCATTCCCAATTAGGTAGCTGTATACGTTATAGAGCTCGACCACCTCTCACCGCACGCTATTCAATTTGTTTGTAAACGAATAACTAGTTTCTTAATATAATTAATTCATTTAATAATATTTATTTATTCAAGTAACAATAGATTTACATTTTTGTTAGTAGAGACTTATATCTATGATAGCGACCCGCCTTAGCTTCGCTCTGGGTTAATTATACATATAAACCTTCCTCTTGAGTCACTCTATCTATTAAACCGCATAAAATCCGTTTTTAAAGACCAAAGCATACATAGGGACAGACAGCGGGAAGCGACTTTGGTTTATACTATATGTAGTGATTATAGTAGGTAAAGTTTAAATACTGAAACTTAAAGCTAGCAGCCCACCCCAGCCCAGCCAGAACACGGCAGTGTCGTATATATGGACAGACGAGCGTGTCCGCGATCACTTGCAAGATGGGGTTGGGGCTGGCCCGCACGCGCACCTCTTGCGCATACGCATAGTAGCGTAGAAGCAATCTATGCGAGCCTCTGCAAACATCCTTGATGCGATACAGAAGCGAGGCAAATAAATAAAAAAATATCAGCAAACTCTGTTTTTCTATAAGACATACATAACATCACGCCTTCATTCCCAGTGTGACGTAGGCAAAGCAACAGAAATACCAACAACTCTAAAAAGACTTCTGGATAATTCTCTAACCACACTTTGCACTAACAGGCTATAGTAGTTTATGCAACAGTTGTATAAGAGAGGTCAAAAAAGACGAGTGGTGTGGTTACGATGTGAGCCGCAGGCGAACATCGTAAAGCAAGACGCCACGAGTATTTTTTGACTTAGTTATACACCGTTGCATACAATACTTTTTCTACGACTAGGTTTCAAATAAAATGCAAAATTAAATTAACAAAATTTGATTAGGTTAGAATACGAACGAACGAAGCACAGAACAACAAACGAGCGGGACACATTCAAAAACGACAAAATATGTGTCTATGGTTAACTTTGTTTTTAAATTGAGGTGCACTTGCCAGGTTTTATATTTTAAAAAAAAGTTGCAAATTCGATTTAACTTGTGAAATAGGGACTAAAAAACACCTAATGATTTGAGAAATGAGTTCTTTTACCTGATTGGTCGATTTTAATATAGCTGCATTCTGGTTGGTTGATACCATGTTTTTAAAGAGTTAAATTAGTAAAAGAGTTTACATACCAAAAAGAACCTAACGTTCCGATTGACAGTCAATGTGTATTGTGATTGGTGGATTAATTTGGTGAAGTATTTTGATTGGTCAAATTAACCTAGGTGTAAGCTTTGGCAGCTAGGCATGTCGTTTTGGCTCAAAAAAGCACAAGTGCTGTTAAGGGGAATAGACTAGATAGACTTTTCTACGGAATGTTCTGCGGACATATTATCTATATTCTTATATTAGTGTTAGTGACTATATAAATGACAGATTAAAGTACAGGAGTAGGAAAAGATGTTTACCAGTGTACTAGTGACAGGTTGCAAGCCCATCGCCTAACAGTACTACAAGCCTTTATTCCCTTAGTCACCTCTTACGACATCCACGGGAAGACATGGAGTGGCACTATTCTAACCCGGCAACCACACGGGCTTGAGAAGCTGGAAGCACCGTCGAACTCCTAAATGGCTGTACATTTTAGTACCTTGTCGCAATAACGTATTAAACTGAGAGTGGTTTGTACTTAGTATATTAATAACTGGGACAAGGTACTAAAATGTACAGCAACTTAAATATGAGTTCGAATTTCGAGTCAAAGATTTAAATTTGGTACCTCCTTAGGTCCAAAGTCAATCTGATATTCTACAGCAATAAGGTTGAATTTCCTCTAAGTTACCAATGACAACTTCAAGCATTTTTTAAATGGGTCTTAAATAAACGTTGCTGACCGTACATAGCTAACTTTAGAGCCTACCTCGTTTTAGTGACATAGACTTTCTAAGAAGTATTTCGATTTTTAAAACGTTTTTAGGGTTCCGTAGCCAAATGGCAAAAAACGGAACCCCTTATTCGTCACGTCTGTCTGTCTGTACGTCCTAATGTACCAGCCACTTTTTTCCGAAACTATAAGAACTATACTGTTGAAACTTGGTAAGTAGATGTATTCTATGAACCGCATTAAGATTTTTACTCTAAAATATTTAAAAAAACAATAAATGTTGGGGGTTCCCCATACTTAAAACTGAAACTCAATTATTATTTTCATCGAAGCCACATGTGTGGGATATCTATGGATAGGTCTTCAAAAATGATGTCGAGGATTGTAATATTTTTTTCTAAACTGAATAGTTTGCGCGAGAGACACTTCCAAAGTGGTAAAATGTGTGTTCCCCCCTACAGGGGCCACTGTTACCGTTCTACTGGGAACGTAGGCCCAGCAGACGCAGGTAAATAAATGATACAAAGTAATACAGTTAAAACCAGTTTATTTCCACGGCTCATGAGACATTACAGACTTTAACATTAGGGCGTGGGCCGGGCCTCCGCGAGCCAGATCAGCAACCAGCAGCAAACAAAGATTTCAACCGTAGGAAGTGGTTGGATGCCAAAACAGTCAATAGCTCAGCTCCAGCATATGACAGGAATTGAAACGGAAGAGACAAGATAGGTAGGTAAAAAAAAAAACCCACTTGGGAATAGAGGCCTCGCCTAAGCGGGTGACTAAGCCGGGCGGGACAAAGGGACCTCGTGTCAACCTTATCATATACAACGCTTGCTTGTAAGATTTTCATTCCGTGAGAAATTTCCTCACGGAGTAGCCGCAATGGTAATGAATTTAGAATTTAGAATTTTGATGAGATCCTTTATTTGGATCAATAAAACTTATCCGAATAGGCCGAGAGAATTATCGAAAGTCTTTCTTATTTTAGAAGTTACAACTTCTAAAATAAGAAAATGATAAAACTAAAAAAAAATATATAATGTACATTACCATGCAAACATCCACCGAAAATTGGTTTGAACGAGATCTACTAAGTAGTTTCTTTTATACGTCATAAATCGTCTTGCTTCTACAGAACCCTTCATGGGCGAGTCCGACTCGCACTTGGCCGCTTTTCTGCAAGTGAACCACTTTGAATTAACGTAATGGACAAATAGGGGTACCTATTATTTTATCGAAAAACCTTTCAACAAATGTACCACTACGCAGAATTTTCACTTCATCGTAAAGCACTTCCAGCGGCATGAGTTTTTTTTTTGGTAGTCACAAGTCTAACCTACCCTAACCTACGTACATAGAAATAGAAATATACATGATTTCATTCACAAAATTTGCATAATACCCAGATAATAACACGAAATAAAAAGTACCCATAGTACAAAATCGTATCAAATAGAATCCCAAATAGGATGCCACTCAGTATGATATCGTAGTGTGGCGAAAGATAAATAATAATAAATTTTTATTTAAAGGAATTTTTAACAATGCATAACTATGTACTTAACAAAAACAAAGAGACTTAAAAATGACATGCCTGAACTAGATGCTCCTGTATCTCAGGCGTAGAAGGCCTTAGATTAGCTTTTATCAAATCAAATCAAATCAAATAAATTTATTTCGGACTATACATCCATAGGGTTAGTAAATACAGCGGCTTATTATTAGGGTTAGTGATACACAACAACAACATAAAAATTAAAATCTGCGACCTTGAGTAGCTGGTGGCACGTGTAGGCGCACGTGTCGCTGCAGCAGCGGCGCGTCCCAGCGCCGCGCCAGCGTGCTCAGGATGCAGTTCGTGCTGTCGCGGCTGCGGCGGAGCAGCGACGCGCATCGCTTCCTCATTATTGCGTGGAAGCCGTCTGTTCGTGCCTCGGCAAACATCATTGAGGCACTACAATACCGCGGCAGCCCGAACAGCATCCTGAACGCGTCATTGTACTGGACGCGCAGCGCGCCATATGCCCGCTGCGTAAAGTTAGTCCACAGACCACACGTGTAGAAAGTTTGACAGAAGGCTTTAAATAAAGTTAACTTCACTTCTTTACTACAACGTGCAAATCTGCGGACCAACATGTTACAGCGAACACAAAGCGCCCGACGCTCCCGCTCGATGTCTATGACATCGGACAACGATTCAGTGACCCAGTGACCCAGGTACTTAAATTTATCTACTCTCTTTAAAAGAGCCCCACAAAGCATAACCGGCTGCATACTGTAGCTCTTGCTACCAGCTTTAAATTGTAAAAGCTCGCTTTTAGAAGCGTTGTACCTGAGCCCATGGGACTCAGCGTATGCTTCACAAATGCCTAACATTTTTATTAAACCCCCCATCGTGGGGCTCAACAACACCATATCGTCAGCATAGCTTAAATTGTTGACGCACACATCTTCTATGTGACATCCGACATGACTGTTGCTGAGCTCCTCGACACATTTTAACATTTACATAAAAAATATAGTTAGGTAAAAGTTGGAATTTTTTAAATGTATAATTATTTGAATTATCTATATAAATCATTAAAATTAAGAACGTATAAATAATACAATGATACAGAAATATAAGGATGATTAAACGAGTGAACCTTGGACATAATGCAAGTGTCTGCGTCATCAAAATTATAAACTAGGTTAAAGTCAATGTTGCATAAAATGTTCATGATTAGGTACTTACATTTGTTTAGAAATTTTATTGTGCTTGCATGATTAGGTAAATTGCGGTTTATGGTTAATAGGGCAACATTGTGATCGGTTATTGGCGAGGTAGCAACTAATCATGTTGACGCATGTTAGCATTCACTCGAATGCAGCAAAATTACCTACATATATCTAGGTCGGAGAACGAGCTATCACTCATTATAATAAAAGGAATAAAAAGATCTTACAAAGATTGTTTAAAGGGCGGCGCGCTTCTAGCCGCCTTATACGAGTGGCGCTCTTAGGCGCCTCCATAATCCACAGAATTAATGTACCGTTTTTCTGCCATTATTCTAGCAGGACACTCAGCATCACCCGTCTTGTGATTGCACGGCTTCTTGAAACGCAGACTGTAGCACATTTCGGTGGCTCGGCTTTCTTCATGCAATCCTTTTGTATGTGCTCTGTCTCTCCGCAGTGTCCGCAGGTGGTGGCTTCCTCTCGGCACGTCTTGGCGGCATGGCCGTTCTGCTGGCACTTAAAGCACCTCGTTACAAGGGTGAAGTCTCTGACTGGGCACGATGACCAATAAACAAAAATTCTCTCCTTTGCTATTAAGGCATTACGAATATGTGCCGGTACTTCAATTACGAAGTTACCGTTCTCAGCATCCTTCTTTCCCGACTTGTGGCTTAAATTAATTGAGGACAAAAATGTCTCGAGAGTTACACCATCAATTTTCTCGGCTAAGTTTTGTTGATAGATGCAATTAAAAACCTCGGTGTCTTGCATAGATGCGGGCACTCCGACTACCACAATCCTTGGTTTGCGCTTATGCGCCTCGTCCACGGTGAGCCCCAGCTCGCCAACTGCATCGACTGCTTCAGCTTTACGACATCGGCCTTAGTGTCAGTGCTTATAATGACACCACCGTTCTTCGTTTTACGTAGACCTCTCACTTGGAGTTTCATTTGTTCGGGCTTAATTATTTTTTGTACCAGGGATTTGGTCTCCTCGCTAGATTTCATTTTATCACTGGGATAAATTGCCACCGAGCTTATTTTACTAGGCTGGATGAAACTATTTGTGTTCCTTTTGATGATATCAGCGAAAGAAACCGGACCTGGGACAGCCTTGGATGATTCCGCAATAGTCTGCTTGAGGCCTAAAAGTTGCTGCGAGAGATCTTGCTGGTCTTTAAGGGCTTGATGGGAGGTATGGAGCTGAACAGTTTTCTGCTTCAAGGACTGATAATACACTGCCATTTGTGATGTTCCATGTCCTACTTTTCGGCAAAGGTTACTGATTCTCAGTTTTTGCTCGGTATTTAGTTTTCCTTCCGAGGATATAGCGCATACCTCCTGCAGGCACTGCTCGATAGAGCTCATCCAGTTCTGGATCTCGGGGGTGGACACCAGCTCAGGAGGATCGTCCTCCGGTCTAGCGGGCGCGCGGAGCGGCGGGGTGGGCGCGGGTGGCACTGGCGTGGAGGGCGGACTGCGTCGCGTCATCGCACTCCGGTTAAACGGGCTGGTATCCACTATTTTAATGACTTATACACTATTATTTCAGCTCATTATAATTAACACGTAATAATCACTTCAGACAAGCATTCGACGACCCAGATACGAGTAGGTCAAATCCGCTGAGCGAACTATGTCGCGATTTTGCAAGTAATTGTTTATTCTATAATATAATAATTAGTCGGCACGTCCGATCGCTACGGCAGCTATAACGGCTATAATGTTTAAGATATCCTGAAAACATCATGGTTTCAGCATTAAATAGCTTACTCATCATGTTACTGAATTTCTACCCTGAAATTATGATACTTATCTCATGATGGAGTCGCAAGGTGACAACCAGATCTCGTTAGTTTGGTAGTGCAGATAAAGAGCAGCCCAAAAAAATATATTTGTCAGAAAAATATCACTTACTAGCGACCCGCCCTCGCTTCGCTCCGGATAAAAGTACTATACATATAAACATTCCTCTTCAATCACTCTATCTATTAAAAAAAAACCGCTACAAAATCCGTTGCGTAGTTTTAAAGATTTAAGCATACATAGGGATATAGGGACAGAAAAAGCGACTTTGTTTTATACTATGTAGTGATTTGATCTTTGGCCTTTGCATATTGAAGATTGTTACATATTTAATATAAAAATAATATTAGCTAACCAGTGCACGAACTCAAACCGGTATAGCGATTGTAGGTACCTAAGTCTGGGTTTTGGAGTTCCTTTGTTAATTAGTAAACACCCGTTTTAGGGTTCCGTAGTCAAAATAGGAACCCTTATAGTTTCGCCAGGTCCGTCCGTCCGTCCGAACGTCCGTCCGCAGTCTAGCTCAGAAACTCTTAGAACTAGAAAGCTGTAATTTGGCATGAATATACATATTAGTCACGCTAACAAAGTGATAAAATAAAATCTTTGGGAAAAAAGTTTTTTAGTGTACCGTACGTAACGTGGGGAATGTTTTTTTTCTCGTCTTCCCCATAGTGTGGGGTATCGTTGGACAGGTCATTCAAAAATATTGCTGGTTTTTAAAACCGACTTTCGATTAAGGGATCCAGTAATGAAATAATATGCTTTAAATCGCTATTTTTTCTTAGAGTCAAGTGTCGTCGTCGTCGTCCCTACAGACAAAACTAAAAATATGTACTAAAAATCGGGAAAAAAACCGGAAATGAATGCGCATATAAGGAATTTATTTATAAGGAAAACTATCACATCTAAATTGACATCATTGGTTCTTGATATACAGGCGATTAAAATATTTATACCTACCTACTAAAATCATCTAAGACTGCACCAAATGACTTTAAATAGAAAATTAGTTATTACTTGTGGATTTTTATGTTTGTAGTGCTTAACGGCCTCGGAACCCTACACTGAGCATGGTCCGACATGCTCTTGCCCGGTTTTAAAAACTTATACAACAGTCAATTTTTTTTTTTTTTATTTGACTATTTGTTTTGAATTAATTGTACACGCTCCGGGAAAGTGAATATTTTTGAATACCTCACGTTTTTCACCAAACATTGCTAGATGACATTTTAGCTATTTATCTGAGAAAAGGTTGAGTAAGAAGTTGTAAATGATCAAATCGTCTTTATGTCACTTTATCACCAACCGGTCAACAGTTACGCCAGTTTTAAGCCTTTCCGTAAAAATTCGCCATTACAATATTTGTACCTACTTGTTAAGCGTTAAGCGGTAAAGAAAGGTCGAAAACGTACCCAAAAATTAAACTAAGTATGATGTTAAGTAAGTGGAAGATCTTTTAATGACCTTTTCGTTTACAAATGGGTTGCTTACTCCCGAAAGTGTCCCAAAACGCGCTTTTTTCCAGGTTTTACAAAAACCACATGAAAAATGTGTAGGAACAAAATAACCCCTGATCAATTTACTATCAACCTTTACTACAAACAAAAGCGACATCACTTTCCGCGCAATCTGCCTCTAAATATTCAATTACTTATCGTTGTTTTCTCAAAAAATAAGCAATTTACCCCTTTGTCGGCGTGACATTCGTGCCTTGAGAACAACAATGACCCAATTCAACATTTCTGGTTTCAAAATTCAAGTCATAAATTTATTACTATACCTAGAGACCTAACTCGAAATGTAAAATTTCTCAATGCAATATGTCAAATAACAGCTTTCTAGTACTAACAGTCTCTGAGATAAGCTGCGGACGGACGGACAGACGGACAAACGAACGGATAAGGCGAAAGTAACAACCCACTTAAAGTCCATACCAACTGACTTGTATTATAATTATTAAACAATTTTATAACCTCAAAATGCATAGTTTTTGGCTTAAACGGTCGTTTTCTGGTGAATAAAGCAACTAGAAAACAAATTTTGCGCACTATTTTCCTGATTTGACACTATGGATGGTTTTTTTATGACAAAGTTGTAATTTTAGGCAAAAAGGGAGCATTTTGAAGTTAAAACAGTGTTAACTAAATAAGACAAGTCAGATGGTATGAAGTAGAGATAGATTTTTGAAAACTTTTTTTTATATAATTAGTAGTCTCAATATCCATTTTCATATCATGTACTGAGGTATATAATTTTGAAAATTTCTTAATTTTCATATAAACTTTAAACTCAGTAAGTAATAGTCTTAGAATCCAAGTTCCTCCCTTTTATTATTAAAAAATACCCAAAATCCTATACAATCTTTAAACCCCCCTAAAATATTAACAAAACGCTAAAGCTTGCACTTTTTTATAAGTAAAAGGGTGTATTTTTAGAGCGAATTTTTAGACGTCCCAAGCTCATTAAAAGAAAAGCGAATAAAATTAACACTACAGTTATTTTTTTACATATTGAACACACTAAAATACATTCAGGTATTTCATTTTTGACATTGTTTTAATACAAAAAAAGTCCAAAAAAATATACAAAAAAATCAGGTTTCATAATGCACTAAGTCTGTGAGCATTGTCCCACTTGCGGATTTCTTCAAACAATTTAGCATAACTGCATGTCTAAGAAACGTATTAATAAGTATTACACATCATTAGAAACTAGAATAAAAGACGCATTTCAGTGTTTCGTTTATTAGAAATGCATTTTGATATAAAAAATATATTGGCTAATGTAATCTTGTCCCACGCTTAGCAACTAAAATCATAACGCTCAAACACCCGCGAATAACTCTTTACTCGACAGTTGTACCGTCATGTTTGCATTACTTTAGGTAAGTACGTTAGTTGTGCTTAGGTCTTCAAGTGGAGTGGACGCGTTACAACGGATTATTAAGTGTCTGGAGAGGTAAGTCTTTTACGGGACGTAGTTTGGTTCACTTTAACGTCATTTCCGTGGGATACTATTTGAGGGTCAAAAAAAATTTGATTCCAGTTTATCTTTTGACACTTAAAATCATATTTAGTTATTATGTCTAGTTAAAGTCTGTATATTCATAGCATGATTGGTTTAGCAGTAATCGTCAAAATACTTGATTGTCATCATTTCGCTGGCGTCATTTCCATGGTGATTTTACCCACCAAAATGACGCAGTGACAGCGAAATGACGAAAGCAGTTTTATTTGATACAAAAAGTACAGAAAATATTGATTAAATGTAACTTTAACATGTTCAAAATGTGTTATTACTAAGACAAAAACGAATTGCGGTAAAATTACTCAATATGAATACTAAGTATACGAAAATATATCAAAAGGGTCCAATATTCAATAACCCGAACAAACTGTGGTATACAGCTAGCAAAAGCCGTTAAAAAATATGTGTAATTTGTTAGCATACAATTAGATAATTTAACAGTTGCGTTACATTGAAATATTT
The DNA here is from genome assembly GCA_949316455.1 of Acleris holmiana. Taxonomy (NCBI): domain Eukaryota; kingdom Metazoa; phylum Arthropoda; class Insecta; order Lepidoptera; family Tortricidae; genus Acleris; species Acleris holmiana. The sequence continues at coordinate 14,551,571 of OX438777.1, forward strand.
CTAAGGGCAATTGAAAAACATAAGATCAAAATGAAATAATTTATACATATACAATTAACGAACTCACAAACCTTTATAACTACTTCTTTTTTTTTCAAGTTAAAACATGAAAAATGGCCAAAACAAAATAAGATAAAAAAGAGCAGTTAGAGAAAAATATACTTGCTGAGAGAATAAGGAGAAATAAAATAAAAAGTGATCCTGTTCAGTATGAGTTATTAAAAAAGAAGGATAGGGAAAGATATTATGTAAACAAATCAAGAGAAAAGATAATCTCAATATCACAACTTACTTGTTTTAATAAATAATTCCGAATTAATATACTTTGTTTTTTTGGAATACGTGCCCCAGTAGATATCGAATTGATATGATTTTTACACTAGTTATTAATGATTCGTCATTTCGGTGTTGCCCACGTCATTTCGGTGGTAGGTACATTTTTTTTCAAAATTTATTTACTGCTTAATTATTAGCTTCTGTGAAGTGCCCTAAAAAGCATAGCAACCCTTATGTTAATCTTCATCCAAACCAGTGACTTTAGATGCTAAAATCTTGAAAAATAAAAACCCCACCGAAATGACGTGAAAATATTGTTTTAAAAATTCACCCAAAAGTTAAGCAAGATGCTAATATTAATGTACCTGGTCCAAAAAATCAAACTAGTATACTCGCTTTCATCCACTTTTAATCCTGTTTTTTTTTTTTATTGTAGCAGCTCAGTCAAAGTGAAGTGGGCGTTTTCCAAAAAAAGTGTACATCGTTAAAGACAAAATTAAGAAAATGTAACTTTTTCCATTTCGTCACGAAAATTAACGTATCTAAATGTATGGCTAGTTTTCGTGACGAAATGGATAAGTTAGATTTTCTTAACTTTGTCCTCAATGATGTATGGCCCAAGTCGGTGTCCTACCATACTGTAAACTAAGTTTGAGAATAAATTATTGTTTGCTGACAGAAGGCGGTTTTTTAAAATATTAAATGTGTTTTACGGCGATTTAGGAATAATGCCCACAAACGCGTTGCCAGCCCTGAACACTAAGATGTGCTAAGTTGCATGTAAACATCCTATTTTCAAAGTTTTACGCATATTAATCTTTTTCGTAAAATAAATGGTAACAAGCAAAGTGTTTGTTTGATCATTTTCGTACGCAAGCCTATATTTATTCACAGAAAAACTATTTAAGCAAATATTTATCGCATTTATTTTGTGTACCATGATACCATCGAGGAATTTGTATGGTCAGTTTGACTTAATACGTAATTTAGCCGTGTTATACATTTCCCGACGCGACTCCACTAAAGATTCGTGGAAAATGTATTTCCCGACAAATTTACGTATTATGTCAAACCGCTGAACATTCAAATTGCTTGATGATAGTATATATTCGGATCGTGACTGAATGTTTTTTTTCCATGAATACAAGTGAGCTCAGTCTAATGTAAACTAAACTTAGTCCGAGTAGCATTGTGTTAACAACTCGCCTCTCGACTCCGCGACGAATAATGAATTATCGAGAAAAGGGATGGGCAACGTCTTTTTATATTATCTTTATGTAGGTTTTTAGGGTTCCATAACCCTCCGCTGTCAGTCCGTCCGTCCGTCTGTCAGCGAGCTGCATCTCATAAACGGTCTTAGGTAGACAGATGAAATTTTCACAGACATTATTTTTTATTGCCGCTAGCTGAGCGTTATCAACGGCGAAACCTGTGATTAAATTCAAATCACACCCAAAATAGTTACTAAAGCTTTGACGGGACCACTTAAGCTTGCTTGACCCTTGGTTGGCAATAACTAATTCTAGGAAGGTAAGCTGGAGCTGTAAGAGATCCCTAAATAATTTCGCATTTCTACGTTTTGTTAATGTTTTAATATCTACAATGAATTTTGCATACAATATTTTTATTATTTTATTTTATGTACGTGTGTCACAGAAAACTCCCATAAACCGACCGAACCAAGGCAAGGGCGCTAGTTCATTAATTCATTCAGCAAATAAAAGACATCAAGGCGACGACGCACACTTGAAATGAGACAAGTGATAAGTAATAATAATACAGACGCTTAGCACAAGTTGTATTTTCTCGCTTGTTGCTCAGTGCGTCTCTATCTTTACAAACCAGATGGAAAGGGAGATCCGAGCGACAAACGAGTCGCGGACCACTTGTGCTAGCCCTCCTGGAGGGTTAGCACAAGTTGTCCGCGACTTGTTTGTCGCTCGGATCTCCCCTTCCATCCAATCTGTACGCTTAGCACAAGTTGTAATCTCTCGCTTGTCGCTCAGTGCGTCTCTATCGTTACAGACTAGATAGAAAGGGAGATCCGAGCGACGAACAAGTCGCGGACCACTTGTGCTAGGTCTCCTGTAACGATAGAGACGCACTGAGCGACAAGCGAGGAAATACAACTTGTGCTACCCGTGCAGGTCCTAAACAAGATGCATAACAGATATAAAAAATAATAGGATTTACAATTTACAATGCAGGGCCTCTATTCTACAGTGTTATAACGATATCGCATTTGATGTGTTTTATAATCGTTTATGTCACCGTCGCCATTATTGTAAATTACATAAGAGTTATCAAAACGTTGACAATACGGAAACGGTTCAAAAACGATATCGTGATTACCTTGTAGAAGCCCAGCCCTGGTCAATCGCGTCGGCCGCTTCTGTCAACTCCATATCGTTGTTGGTTTCGAAAATCGCCAAAGTTATGCCTCCTCTACGCTTCAGCGGACGCATCAGCTGCGACCCTATTTTGAAAATCGAAGTTCGAAGCTACACCATCCCTTTCTCTCGATACAGTCACAACTGAAGAGTGACAGGGACTCGGCAACCGAAGTTTCGATTTGAGTCGTTCGTGGTAACCATCGTGGGATTCGTCCGCCTACGTTTAGAGGAGGGTAAAAAAAACTTTGAGGTGCTCGAAATTTGAAAATGGAACGCACTTTATGTTTTTAAAAAGCAAAAATATTTAAAAATAGAACGTTGTAAGACATTAGCTGAATTTAAAAAAGAGAACGATTTGAGATGCTCTAAATTTAAAAATGGTTTTTAAAAAGAAAATTTATTTAAAAATAGGACACTAAGCCCATAGCTGAATTTAAAAAAGAGAACTGTGTTCTAAATTCATTTTACTACAACGGTTCCCGTGTTTTTTTGGTTGAAACGATGGAGCTTATAAACGCAAACATTTCTGCTATTATTGTTAATTGTAAAATTTTAAATAAAATTAATATTAAAATGTCATAAATTGTACCTTTTTAGAAAGCTTATGAATTAAGCAAACTATAATTATGAAGCGTAATACTTTTTTTTAATTATGCTTTAAAATATTACAAAATTTGGAAAATTATTACTTGAACTTCTAACTTCAAATCCTTTTATTTGCAAAACTTGTAATGTTTTGTCATTTTTTTTATTTTTCGTAATCAGTGGTTTATTGGCTATTCGACAAATGCTTTTTTTTATTTCTAAATGACAAAGTTTTTACAAAATACTAGTTTAAGGTCGAAGGGCGGGTATTTTTAAAAAAAATCTAAAAACGTGAATAACTCGAAAAGCAATGAGTTTTGACCCCTGGTTAACTGGACTTAAATCATTACAAATGAGCTGTAGTATTCTACAGCTCATTACCCCTATTCATTACCCCTTTCAAGGAATACTGCGAACTTCCAGTCACCCTGTATGGTTACAGAATTATCTACAAGTCTTTTTAGTGTTTGGTATTTATGTAGCTCTGCCCACTCCACTCTGGGAATGAAGGCGTAATGTTATGTATGTAAAACAACCATTTCCACCGAGGATGCGCGAGGAGGGAATTGAAATTATTCTATACAAATTTCTAATCTCGTCTCGCCTCGTCTCGCCTCACCTCGCCGGTGGAAAAACTATGTAGTGTTGGGAAAGAATGAAAAGCATTAGCTGTGCGGAAAAAAACCAGCAAAGAGTTTTAAAAAAAACAGAAAGGTGAAGACACAGAACAGGGGTGCAATTTTTGAATCTCACCGACGAAAAATAACTAACTTTATAATTACATACATACATACATACATAACATCACGCCTTCATTCCCAGAGCGGGGTAGGCAGAGCTAGAGAAATACCAACAACTCTAAAAAGACTTGTTGATAAATCTGTAACCACATTTTGCACAAGTGGGCTAAGATGTTTACCAGTGTATTAGTGACAGGTTGCAAGCCCATTGCCTAACAGTAGGTACTACAAGCCCTTATTCCCTTAGTCGCCTCTTACGACATCCACGGGAAGACATGGAGTGGCACTATTCTAACCTGGCAACCACACAGGGCAACACATGGCACACTTTATAATTAATATACACGGTGGAATTTAATCGGTGAACAGGAACCCATTTTTCTAATTCAGTAATCGATGGCGGTCACGTTTATGTAGTACTTAAGTGGAACCAAGATTTTTTTTATCATAACTAATTTTTGAGTTGAAATTAAATTTTAATTAAAATTGATTGTCACCCTACTAATGGTTTAGTCTGAAAAGTTTAATACCTCTTTTCAAACTATCAGCCATAGAAACTTAAAACATAAATGAACAATAAGCTGTCAATTTGTCATTGTCAAATTCATAACAAATGGCGGCAATCATTTATTGACGTCTGATCTGTCTAGTTTCCCGCCAAAGCCAGCAAGCACTTGACGTATGTACCCTAACGAGTAACTTCCCTTCAATAAAAGTAGGGTGTCCATTTATTCAGTCAGTGTACATTTTACCGATGTTAATTAAGTGTGATTAATTAGATTGTGAGCTATATTGCACGAGATCTCACGTATTGGTTTCTATGTAGATTGATAATTAAGATTTTTGGATTCCTGATCACCGATTAAATTCCGCCGTGTATAATATATATGTGTTATATTAATTAATTTAATCTAACAGCGGGCCCACCTTTTGGATTTCATATTATAAAGGCATTATGATATAAAATCCAAAAGAAGGGCTCGCTCATAAACAAAAACGCATAAATTGAAAATTGCTGCATAAAAGTGGCATCGACGCCACCGACGAGAGGTTTCATCAATGAAACCTCTATTTCCTACTGAACCCATGAAGCTAAAAGCTCAACAACGCGTGTAAAATATGTTTTGTTTTTTTTTGTTATATTTAGGTAATGCCCGACCAGTGTCGCCGACCATCAGCCGTGGCTTCACGCTTGCAAAAACAAGTTGCAAACGAATTTAAAAACTTAAAAGATGTCAGCAAATTTAAATACCCTTTGAGATGATTTCACGTGTTCTTTCAAATATTTACTCAACAGCGCAAACAGTATAAGGATGGTGATATATTCGTGCGGCCTCAGTTATGCTAGTTCTGTACTGATAATCAGCTAGAGTTGGAATCTGCCCGCGTCCGCCGCTGCTCGCCTCTCCGTGAATAATTATTAATTAGTGCTCCTGTGAATGTTCATGGATTTTTGAGTGTTGTGACAAAGGTAAGGGATTGGCGAGAGATGTTTGAGAAGTAGAATTGAATACGCGAGAAAATTATTATTAAGTATTAGTTAATAATATTTTTATTTATTTATAACAGGCACACCAACAGCATACATATCAATCACTATGAATAGAGCTTACATTTCTGTCTTACTGCTTATATGTAGGCCTATGACAGGCGTGCACAACAATCCAATTTTTTACTATTCATTTAAAAGTGACATGCAAAAATATATAATGGGAATATCGCGAAAGTGATAATGTTGTGTCTGAACTAAATTAAATGCAACAGGGTTCTTTTAATATGCCAAAGCTAATAATTTTATCTGTAATTTTATAAAATCTGTGTCGTTGTAGCGGTATATTTAACAGATATTTTAATGCAAGCATTTTTTTATTTTTTTTAATGTAATGAGAAGGCACACGAGCACTCAGGCCACCTGATGGTAAGTAGAATCTGAGACCCATAGACATTTGAATTCTCAAGACTATAATCCTAAGACTTTTAATGCGTTGCCAACCCTGAGGACTACGATGGTATGCCTCTATGCTAGTAATTTCACCGGTTGTCTTATCCCCACACCGGAACACAACAATGCGAACACTGTTGCTTGGCGGGTGGTTAATGGGTAAGATGGTGGTAGCAATCCGGACGGGCCCTGCACAGGGTCCTACCACCACTAACTTTGTGTGTGTAAAATTGGTGGCATATTGATGCCAAAAAGTGAATTGAAATTTACTTTCTCTAAACTTTTTTTAATAGTCACTTATTGGCTATAGTACTTGTATCTATCGTATTCTTTGCTATTTACTATAGGGGTGGTGGGGTGCTTATTGAATATAATTTTGAAACATATATATTTAGTTGAGGTTTCTTATTTATATAAAAAACCGGCCAAGTGCGAGTCAGACTTACGCACCAAGGGTTCCGTACCATTATCTATACAAGCGCGATGTCTGTATAGTGTATTAAGCAAAAAACGGCAAAAAATCACGTTTGTTGTAGGTATAGGAGCCCCCCTCAAATGTTTTTTTTTTACATTCTACCTGTTGCCTTTATTAATATCGAGCTCAAAACAGCAAAAAATCACGTTTGTTGTATGGGAGCCCATGTTAAATATTAACTTTATTCTGTTTTTAGTATTTGTTGTTATAGGAACAATAGAAATACACCGTCTGTTAAAATGTCAACTGTCTAACTATCACGGTTCATGAGATACAGCCTGGTGACAGACGGACAGACAGACAGACAGCGAAGTCTTAGTCTTAGGGTTTCCGTTTTACCCTTTGGATACGGAACCCTAAAAAAGCATTGCTATCTACACCTCGAGGTTCTGTCTAAAGCTGGGCCATGGAGGTGACGTGGAGGTCTTCAACCTTCAGATTCAAATTATCGGATAGTACGGAACCCTCGGTGCACGAGTCTGAATCGCAGTTTACCGGTTTTTTGACTGCATAATCTGTTCTGAGATTCAATACCCTGTAGTTTTTTAAACATTTGCATCGGCATTTATTTAAATAAGCGAACATAATTAAATAAATAATGAGTAATAAAGTAATAACGTGCAGATACCGACAAAACCTGATGTAGTGGTGTAGTATGACGAGTTTTTTTGTTACATTATGCGTTTAGTCTGGTTGGTAGCGTACGAATTAATTTAGCCGCGCTTCGACTCCCGGTATGGTTAAATATTTGTGTCATTAACGCGAGAATTTGTTGAGGAGTTTCGAACGTACTCTATGTACTTAATTAAGTTTTTATCCTATCTATGCAGGGTGACATCGAAGAAGTGATCAGAAACCAATTTTTCAGACTCTGTAATTGATGGCCATTTTCAAGAAACAAAGGCTATTTCTTTTTTGTTAATTTTCCCCTTAATTAAATCACCGATAAGTAAATCATGGTTACCCTATTTTTTCGAATATACCCCCTTTACATTCTATTCGGACTATTTTATTTTAATGACACTTCAGTCACAGACGTCACAGTGACAATTCAAATCAGTCATTGTCATTTATTTGTTTTGTTTTTCCATGTTTACCTTTGCATTTCTTTCTGTCAAGTAGGGTGACCACCCTGTTTACAATAAATTATTTAATTTTGATCACTGCGCGATTAAGTCTAAATACTACACTTAAACACCTACATACCTTTAGTATTCGGATCCCAATTTAATGCTCAATTAAGTCGTATCACTTTTGATCACGTCTTTGATGTCACCCTGTATAAGAAAGGTTATCGTTATCTAGTACCCACAGCCTCGTAAGGCCCCACCATACTACAAACAGGAAGATTTTGGTTACTGGGAGTTTGGATCTACTAGCAAGGGAATAAAGTTCAAATACTTTTGCTCTATAATGCCAATACAATTATTAAACAAAGAAAAATTGACTTTATTCCCATTACAATGTAGCTTCAATTAAATTGCCTTGATTATGCACACCCCAATACGGTTTTCCTTTGAATGGCATAATTTTTTTACGCATAATGTATCATTTCGCATAAAATCCTTTGGCCGAAATCGGTTTTCAAAATAGAATGACCTAACCTAACCTAATCTACACAATACATGTTTATTAAATTCTGCAAACTCAGCCTAAAAACTGTTATTTGAAAAAATACGGTGTCCCCTTGTTTTACAGACAGAAAATTTACAGAATTTTGTTTCATAGAAAATGTTTCATATACTATTCGGTTCTTGTATTTTTGTTTCGAATATATATATTTTTTTAAACTATTTATTTGAAAGAAACAAATTCCACGGAAAATCAATTTAATGAATTTTATAATATTTTTTTTTCATTAAACAAACCTATCAAACAATATAATTATTTTTTAACGATACCTTCTTTTACAGAATATTTTTTCATAGACCGTATCACTTCGTAAAATTTTCATTAGGTACTTAGAAAGCTAATTTCTGCTGAAAGCTTATTGTTTCCAGATTTTTTTTTATGGTCACAGGTCTAACTTAACCTGCGTAACCCATGCTTAAGATAATCTGAAAACAATAAGGTAACAGCAGAAATTAGATTTCTAAGTAATGAAAATTCTGCGAAGTAATACGTTCTATGAAATAATGTTCTGTAAAAGAAGAGGACACCAACGACAACAGTATACAAAGTCGTGGGAACTCAATATTCTGTGAATAATTTTTGTGAAACACTATTCTTCGAAATAACTATTTGGAGAGTAAAGGTACACCAATAATAACAAAATCAATTACAACATAATACATACCATCTTATCCATTAACCTACCGCCAAGCAACAGTGTTCGCATTGTTGTGTTCCGGTGTGGGGATAAGACAACCGGTGAAATTACTAGCATAGAGGCATTTCATCTTAGTCCTCAGGGTTGGCAACGCATTTGAGGTCTTAGGATTATAGTCTTGAGAATTCAAATGTCTATGGGTCTCAGATTCCACTTACCATCAGGTGGCCTGAGTGCTCGTGTGCCTTCTCCTTTACATAAAAAAAAAAAGTATGATATAAATATGAGTGAGTGACCATGACCTCTCTGGGCAGAACCGACTTGAAAAGGTTAGGTTAGAAGGCTATGGCGGGAGCGAAGCGAAGCAACCTCCCGCCCTTGCCTTCGCGGTTATTTTTTTTTACATCTCTTGAATAAACTGTGCGGAAAAAATTGCAATAATAATGCGAAAAAAAATTTACATGACATGAAATTCTAAACAACTTCTGTCTGTAAAATAACGTACACTGTAAAATGATTTTATTGTTATTAAGTTATATATTAACTAAAAAATATGAGAACAAAGAATATGTAATTTGCTATTATATGATATGAAAAAAGAAACATTGGAATTTATTTGAAATAAAAATCGATGATTTAAATGTCTTCAAAGTAATTATTCTATAAATTGACTATTCTATGAAATGATAATACGAGAAAAAATTTACAAGAAATGAAATTCTAAACAACTTCTGTCTGTAAAATAACGTACAACCGAAAAAATACATTATGCGATAATAAGTATTTTGCGTTTCAAGAGGATCCCTCCCAATACATTAGAAAAATTGGATAAAACAAAAATACACATCGGGCTTTACGAGGATAGTACAAACCTAGAGCTTAGTTTGGTACTAGGTCAATTTGTGTGAGATTGTCCCGTGATATTTAAATTATAGTTAATAATTATTACATAAAGGTAAGATTGAAGCGAAAGATATTTTTCAGGATCGTAGCAGGTCTGGTAGCGGTCATTGCCTACCCCTCTGGGAAAGGGGCGTGATTTAATGTATGAGTATGTATATATATATATATATATATATCTATAGATACATACATGCACCCGAATAACAACCCTTTATGGGTACTCAACTAAAAGGTATGGAATCGAAGAGGAGCGCGCACCCGTGCAGAAAAATGACGTCATAATCCATGAGAGCTAACACGAGCTCTATTCTACTAGTTAAAACTGTATTGTGTTTTACATGTTATGGTATTGTTTTTAACCTGGCCGTCATTACTGTCAAGTAAATAAGAGCATAACGTTGACAATACGATAACGTATCAAAAGCAATATGGTTTTACCGAATAGATAGGAGCTTCTGATAGGTGATACTCATGAAAACAATTCGTTGTCGAATTAGTAACTGGCGAGCCTGGGTTGTCTCGTCAAAGCATTATTAATTTAAAACAATACAATACAAAATATAGAACATTACATACAGTGACAGCGCGGAAAGTAAATGCAAAGAAAATATTAGAAAGCAAGTCAACAGGCGGTCTTATCGCTCAATAGGGATCTCTTCCAGACAACACACAAGAAGTAGAAAAAAATCAAATTGGCAAAATGGGATAAAAAGTAACCAAACATACAATTAAATAAGAAATAAATTGAATATGTATACATTTGTCGGTAAAATGCGTAGATTTTCAATTTGGTCTCCGCTTTAGTTTATTAGCTGCCTTACCCTACTTCAGTTAGTCGGCTAATACTTCGTGGACTGATTAAAAATCGGCCAAGTGCAAGTCGGACTCGCGCACGAAGGGTTCCGTACCATTATCTATACAACATCAGACACTATATTAGTCTACATGTTGCCGTTATTAATATCGAGCAAAAAACGGCAAAAAAATCACGTTTGTTGTATGGGCCCCATTTAAATATTGATTTTATTCTGTTTTTAATTTTGGTGTTATAGCGTCAACAGAAATACATCACCTGTGAAAATTTCAACTGTAGCTATCGCGGTTCATGATATACAGCCTGGTGACAGACAGACAGACAGACACGGACTGTGGGGTCTTAGTAACACGGTCCCGTTTTTAGGGTTCCGTAGTCACATTTGGAACCTTTATAGTTTGGCCATGTCCGTCCGTCCGTCCGCAGCCTCTTAGTACTACAAAGCTGTAATTTGGTATGAATATACATATTAGTCACTCTAACAAGGTAGTAAAAAAAATCTTGACAATTATATATTTTTAGGGTACCTCCCCTACACGTGACGTAAGGTTTTTTTTTTCTCGTCTACCCCATAGTGTGGGATGTCGTTGGATAGGTATTTCAAAAACATAACGGGTTTGTGTGGCAATTTATCGATTATGAAATATTAAGCTTTAAAGCGCTATTTTTTGTTAGAGTCAAGTGTCACAGCCAAAACTACAAATACTAAAAATCAAAAAAAAAATCTTAAACGAAAGAGCATAATATAACAAATTTTAAAAGAAAACTATCACGACTAAGTAGACATCATTGGTTCTTGAGATACAGGCGATTAAAGTGTTTATACCTACTAAAATCATCAAAGACGGCACCAATTGACTCTAAATAGAAAATTAGTTATTGCTTGTTTATTTTTGTTTGTAGTACTTAACGGCTTCGGAACCCTACACTTAGCATGGTCCGACATGTTCTTGCCAGGTTTTACCCTTTTAGTTACGAAACCCCAAAAACCAGCCACACGAAGTGTTCCGTACCATTCTTGGGGACCCATTAAGTTTTAATAAAAAAAAAAGTTGTTATAGCTGCAATAGTTATAAGTGTTATAACTCACTTTTTGAAAATATCATGTGTCCACGTACCTATTAATATACAAGTCAGTAAATACATTGATTGTTAAGGTCAAACAAAACACGCCAGAAAAGTCCGGTTTCTTGTATGACGCCTCGTTACATTTTATTTACTTTATTTTAATATTAGTATTTACTGTTAAAGCGGCAATAGACACTGAAAATTCCAACTGTCTACCTATTACGCTGACAGACAGACGAATAGACTGACGGACTAGTAATAAGGTCCTTCTGGCCCCTTTGGATGCGGAACCCTAAAAAGTGAGTTTAAGAGACTAACGCTGCCAGTTTCGCGCGCCGCGTACGATATAATAATAAAATCTCCTGAAAACGAGTTTACTAACAAACACTATTTTTAAACATGATACGGTAAACCAAAGACCAAAACTTGTATTTTTTATGGCGTAATATTAGCAAGTTGGCTTGGGCGCGGTCGACTACCGTAACGTGGTATCTGGTATTGATAAACATGTTGTTAAGTTATAAATAGGTAGCCCTTACGTATAATCATAATACAGGTACCAAGAAGAATCAATTAAGATAGCGGCACACCCAAAGTTTATGGCAAAATTAAACATGGGAAAATCCGACAAAGCGAACATAGCGTGTTGTCACCAAAATGTTTTTTTAATGATATAAAACCTAACCTATTTTTGGTTTATAGAGGAACTAGCGACCCGCCCTCGCTTCGCTCCGGGTTAAAGTATTACGCATGTAAACATTCCTCTTGAATCACTCTATCTATTAAAAAAAACCGCAATAAAATCCGTTGCGTAGTTTTAAAGATCTAAGCATACATAGGGACAGACAGCGGCAAGCGACTTTGTTTTATACTATGTAGTGATACTTGACTGACTAAGTTATGATGTAATACAAGTCTAACAGTATGCTTCATCGAAGAGCTCACTCGTTTAAAACCATACTGCTTTCAACATGTTTTTGTATTGTTAACGTTACTATAGCTCTTATTAACAATATATCCGGCCGAGTTAAGACGATTCGATAACGACAGGAGTAAATAAAGTAGAATTACCGTGTCAGTAAATGATTTAAGTCGTCTGAACTTAGTCGATTTTACATGTAAAAGCTTGCAGGCTTTTATTAACTTGCAACGTTTTGTTTTCTGTAACCGTAAATATTTCAGGATTTTATAAAAGCTAACCTAACCTAACCTATAGGGTTCTACACGATGGTACTAAAATAGATTCTGAAAAAAATATATAACATTGGTTTCGCAAATGACAAAATTTGGGAAATGATACATTTGACCAAAAATATTTTGGCCAAACGGCAGGCTCCCCATTGGAACACATACCCACTGGCGACAAACAGCATACAACTGGGCACTTCTGTGAGTGTGTTTTTAACCCCCACCGACTTAAAAGTGGGGTGTTATTTGTTTCTAGAGCCCGTAAACCAATTTCAATATGTTTTGTCTTATTCAAAAGTTTTTCTTCTGGCAGTGGCTCTTAATACTTCGTTCTTTTAAATGACTTTAATTTTAGAAACGTTTTTTCCTTCATATACATCTGAATGATTAATTGAATACAATAGAATCTTCTTTAAATATTTAATTACGTACAAGAATATTTTACACAAAGATTTTTTTTAATATTCTCTACGTAAATTATTGAATATATTAAAGGAAACGTGCAAATACGAGAGTTATTTTTCTTATCAGCAAAAAACGAAGTATGGATATGTACACACATCTAAAATGTTAAACGTTTCTTTCAACACCTTTTTTAAGGATCCGTATTCAATCTAGGAATCCTAACAGTTTCGCCATGTCCGTCCGTCTGTCTGTCTGTCATACATATTAGTCACGCCAACAAAGCGTTAAAACAACGTTAAAAGTTTTTTTTGTGGGTTACCTCCCTTACACGTGAGGTGGGAATGGTTTTCTTTCTGCTTTACCCTACACGTTAAATCCAGCAGTGGCACTTAATTCCAAAAATATATATTTGAATAGCGGCATTATTGCGTTTTAAAAAAATAGCTTAGGTAAATTCCTTTTTTGCATTGTTTCACTGTTGGATTAACTGTGCGCTATGGTAAGGTGAGGTCTTTCAAAAATATTGCAGGATTATTTGAACAATTTTTCAATTACGGGATTCAATTGTGAAATAAGAACTAAGTTTTTTGTGGTAGGTAATTAACGGCTTTGGAACCCTACACTGAGCATGGTCCGACATGCTCTTGCCCGGTTTTTTTTATACTTGCGCGATATGTCATTTAAGGTCAACTGCGACCATTCGTGTTTTTTTGTTGGTAAAATTTTCGGTGATATTTGACCGCTTAATAACAAATCCGTCTATAGATCTTTCATATTTGCTGTGCGTTTGTATTATTGATTTAGTTTTTATTGAAGATCACGAGTTCTGATTTACATATTTCCGTCGCAATAGTCATGAGTCGTTAGTCACGATCTTCGTTTATCTATAAAACACGAGGGGCTAGAGGTGATAGCGAATAGCGAAAGCAACCCGAACGATATTAAGAAGCTAGAAGTACTCGTACTGCATTTTCAGATAATTTTACATACGATAAATCAATAACTAAACAGCGCGGCGCCGTGGAGAGGCACGTTGCCGTATCCTACTTAACTTACCTGACTAACAATATTTCTCCCCAGAGCCACAATGCTGATCGTGTTAATCCTGGTGATGCTGGGCGTCGCCTACTGGGCCTACTGGGTCACAAGCGTCCGGCGGATGGAGAAGGCCCTGGCTTCATTGCCCGGGCTAGGCGCTGGGCTACCGCTTCTGGGAAACGCCACACTCTTCGTTGGGGACACACAAAGTGAGTCCAGCTGTGAGTTTTTTTTTATGAAAGGTACACGAGCAGATAGGCTAGACTACCCGGCAGTAATTGGACTTAGAGGCGTAAATACTTATACGAGACAGCAAATGCGTTGCCGATCCCGAGGATTAAGCTGTCTATCCTCGTCGTTTCAATGGAACACCAATCCGGAATATCCCAGGTTCGTGAAAATTCGACTTTAGCCTGCTACTGACTACTCGCAAACCATATGAATTGAAGAAAAAGTTACTTGATTGGCTGCTAGCATTTGCAGGTGGCCAAAGCGACCGAAGGATCACCAGATCTATTCTGAACGCTGCAGGATACTTTGGATCAGATGACTTCGGATCATTTGTAGTCTAGTCCGGGCCTGTGATGGTGATAATGGTGGTAGCAATCCGGACAGCGCCTGGAACTACTTACGACGCACTAAACAATTGCTGTAACCGGTAAACACTAGCTTCACGGAGGGATCAAGATACGCTTCCCATATCTCCTTGTCAACGACCTCGCAAGTTATTGAATATTGGCTGTTTTTTTTGGGAGGAACCAGTGTTGACTAAGACCGCCTATTTAAATACGTTTGTCACTGTGTCTGTTTGTGATTTATTTATGACGTGCTAATTTATCTAAGTCGCTCGAGAACTGCGTTGTTCGTCTTGTGTAATCAAAACTGGTTTGGTTGGTCGTTTCGCCATGTCCGTCTGTCAATCTATCCGCGGGAAATCTCAAAAACTATTACTACAGTACTGTAATTCGGCATAGTTGTGCACTTAAGTTGCGCCAACAAAGCAGTAAAACAAAATCGCGAAAAATAACTTTGTTTTTGCTTATCTCCCTTATATACAAGTAAAGCAAACCTTTTTTTTACTTTACGACATCGAGTAAGGTGTCATTAGATAGCACTTAAAAAATATTATATTTTTTTAGATTTGTGAGCCATTTAAAAAAATGTTTATTCTAACAGGGTAATTTTCTCTCGAGTTACTCTTATGTGTCCAAATATAGCCAAAACTGCTCTTGCTCGTTTTTTATTTTGTGCACATGTATGTTAGCGTGTATGGTATTTGGAAACATGACTCACCCCTGAAATAAAATATTTGTATTGTATCGTATTTTGGGCGGCAAGCACAATTTGCCCGCGACTTGTTTGTCGCTCGGTAATCCTACCTATAGGTATACAGGGCGTCCCACGGCATGCCACATGGAAGGAAAGTACCTTGAATATTGTAGATGGATGGATGGATTGGGTAAAATTCATGGGCTTCCTTTTATTTCTGACACTATGTTATTTAGCAAAAAATAATCCTTATGATGTAGCCTTTCGATCGGTATGATAAAGCTACAGGGTAATTATTTTTCTCGTGTATCGGGTTCGATTCCCGGTTCAATCATGTAATTATTTAAATATGTATGAATGCAGTTTAAATTGTTTTTTTAAATTAAAATAACGTCTTCTTTCAGTAAAATGTTCCATCTACAATATTCAAGGTACTTTCCTTCCATGTGGCATGCCGTGGGACGCCCTGTATAGTCTATAAGGAAAGAGATGCACTGAGCGACAAACGGGAAAAATACATAGCCTAGATGCTAGCCGTACTATTACTTAAACTCTATTACCTAATAACGTATTTCATCCCCATTTGTTTGAACTGTTAAAACCACAACCATTTACTAATAATGTACTTTTTTCAGAAATTTTGAAAAACTTGCAATTAATCGCCGACGTAGCAAATCAACATAAGGGTGTTGCTAGAGTTTGGCTTGGCCCAAAATTGTACGTTGGTAAGTTATTTACTTATTTTTAACAAAATCCTAACAATGATCTCCCTTTATGACTTAATTAAATGACTAATAAAAATATATATACATATATTATATTTTAATGTATTTATTTAATGTATATCAGAATAATGTACCTACAATGTAAATCATGTCTTCGAAGTGCATTGAAGTGGATTGATATAGGGTGACATCGAAGACGAGATCAGAAACCAGTTTTTCAGACTCGGTAATTGATGGCCATGTTCTAGTAATATTAGTTACAAGAAACAAAAGCTATTTCTTTTTTGTTAATTTTCCCCTTAATTTAATCACCAATTTAGTAAATCATGGTTACCCTTTTTATAGAATCATACCCTCTAAGGATCCTATTCAGACTATTGTACTTTAATGACACTTCAGTTAAAGTGACAATTCAAGTCAGTCATTGTCAATTTTGTTTCGTTGTTTCTATGTTTATCTTTACATCTCTTTCTGTCAAGTAGGGAGGCCACACTGTTAACAATAAATTATTTAATTTTGATCATTGCGTGATTAAGTCTGAATACTACATCTAAACACCTACATACCTGTATTATTAGTATCCCAATTTAATGCTTAATTTAGTCATATCACTTTTGATTACGTAATTGATTTCACCTTTTATATACGACATGGATGTTCTTAGTTTAAGTAAATAACAAATCGCACTTTCAGAATTATAGTGACCTAATTAAAATATTGTCAGCTTTCGATTTCGAGTCTTAAATTTAGTATTATAGAGACCTAACTTGAAATTCAAAATTGTGGATTAGGTCACTATAATTCTAAAGATGCGAAATGAAACTTAGTTACTAAGCTCGCATCGTAAAGAAATCGTTAGATCTGTCGATAACTCATTTACGGCCAAACCCTATATTTAAACCGCGGATAGGTAAGGCTTACTTCGGGTCGAAATTTGTCATTTTGGTCCATATAAAATGTGTCAAAATTTAATCCCAAGTAAGGCTATCTGTCTGCGGTTTGAATATAGGGTTCGGCCGTTAGTTTCATCATTCTTTGGAATATTGCGCCCAACTACTATATACTTCATGTAGGTATATTGACGCTAACGTGCAACGTCAATTTGCGTGGTGGGGCACGCCCAAAACACTATAATGTTAAGTAAATCTGAATAAATGTTTCACAGATGATGCAATGTTGCAAAAATCATAGAGATTAAACTATTCGTTTACCTACGACTTGTCTAGCGATATAACTAATCTTCCGATGATAGTTAACCTTTTGAACGCCTTACGTCAAATATAAATGCGTCACTCACACGCCAAACATATACATATTATAAAAGTTAGTTTAGTGGTGGTAGGACCTTGTGCAGCCACCTGATGGTAAGTTGAATCTGAGACCCATAGACATTTGAATTCTCAAGACTATAATCCTAAGACCTCAAATGCGTTGCCAACACTGAGGACTAAGATGGAATGCCTCTATGCTAGTAATTTCACCTGTTGTCTTATCCCCACACCGGAACACAACAATGCGAACACTGTTGCTTGGCGGGTGGTTAGTGGATAAGATGGTGGTAGCGTTCCGGACGGACCCTGCACAAGGTCCTCCCACCAACCAATCTTATCCATTAACCAACCGCCAAGCAGCAGTGTTCGCATTGTTGTGTTCCGGTGTGAGGATAAAACAACAGGTGAAATTACTAGCATAGAGGCATTTCATCTTAGTCCTCAGGGTTGGCAACGCATTTGAGGTCTTAGGATTGCAGTTTTAAGATTATTAGTTTTGAGAATTCAAATGTCAATTGGTCTCAGATTCCACTTACCATCAAGTGGCTTGAGTGCTTGTGTGCCTTCTCCTTAACATAAAAAAATAAAAAAATAAAATAACTTAATCCATACGAAATAACGCCTCTTTTAAACTGTACCTGTGACCTATACAATCCGTAAAAAAGAAATTACAAAAGTAGTGTCAACCCTTATTAAATAACGTCAGTTCAGTATCTTAGGTATACATATACTAGGGTTGACACTACTTTGGTAATTTTGTTGTTACGGATTATTTTGTAACAAGTTGTATAATGGTCGGTGGCGTTGTAGGCACGACAGCTCATGACCACTTTAGTTGCTGCTGTTGGCGTTTAAAGGGTTAATAGGGTTTAACTGTCACCGGAGGATTACTTATATCGCTAGACAAGTCTACTGTCCCTGACTTAGTTCTGATTTAGTAAAACACGTGATTGTTTTCTTCTCCTTTAAATTCATTAATTCAAACAACACAGCATGATCACTTTTAATAAAATGTTTTTTTGCAGCAATCGCGCAACCGGGCGATGCTCAAACAGTGTTAGAGAACTGTTTGGACAAAGATGACACCTACAGATTCTTGAGACCGTGGCTGGGACACGGACTGTTCGTTGCGCCCCGTAAGTTGTCAACTAATAAAATTATCACTACATAGTATAAAAGAAAGTGGCTTACCGCTGTCTGTCCCTATGTATGCTTAGATCTTTGAAACTACGCAACGGATTTTGATGCGTTTTTTTTTATAGATAGAGTGATTCAAGAGGAAGTTTTATGTTTAATACTTTAACCAGCAGCGGAGCAAGGGCGGGTCGCTAGTTTTATATAAGGTATAGCAGGACATCTTACCACCATTATCTACTCGTTTAGAAGAAAGCACACGCACA
Organism: Acleris holmiana; assembly: GCA_949316455.1. Taxonomy (NCBI): domain Eukaryota; kingdom Metazoa; phylum Arthropoda; class Insecta; order Lepidoptera; family Tortricidae; genus Acleris; species Acleris holmiana. Next base: position 14,570,332 of record OX438777.1, read on the forward strand.
GCTAATGCACACGAATAGCTAGTTTACAACAGAAAAGGTCTTGTGATCTTGTAAATGCCCTGTCCGAAAATTTGTAGGTGTTACTTATTTTATGAACATTTAATTTTGACAGTGTATGTGAAAGTCATGAATATGTTGATTGTTTAAACTTGAGTTTGAACTTGAACATTTTTGGATATAATTAAATAAATTTATTATTTCAAAGAATTTATCGAATAACCAACACCTTGTTCAGATATAATTTTATTAAGGCGCATTGTTACGTAAAACTGCAAAGACTATTTTCCGTGAAGACTTACGTAGGTGCTTAACCTAAAACGGTAGGTAGTCTAAATACTTTAAGGGAACATTGTTTTTCGGTTGCAATGCAATTTTATTTCATTAAAAAAATTGGTCAAATTTATTATTAGTCAAACGTTTTGTTATTCGTTATAAATAAATAACCGGGTGCATTACTTGTTCTGCGTAAATAAAATAAATACTATGGGCAAATTAATAAATACTCGGCTAGCCCAACACATTACGCGACTGCTAAGTAAATAACCACGATATAAAATAATAAATTCATCAGCAAAATTATTAATTGTTCATTAAGTTTACACAAATGGTTAGCAAAAAATACAGCATGTTGCAGAAAAATAATAAGTTTATTTAATTAAATGAGCTATCTTTGTTATTATATGAACAAAAATATCTAATCAGGCCACCATGTTTCCTTCCACGTGGTCTTGCCTGGCCTACCCTAAAGTATTTCTGTAAAGCGTGGAGCGGAGCTGGAGTCTGACGCACTTCACGCTTTTTATTGTCACTTATAATATAACACCTACCGAAAAAACGCATTTACCCACCTAGTTAGAATACCATCCTAATATCGTTACATTGTTTACATTGTCACCCTAATGACGTGTTATAAACTATACTAAGTGCTCAGGCAAACAACACTGGCAAAACAACGTATATCGCTCTTAGAAAAGTAGATGTGACCAAAAAGATGATTAACCAATTAGATACATCTTGTGATGTGCTCGCTGCTTATAAGGTTAGATCAAATATTTACGAATATGAAACATTTAGCAATCCTTGTGTTAATAAACCATCATTTGCCGATTTCTGCTAATTGGAATCCACTTATGGACATAGTCAAAATCATGTTATTGTTTTACCCGACTGCCTGAGGAGGAGGTCCGTCTGTCCGACTGTCCGTCTACTGAAAAACTGTTATTTGACTGTTATACATGATAGTCAAACCGACAAAGTGGGAAAATAAAATCTTGTAAAAGAAACTTAAGGTTACCTCCCCTACACGTAAAGGGTGTCGTTGGATCGTTCTTTCAAAAATGTTGCGGATTTTCTTGGATAGTTTTCAATAAAGGGATCCGTTTGTAAAATATTAGGGTCATACACACTAGGGAGTGCAAATAACCGGTTTAAACCGGTCATTAACCGTATTTTACATACTAAATTCTTTATTAACCGATTATTTGCATTCCCCAATGCACACTCTTAAAAACAAAAATGTCTTGTCTGTGGTCAATAATTAAAAGCTTGTGTGCATATAAGTTAAGCTTTTTTGTGATAGGTTTAAAGCAGTCCTGACGCCGTTCATGCGGTAATGGGCTTAGCCAGAAAATTAGGCCTTAAAAACCTTAACTTACGAAAGTCTACAGGAAAGACGGTAATCTAAATCTGTGTATGACCCATTAAGCTTTAAAGTGCAAATTTGTTGTTAGGGTCAATACTAAAATCTAAAACAATATCATAAATTAAAGCGCATAATTATAACGAATTTAAAAGGAAAACTATCACGACTAAGTAGACGTGATTGGTTATTGAGATACAGGCCATTGAAGTGTTTATACCTACAAAAAATATCTAAGACGGCCCCGAATAACTTTAATATAGAAAAAAATGTACATGAGTACTTGTTCTTTTTTTGTGTTTGTAGTACTTAACGGCTTCGGAACCTTGCACTAAGCATGGACCGAGATGCTCTTTGCCCGGTTATTTTTAGCCCTTATTAGCGTCCCACTGTGGGGTAAACGCCACCCCTCTTTCCCGCCATTCGTCCCTATACATGTGCATGCTCCCGCCAATCGCTTCGAATCGCGTCTTAGTTTGCTAAGCTAAACTATACTTTTCTATCGCAGTGGAACTATGGAAAGTTCATAGAAAAGTTATGAGATCAGTTTTCAATAACAAAGTAGTTGAAGAATACCTGGATGTGATATCGGAGCAAGCGGACGTGTTGGTTAAAGAGCTTAAAAAGGAAGCCGACCAAGGAGACTTTGATGTTCTGAAGTACATCACCGCGTGCACGTTGGACGTCGTATTCGGTGAGTAAACACCCTGTTTCTTTATTCCTTTATTTCTTTTATTCTTTATTAACGCGTTTATCAGGTGTTCTAATTTTGGTGGCTGATTTTAACTACCTAAACGACTGCAGCATAAGTTCTTTAAATTTCTCGAAAAATGTATATAGAGCTTATCCTTATTAAACGAGCAATATTTGTATCTAGATACCTATTTGTGTTCACGTTCTCAAAAACAGCTCTAACTGTTTTGATGAAATTTGCAATATAGGGGCTTAAATTCAACTATTTGATCAAAATTTGATTTGATTTTTTTTTGTAAAGTTATCAATAAAAATACTCTTACTATTATTTGATTATTTACTATTGAAAAGTTACATCTACCACAGTCAATACTCCACTTATAAGAATATACTATTACCTCTTAAGTAAATAATGACGATTAGTTACCTACATTAACATATAAAGAAATAAATATACTTCCACACGAAACTTCATCGAACCCCATATGGCCGTAGCACTCTAGCGCTACAGAACAAAGATGTTTAATTTTCTATTCCTATTTAAAAAAAAAAACTAGAAACGGCAATGGGCGAGCGTATGGACGTACAACACTCCCCGGACACGCCGTACCTGCGCGCGCGCCACACCGTCATGACTATCCTCAACATGCGCTTCTTCAAGGTGTGGCTTCAGCCCGACTGCCTCTTCAAGCTCACCGCGTACGCTAAAGAACACGATGAGGGCATCAAGCTTACACACCAGTTCACAGACGAGGTACTTACACACAAACATCATATCGATCAATCACTTTTGATCATTAAAAAATAATGACTATGACATGTGCTAGAGATACTGGCAGTGTACCTCGTTGAATTGCTAGCCTACTAAATTGCTTACTTTATTGCTAAATTTCTTGTTCATCGGTTTTCTTTAAAGAGCCTCTTAGAATTTTCTTTAAAGAGGATTGGCGCGATGGGACCCCATGAATAGACGCCGAAGGGAAAAAAGGATTGGCCCAACAAAAAACTGAATGTTGTTTAGAACTCACGTGATTTAAAGCTCGATGGTCATTTGATTACCAGCACAACAGTAACTTTGGTGTTTGAACATTTAAAATACGAGTCCGTCGTCTGTACATAATTTAAGAAAATGTATTCACGATGAAGTGCACCACCGTGCCCAGAGACATCTTAAACTTGATCCAGAAAAAAAAACTTACTAAGGAATCCTTATAATCTGTGCTTAATCGTCACTAACCATCGACGTTGGAGCAGTACTCTGAACTTCAAAATTCGAACTTACTCTATTACTGTCCCTTTTGCTCTCTACGCGTAACTAATTCGCAAGAAGGTGACGGAGCGATCTGAAGTTCGAATTTCGAAGTTCAGATTAATGCCCCTGCCTGACTCTGAATGGGGCCGTTAGTATTCCTAGGCCCGTATTATGGTCGCCTTTATCGCGGTGGATAAAACATCCATCGCTCTCGCAGTTACATACTGGGGAGAAAGTGACAGATGTTTTATCCACGTTTATCCACATCGATAAACACGACTATAATAGACCCGCTGGTGTTAGTGTATTTGGCGATATTTTAAGATTAAGTTAATTTAGTTGTAGTCATTTTTACGTAATTTTTTATACTCAAGTAGTTTTATCATATTTCAGGTAGTCAAGAAGAAGCGCATAGAGTATGAGAAAAACAAACACAACAATAACACAGGTACAGTCGACTCACTTATATCTCAACGACCGTTGCGACGAGTGAACATGAACACGAGCTTTATTGTAAAAGATACAGGGACGTGTAGATGCTTTTGACGTCTTGGGGACGTGTATAGACGTTGATACTTCTTGACAATAATCTTCATGAAAACCTTGAACGGTAGAATAGGTGCTTACCTTGTCTGTTCTTGGAATTATTCTTCAGTTAATGTTTTAGAACTAGATAACTTGTGAGGGCTTTTATTTGAAACTCATTGAATTCGTCGATACTATATGAGTATCACGGAAAATACTCTCAAGTATCATACTAAGTTCCGCTAAGTGCCCACGCCTCATTCTCGTTTACTCGAACTTAAATCTTCTGACGTGTGCGAGAGATCTCGTGCGAGACTGGTCGCGAGATATCCAACAATATTGACCCACTACGACAATATTGATAAATCATTGACGTGTCCGCCGTGAGTCAACGTAAAACGTATGAAGCAGTGTTTGATTTCCCTCAACAGAGTTTGTCTTTGTATGGCGTTTGAAATTTTAAGAGTAGGTATACAAAATAATTCTGTTCATTTATGTAATAATGACGTCAGACGTTATTATATTTGCTCAATCCATACACGCACGTTGTCAAGATCACTATATAATAATAACTTAATTTTATGATGGAATCGAATTTTATTTATTGCCTTATCGGTGGTTATTTGATGATTGTTATTTAATTCCTTACAGTCTATTATTTAAATGAATACCAAGTTGATAAATAACAGTTTTTATATAAGAATCAGCACATTCCGCCGCTTGTTACAAAAATAACAATTAAGTAATTTGGCGCGCATAAACGCTAGATTATTGTCACAGCATAAAATACGCTATATAACACTTACATCATTTTCTATTTTTAGGTACAGGAAAAGTAAAGGCTGTACTGGACCTTCTGTTTGGAAGAGAGATAAGCTTTACCGACCAGCAACTGCGAGAGCATATCGACTCTATCACCATTGCTGGGAACGACACCACGGCGCTTACCATTGCCTACACCCTGATGCTGCTCGGCAAGCACAAGGACGTACAGGAAAAGGTCCTTTTAGAGTACGTACTCTCATTGACATGTTGATTTTTATTCGGAGCGATCTCATTTCGGTGGCATTACAGATCGACGAACAGTTATTCTCCATTATTTTTGATTAGGCGGTGTGGGGATAAGACATCCGGTGAAATTACTAGCATAGATGTAAATCAACTTTTTAAAGGAATTTATAAATAAAACATCGTAACATTGGCCACCAAAATTACAACGTTTGAATAGCTAGAAAATGACTTAAATAAGGTTTCAGAATCGGTTTGTATTACACAGACACAACACTGTTCGTACTAACAGTATCCTTACTCTTTGGAATTACCCTACTGCTTACTTATTATAAATAATTATTAATCCAAATTTTCTTTTGTGTTTTTACCTTTGCAGGCAAAAAACAATCTTCGGAGACTCGAAACGAGGTGCTAACAAAGACGACATCGCGCAGATGTTCTACCTGGAGCGAGTGATCAAGGAGAGCATGCGGCTCTACACCGTGGTGCCGATCATCGCCCGCCACGTGGACAAAGACACCTACCTTCGTAAGTTCTAGTGCAACTACTAAAATATGTATCTATTTTAGTAGTTGCACTGCAAATAAATAGGGGATCATTCTATACAAATTTACCTACGCACAAACTAAGATCTAGGCTTGTTCAATGGGTGGGTGGGACAATATACTTAAATAGAGAAATACAAACTTGAATACGTGGAAAACACCCAATACTCAAAACAAATACTTGCAAAACCGGGACCGCTAAGTTCGTACTCAGGGTAATTTTTTTGTCATGGATTTCTGTACCGTCGCTTTTAATCGTTTGACAATTTCGTATGACGTTTCAAACAAGATGCTAAAGTGACAAGGTTCATAAATGATAACTTATTTATGCCGGTGACTAACAACTGCGAACAACGCGCTGTGCCAAAGGTAAAAAACTTAGTTATTCAAATTTAACCAATTCTCACTATTACGGTTTATTCAATTCGGATTTGTTATGGCTAAATCGTGCAAGAAATCCGAATTACGCTTAAAAAGCTAAAGCGATCACATATGCACTTTGGATTTAATTTTGCCGTACAGTGAGAATGCATACTCTTATTTTTGCATACGCCACTGTAAACCGTATAAGAAAAACGTTTCGGTAAACCGCAATTTATGAATCTAGACAAATTGCCAAGGGTTGGCAATGAAAATGACAAGACAGCTCTGTCTTCTTTCAGATGGCCCGTGAGCGCGTTCACCTTCTCTAACCCATTTAAAAATCCGACTTTCACTGGGACCTTTTGTAAGTAAGGAGGAAGAGCGAAGCTGTTGCCAATTAATCAGGGCCCATTTTCAGAGATCATGGGTACTAATGAGTTGATCCATGAGTAGTCGTAAAGCATTTTATTTGTTCTCAACCCAAAGAGGATATTCAAGAATATACGACCACAAAATGTTTCACCGGATTTTAATATACTTATAGAAAATATCGGTCAAGTGCGAGTAGGACTCCAGCTCTGAGGGTTCAGCAGAAGAAATATTAGAAACTCAGTAAAATCCTGCTCCTAATTGTTATCTCCATACGTTATCAGCCCTTAAGTTTACCCTGTGACAGTTTTTATATTATCTTCTTAAGTACATTTAAAGTAGATTATTCCCTAGTCTATGTTATTTCGTTCCGTAATTATAGGGAGGGGCGGGGGCGGCAGAGTATTTTAATTTGCGTTTCACGTTAATTACCCAAATATCTCAGCATATTTATTTAATGTGAATATAATTATTTTACTTTTTGCAACTGGTTTTTTTTAGGCTTTATTTGGACCCCCAAATACTAACAGACATTTCAAATTTCAGCCCGATAGCTTTAGCCGTTTTAGGAAGAAACATGGACGGAACACAAAGTCAATTCATTCCGTTCCATTTTTTCAGTATATGGTGCGGAACCCTAAAAAGGACTAAAAGAGATACACAAATGTACCTGTAGTAAAAAACAGAAATAGAAATAGAAATGTTTATTTGCTAGAATACGTTACAATGAGATCATAAAATAAATAACAGAACCAGTATTCAGCCGACATTAAAATCGACATGCAAAATATTAGATTAAACACAATAATTGACAAGTTGGTCACAATAATCTTAAAATAACTCGCAAAAATAAATTAGCTATATAGCATGCATCAGCGTTGTTATGCTCTATTAAAGTTAGTAAAAATGAAACCTGAAAAAAACCGTAGTAAAAATCCTTAAATGAATCGTTGCTTCATTGTCAGACCTTTTGTCGTGTGTTACCTGCACACACGATGACCCAAAAAGAAGCAAATAAAAGGCATTACGAGTCTGAGCTAATATTTATAATAAGTACGTAGGGTTAAGACAATCTGCACGCGGAGGATTGGTTTTTGCATACCTACCTTTAAATATATGTATATACAGGTCTGGCAATGACTCAACGCTTAATTTAAGCAGGTATTTCAATATGTTAAAGAATATATTGACAACTAGGTATATAATTGAGTTGTTTCTTTTAATAGTACTTTTTTATCTACATTCCACGTTTTGACATTTTCAAATATTATTGTACTCTTGACCTTTTATAAATGTAGCTATTTGAGCTATATATTTATACTGTTTTTACTTTAACTAGCTTTATTTTCTAAAAAAAAACCGCATTCTTCTAAACTTTGGGCCCCAATTTTGGCAAACGTGTTATTTTGTTTCAGCGTTTCAGATGACTGTTAAATAAAAAAATGTTTATATATCAGGGTTAAGTCCTTCAAACCCTATCACCCGATAGGGTATCAAAATAAGAGTTTTTTTTGGTTGCCTGACCCGTGTGCTTCTCCTTCTTTCAATATTGTCCTATTCCAGCGAATTGCGGCGTCACGCTGCCGGCGGGATCCGGCTGCGTGATCGGCTCGTTCGCGATGCACCGTTCACCCTTCGTGTGGGGCGAGGACGCCGGCGAGTTCGACCCCGATCGGTTCCTGCCTGAGCGGTCCGCCCAGCGCCACCGAGCCGCCTTCCTGCCGTTCAGCTACGGCTCTAGAAACTGCATTGGTATATATTTACATATAGAGAGTGATCGGTAACGTCGATACGTATCTCTTAAGAAGGTGTAGTTCTGCTTATTTTGGAAAAAAATGAATCTGTTTTTTTTATAAATGTTACTAAAATTAACATATCAATATTATCCTTAACTTCTATCTCGTTTTAGCTTTTATACCCTGTTGAACAGCTAATAAACTAAAGAAGTTATGCTAAGTACATGTTAATTATGCATGTACTTATTTATTTAAAAAGTAACCAAAGAAGATTTTTTAACTATTTATACTTTAAATGCTGTAAAAGTGTTTATTCTATATTAAGGATTGTATCATATTGCTAATTAATTACCATCCCATAAAATTAACACCCATCATCTCTAATTGATTTCAATGGCATTTTACGCACTCTCATTTCGGTGGTTGAAATTTTAACAGTAGGACACTGTCACACATTTTGAACTAGTCTCAAACTAAGCTCTAGGCTTATACTATGGGTACTAGACAACGATAAACATACTAAGATAGAGAAATAAATACTTAGATACATAGGAAAAAATCCAAGACTCAGGTACAAATACTTGTGCTCATCACACAAATATCTGCCCTTACCGGCATTTGAACCCGGGACCTCTAGCTTCGGAGGCAGGGTCACTCCCAACAGTCGTCGTGTCGTGTGTTTTTTAATAAAAAAAATATTATAGATTTTTTAACATAGCTGCCAGCCGTGCCGCTTGAACAATTTGTAAAACATTTTCATCAATAAATCTTGTTATTGAATTTTAATTGCCACCGAAATGAGATAAAATGCAATGCCTGTCACGCCCACGAATAGACAGCAAACATATCCAGTGATTATTTATACAAACAACTGCTGAGCTTATTTACTTATTATCATGCATTTTAACCTCGTGGGGCCTTTTCGTGGGCCGGGTTCAATATCGTTCGTTCGAATTATGAACCTTGAGTCGGTCAACTAAAGTGTAAAATATTTTTTTCCAATGTCATATATATATTACAGGAGGTTAAAGTTCTAATACGACTTAAAACTAGGTACCTAGCGTAGGCAATTATCATCACGAACATTAAATAAACTTGTAGGAAAATAAAATATCTGTGGGTATGTAGTATTATTTAAGTCATGCTGTATTTAAAAGAAAAAGTTGCCACTTAAAAAAAATTTTTTAGCTAAGCTAATATTTTACTTCTATTTTTTATTTCAGGTCGCAATTTTGGTATGTTAATAATGAAGAGCATATTATCGACGCTGCTGAGGTCATACAAAGTGGACGCAGATGACGTGGGTGCCCTCAAAATGGAGCTTCTCCTTTTCCCTGTGAGAGGCCATCAGCTCAGGATATCGAAACGAGAATAACCTAGGCTTAGTTTTAACTGACTTAAGTATTATTACGGTGAAGTTGTTAGACGTCGCCCGCGCTCGCTTACTTATCAAATACCAGTATGATTGTATTTAGAAGCATTTATAGTATTTGTAGCCGAGGGTAGGAGTCCATAAATTGCACCTACTGCCGACTGCCGAGGCAGACATAGTGCTTTTCTCAACTACTGCGATGAAATAAAACCTTTTTTTTATTAATGTTATGTAATTAGCATGAAATAGGCCAAGTATTTTTATTATGTATAAAAACTGTCATTAAAGTTATGTTTATTGACCCTAAACCAGATCAAAACATTTCATATTTGTGAGCAGCGCGTTGAGAAAAGAAAATACTTCTCACTGAGTTAATTCACCAAGACAATTTTATACAACGTGACGTGTTACAAAATATCCGTAAAAAAGAAATTACAAAAGTAGTGTCAACCCTTATTAAATAACGTCAGTTTAGTATCTTAGGTATACAGTATACTAGGGTTGACACTACTTTCGTAATTTCTTTTTTACGGATTATTTTGTAACACGTTGTATATAATATTTGAAATTGGCTCAGCGAATGAAAATGACAAAGTACTAAAGTGTAAACATATTTATGACTTCGACTGTACCTATCGACTATTAGACGGGTGGATGTAAGTAAGGTTAAAATATTTATTTTTTCGTAATCCAGCTACATAGAAGGAAATAAAAATCATTGTTTGTAACCAAGTTACATAGGCAAACAAAACAATCAAAAATGAATTCTACGTTTGTAACCTGGCTATAAACCAAGAAAAGTAAATCCTAGTTCGTAGCTACATAAGTACCTACAAAACTTAGTTACGTACGCGGCCGAAGGGAATTCTTCGTTTATAACCTGGCTACAAACCACGAGAAAGAAAATCCTAGTTACCTACGCACCTACGCGGCCGAAGGGGTTTTTTACGCTCAGCTGACGGGAGTACCTACTTTAACTCGCCGGTTGATATTTGGTGCGTCTGAGTTTAAGAATCATCTAAGTACCAGTACTACCAGTGCACTTTCCATAGGTTGTAAGTTTTTTGGATTAAGGCATCAATGCGTTGCAACTTTGTCAAGTAATTGCCAAATGGATGAAATAAGTGTTTTTTTAATGGTCAAATTTTGTTACAAACGTCATTGGGCTGTTTTGTTTTTAAGTGTAATATTGTAATCTAGTTTTTTTTAAATGGGGCACTTTGGGACCACTACTTTGGTGCTGGTAATGTGTCTAAGAAATGTACCTATACGAGGTACGGGCTCACTGTATAAATAACTTGAATTGTTAATATTATTTAAGTATCACCGAAACTTTTATATTTATAATATATTTTTCTAATTTTCCTACCCATGACACTCCCGGTCTTGGGTTCGATCCCGTAACAACAATTATATAAGGGCAGACTCATGGACACACCACTTGTTGTCGATTTCGTCAGAAATCATTTTTATTCCGCAAAAGTAGGTAAGTAGATTAGGTTCGTTAGGTATCTTTAGATGCCCGAAGGATAATCGGCCCGAAATAGGAGCCCTGTCAGCAGGGCTCCGTCGAATAGCAGTGGTGTGTCAACCTGGTGTGACCACGAGTCTGACCCCAATTATATGTGCGATGTGAAGTACTTACTTAATCAGAATAGTTGGAAATAGATTTTCATTAATGTAAATATTTGTAATGCGTGAACATTAGGCGAATATTATAGGCACTACCAACTTATTCCAGTTTCGTTCATTAGTAGGTATTTAATGTTTTCTACATCGTCATACTCAAAATTCGTCTTACACTTTCCTTAGATACCAATTAATTTATTATTATTACCCACTTACAGCCTTTGCTCATGTTTCTCATAAGTTTATTCTTTCTACATATCAATTCAGCGGCGCAAAAGGTCCCGTTCACAAAAACGTCCCTTCACCAAAATTATGTCTTATTCGTAAAACGACCTCTTTATAAACGGCCCCTTTTGTAAAATGTCCCATTCACAAAACCTCCTTTTCTCAAAAGGTCCCATGGCTTTCGCAAAATGTCCCTTTTGTAAAAGACCCTTGCGCATAACGTCTCTTCTGAAAACGTCCCGTCTGCAAAATGTGTGTATGTATATATATGTAAACATTTTATTGTACAAACAAAAACAATACAATGAAGATTAAAAAAACAAAGACGATCTTCAGGGACCTTTTGAGCCAACCCTTGAGAGATTGAGGGAAGTGAAAGGTGGTTCATCGAGTAGGCAAACGTACAAATTTATTTAGGAGACGAACATAAATAATGGTTTATCCAATGAAACCTATAACAAAGACTCAAATATCTAAATATATAGATAGATAGCAAAAGTTCTCATCAGCAAAATGTCCATACAGATATCGAAAAACTAGGCCTCCTCCTCGTTTTTCACTAGCATTTTCGAATCACCGCATTAACTTCGAATTTGTCATGTGCATGTATACACGGGAACATTACCGTCAGCCGTCATCTTTTATAAGTTTTATAACTCTGGGGGAGCCAGCAGTAGTTTCTATCCCTGTTTAGTTTAACTAGCTATAGTCATCAGAAGTATCGACGAAGTCTAAAAGATCTAAACACGACTTTATTGTAAAACCTAGCTTATTTATTCGAACAATTTAATTTATTTTTATATTTAATTCGGTTAAATTAAGGAAACGAGACGTTTTGCGAAAGGGACATTTTGCGACAGGGAAAACTTTTGTGATAGGACGTTTTGAGAACGGGAAACTTTGCAAAAGGGCCGTTTTTCGAAACGGGCATTTAAAAAACGTAACTTTTGTGAAAGGGACATAGGGTCATTCTGCGAATTCCCCATATGCAAAGTGCAATTAAGTGCAACAGTTTTATAAGTATTATCATTTATTTAGATTTATCAGGAGGGTACTGTGCCTTTAATATGTCTATAAAATGTATCTGTACGTTCAAGGACTCGCATTTGAATGGTTTTTAACTTTCAAATCGCGATAATTCGAATTGTTACTAATCTACACAATCATGTTTTTTTCGTGTAACCTTTATTTGTAATGGATGAGATGGGCCTCTATTCTACTGCGTTAAAACGATATCGGCTTTGGCGTGCTTCCGTATTGCCAACGTTTTGATAACTCATATGTCATTTACAATAATGGCGACTGTGACATAAAAGATTCTAAAACACGTCAAACGCGATATCGTCATAACGCAGTAAAATAGAGGCCCTGTATAATTGTGATATGTCAATCAATAAGTCATTTGTAAAACATGTAGATACGTTGTACGCATTTATTTATTAACAACAGGGTATAAAAAAAATACAAATTTCACGCAAATGGTATTTTTTTTTACTTCATTGCCGTAATCATATTAAAATATATACGCCTACAAAAAATTATTAAATATCATAATTATTACTTATTTAGACATTTATTGAATTTTCTGTAAGACAACTTTTTTTTCAGTTGGTACACATTTATGTATTCACTCCCTTTTCAAGTGTAATAGATAACAATCAAGGATGGGACAAACGCCCGTCATTATCAAAACATAACTCTGTTCCGTACAGCAGAGACTTCCTTATGATGTTAAGATATTATATTTTATATTATTTATTTATTAACACGCTTACATGAAATATCCAGTAAGTGTAGCTAAATAGAAATCCTGATAATGTTACTGTAAAAGAAATTCAGAAGAAAATTAACGCCGAGCCGCAAGCATATTGGAAGAATAGTACACCAATGTCAACGATTAGATATGCCCCAATGAAGTCCGTAGACTGTAAACGAACTTTTTCAACTCATAAATGTGTCCTAAATTCACAAGTAAAAATTTGGATTAAAAATAGTCATTCTTTATTATTGGCGAAACTGATTTTTCCTCGAACACAGACACCGGAATGTCAATCAATAATAAAATTGTTGTTGAATAAATCCGTGCATGGCGTGAATAAGTTTATAAGTCGAGATGAAAAGTTAGTGTAATTTGTATTTAGAACAAATTGCATATAGTTCATATTACTTCATTCTTTTTCAACGAGTTATCAACGTATTCACGCCAGCCACGGAAATTATAGTATAATAAATCTATAAAATATCTAATGATATTTTTTATTAACAATAGGTATACCTAAGGAAGTCTCTGCTGTACAGAACAGGGTTATGTTTCGAAAATGACGGGCGTTTGTCCGATCCTTGATAACAATACAATACAATACAAAACATTTCATCGCACACCAAACAAAAACATCACAGAGAAATAGCACAATTTAAAAAGACACAAGTAAGCAACAGGCGGTCTTATCGCTGATTAGCGATATCTTCCAGACAACCTTAGAAGGGATAAGGTGTCAAATTAAAACATTTTACACAACAAACTTCGCATCAGCGCACAAAACACAGGACGGCATAATTGTGCTTAATGCCGGTTTAAGCACACTTCTTACCGTAGTTGTCGTTGATTGCAAAGCCGTAAGGATCATACATCGCAATTTTCAGTGCGGGAATGATTTGAGAAATAATAGAGATAAACAGATAGGTTAGTCTGAAAAAAAAACATATTATACCTGATGAATAACTACCTCTCTGCGAATTGTATACACTCTATGATATAGTTTTTTCAAGTCAATACCTACTCTTTGGGTAATGTCAATCATTCCCGCACCAATGATTGCGATGTATGGTAAGGATGCCGAAGCGTGTCATCAAAAAGTGCCGAAATCATACCGTAATGGCAAAAAAAATATGGTGTTACCACAGAATAAGTAATAAGTACAAGATGTATTAAGTAAATTGTATTTATGAAACATAACACGCGAAACTGTAACTACATACATACATACATAACATCACGCCTTCATTCCCAAAGCAGGGTAGACAGAGCTACAGAAATACCTCAAACTATATAAAGATTTCTTGATAATTCTGTAACTACATTTTGCACAAACAGGCTAAGATGTTTACCAGTGTATTAGTGACAGGTTGCAAGCCCATCACCTAACAGTATGTACTACAAGCCTTTATTCCCTTAGTCGCATCTTACGAGTCGACGTTACGACATCCACGGGAAGACATGGAGTGGCACTATTCTAACCCGGCAACCACACTGTATATAATTATTTAATTTTCAATAAATATTATTAATGATTGACAGCTATTTATGAACTACTTCACATCTTTCTCTCGCGCGCGTTAAAAAGAAACAGCCGAAAGAACATTACAAGAACATAGTCAGAAAATAAATCAATAGAGTAGGTCTTTTTAGTATTCCATAGCCAAATGGCAAAAAACTGAACCCTTATTGTAATAGCTGTGTTTTAGCTTTCCGGCACACGAGAGAGAATTGGCGCAAGTACATAAGTAGCAAGAGAAAGATCAAAAATATTTGAGAATCAAAATAATTTAAGCGTTTTTTCCTTAGATATTTTTTTATCTAATGTACGAGTGTATGTCACCACTAAAGGAAATATGTCTTTAAAAGACAGCTGTTGCGCATATCGATGTTATTAGTTACTAATGTACGTATCACACTACAAGTTAGCCGGTCAAGTCTCTTTCAAATGTTAACATATTTACCCAAATTGACGCAAACTCACAAGATCAGTTAAGTCATATTTATTTTCTGCCCAAATCAATCATACAGAGACGTATTGACTTCCATCTACTCTACTATGCCGGAAGTATATGTTGGAAAAAAGGCTGTCTAAAATAAAAGGGTGCGCATAAATAAAAGATAAATCGACTGTGGCCGACGGACAGACATTGAGTAAACTTATATATAAGAGTTCCGTTCTTCCTCTTGAGGTTGGAAACCCTAAAATTGACAGCAGGGGCCTATTTTTTATTTAAGTATGTATTTCTCTATATAAGTTTGTTTATCGTTGTCTAGTACCCATATTACAAGCCTAGAGCTTAGTTTGGGACTAGGTCAATTTGTGTGACATTGTCCTGTGAATTATTATTATTATTATTATTATTATTATTATTATTGCATAACAAAGTACAAGCTAATATTATTAGCGGTTTTGGTTGTAACTTGTACTTTTATGTTGCATAATAAAGTATAAGATACAATGTACAAGTATCTAAATTCATCATCATCATCATCATATCAGCCGAAAGACGTCCACTGCTGGACATAGGCCTCCCCCAAGGCTCTCCACTTAGACCGGTCTTGTGCCTTCCGCATCCATCGCGATCCCGCCATCCTTACGAGGTCGTCGCTCCATCTTGTTGGAGGCCTACCAACAGCTCGTCTCCCGGTCCGTGGACGCCGTATCTAAATTACAAGCTAATAATATTAGTAACTCGATTCGTAATTTATAATATTTTGTTGCATAATAAAGTAGCAGTAATAAACTACAAGCTGCATAATATTAGTACTAATAACTCATATAATTAGTGAATTTTACTAGTTTATGTTGCAAAATGAAAGCAAAAACACAAATTATTAGAACAAACTTGTAATTATTTCTATGTACGTCAGGGGCACCATATTTTTAAAATATTAGTTTTAAAATACCTAGGCTCTGTGCATATTGTCCAATACTTTTCCAGGCATCACATCTTATTTCTTTTGTAACGGTTGCGGAAAATGGACCAAATAGCAAGTCTTTCTTTTCGTTCATTTTTGCCAAAACGCACATTTTCAACTTCCGCTGTTGTTCGCGTTTTCCCGTCATTTTTTATAATATTGAATTGAAATACCTACGTTTCTACTCCAAAACTTCAATTGTATTTTGTTAAATAGTTGCGCCGAATATATGTCAATATTCAGTATCAGTCAAATTGCCGCCTAAATGTTACTTTTAATAAAAAACCTTACCTAGGCAAAGGTTTTACTCATTCAGCCATAAAATTTACTTATGATTTGTATAATTTGCTGATAATATTAGCACCAGGTTTACAAGTTCCAATAAATCTATTATGCAACAGAATATATTAGTACTAGTACTTTACTATCTTATAACTTGTAGTTTAGAAAAAATATTAGCAATTTATGCAACAGGAATAATCTTGTATTATTAGTAAAATCAAAAATGGTTATGCAACACAAATAAGTACGACTTGTAAATCGTTGACTTGTAACTAGTATTTTTTCCTAGTATTATTAGTAAACTTATGCAATAGGCCCCTGGTCTCCACTCCACTCACTTCTCACTTAAAAATTAGCGCTTTAAAGCTTAATATTTCATAAACGGATTACTTAATCGAAAAACTGTTTTTACAAACCCACTAAGAAAAACCGACGACACCCCACAGTATAGGGTAGACGAGAAAAAAAAAACCATCCCCACGTTACGTGTAGGGGAGGTACCCTAAAAAAACCCCTATTTTTTACATTCTATTGTACCACTTTTTTGCCGTGACTAATATGCATATTCGTGCCAAATTACAGCTTTCTAGTACTAAGAGTCTCTGCGCTAGGCTGCGGACGGACGGACGGACGGACATGGCGAAACTATAAGAGTTCCTAGTTTGACTACGGGACCCTAAAAACTGAGGTCTTAACACCCATAACATTTTCTACCAGTCCACCGTTTTCGATTCAATTGATTGAGAATATTTAATATCTTAAAATCGCTGTTTTTTCCTACCGACGACATGAAAATTAACAAAACCTGTTTGGTTGCAGCTTCTTTAACAAGTAGACACAGTCAACAACATACTATATTATCCAACATTGGTCTCAAAATACATTGCGCTTTATAAGCATTTTATTACACTGTTAAATAATATACAGGGTGACTTCAAATTGGTAATACAAAACACTTGATTGTGGCTTAGTTAATGCCACACAGTATAATACATTAACCCCTTTGTTAAAATTAACTGTATTTAATTAACGCAAATTTTCGAACAAAACAAATAATTAAAGTCCCAAAGTGTGGTTACACTACATTTACAATACAATCTTATTTCTTTGATAAGTGACAATTACTAATCAAAACACGTTTTCTTCATAAATTGCGACAGGTGACGGATAACCAAAGAGGAAAGTGTTCATTTGAAATTCTTTAAACTTCTTTGTTAATTACATATTATGGTAGGATAACCATGTTCAGCCAACAAAAAAGGGATAATTTAAAAATTAAAAAAAAAATACTTCTGATTATTTTAAAAGTATGAGACTTAATTGAGGGGCTAAGTTTAGGGGAAATGTGTGTAAAACATTGATTTTGTATTACCAATTTGAAGTCACCCTGTATATTTTCTGGTGACTGTACATAGTAACATTAGGTACTAGATTCGAAAGCCGTCAGGGAGGGAAGATGGCCGATTGAAAAATGTCTGGCTTTTGAATTGTGCTTTTATTATTGATTTATTTCATTTACTGGTTATACTCACACACACTTGAGACTGGCAAAATCTATAAGGAACCGCCATAAATGGAAGAAGAAGATACACTGACAAAGTTATAATAATGCCGATTTTGGAAACCAGTTGCTTTACGTTGGATCTCCAAGAAGGATGTATTATTATTGGAATTTTGGAAACAATTGACCGGCTTATTTAGGTATACAATATAATTATCTTGTCCAAAGCCCCATTTAAAGAAATTGATGTTTTGGATCTACAATTGAACATTTGTATTTAAAAATTGTATGAAATATTAAATTCTCATCTAATTACTTATTACATACTAGATACAATAAAATCCTATCCAATAAATGAGCAATATTTGTAAATAATATTTCTAATCACTTTCTCTGAAATGGCTGTTACGATTTCAATGAAAGCAATATAAGGGTTTAGGTACGGGGATGAAAATTAAATCTGTCATGTAATTATCTTCGGGAAAAATCGTCTTTAACCCGAGTCCACTTTGGAACTTCCACCTTGGAAGTTCCAGGTATTAATCTGCTAAGGGAATGTGTGCGTTGGAGCAGACCAAAAGCACCAAGGCTCAGCCTACATACATAACATCACGTCCTCATTCCCAGAGTGGGGTAGGCAGAGCTACAGAAATACCAACAACTTTAAAAATACTTATTTATAATTATGTAATCACAATTTGCACAATCAGGCCAAGAAGTTTATTATTGTATTAGTGACAGGTTGCAAGCCCATCGCCTAATAGTACTCAAGCCCTTGTTCTTGTTAGACATCCACGGGAAGACATGGAGTGGCACTACTCTAACCCGGTACCACACCGCGAGGGAAGGCTCTACAAATATCTAAATAATTAGGTATGTATGTTATCTAAATGAAATATATCGTGTGTTTATTACTTCCTTATGTCCATGTCACGTATCGCACCTTCGATGTGTGCTAAACGCAAACATACGTAAACGTCTAACTGCCCTCTATGACTCCGTAAATACTCATTATAGTTGCTTAAGTTGACAGAATTTTTAATGTGTTTCCTTGTATGTTGCTACAAAGCTATTAAAATTTGTTTGCGTAGTTATTTAGACAGTTTAGGGACAGTCTTACGTTAAAGCCGTCTAAACGATCTGACTAGTGTGAAATGAGAGGTGATGCAGAGGTGGGTAGAGCTCCAGGGTCGTACAAAGCCGCCTAATTGACAATGCACGTGCTAAAATGTGTTTAGTACGCTCCTACGGGACTACTTAAACTCGCCGTATAATATACACTGCGTCGAGTTAAAAAGTGATACGCTTAAGAAAATCACACCCCTGTACTTTTAATGCAATCTAACTGCCGACGCAAACGGATACTTCAATTCTATGGGAGCCAAGAGGAAAAGTAAATATACTACGATACCATGGGAGCTAAGTGGAATGAGGGGTTATAGGGACAGAGGGCGTAGCTAAGATGCAAACGCGCTAACGTTCCTATCGACTATGGGTATGGAGCTGACATAAGCGATCGAGCGATATATCATAAGCTTACGTCAATCTTATACAATTTGTCGATTTTCGAAAATCGCTACTTAACTTGGACAAATATTGACTAGGCGCCCAGGACCTCCTACAGCTTAGTTACATTAAGGCCAGCCTACATACAACTCGGCCCTTACAATGTTAGCAGTAGTGGAGCAATATAGGGTCACGCTATAGTACTCGTAGCACTCGAACTTCACCTTCGTCAGTTCACTACTTATCCTTGCGACCCAAGAACTATTTGTGTAGTGAACACGAGTTATTATTTGCTTTGTTCATACTTCAAATGAACCTTGGCGACCTTATACTTATATTGCCATTAATGTATGTCGTTTAACCTTTTCGACGCCATTGGCTTGATACAAAAGTGGTCCTCACACGCCAATGACAGCTGAAAACCACAGCTAATTTTAACCTTACGTCACAGTAACTCGGGTCTATTTTGCACTGTATCTGTGACCACTATAACGGTTGATGGCGTGGTAGGCACGACAGTTCACGACCACTTTATGGATTCTTGGCGTTCAAAGGGTTAAGCTTAAACTACTTCCCGAAGTTGCTTAGCTTGGCCACGACTTTGGGCTTAGCGGCAAATCAAATACATGGCATTCAGGTGATTGCCGCGCGGCACCATGGCAAATATGCTTTATGCAAGTCTACCCCAGTCAAGATGGTTACCACGAACCACTGAATTTTAAACTTCGGGTGCTGAGTCCCTGTCACTCGTCACTCGAAACTAAATCAAGAGAAAGGGATGGAACTAATGTAACTTTGAACTTCGATTTTCAACTGACGATTAAATCGTATCTCAGTGACGACTTTTCATACAACTTTCAAAAAGGAAGTAATTGTTTCTAAAGTATCTCTGAGTACGGCTGTACCGCAACTTTTCCACGGGTCGGTATTACACGCGAGAACCATCAATCATCGCTTAATTCGTCACGCAGAATTCCCGTGGAAGAGGGGCATGTGCATTTGTTTTTGACGCTCGCTACCCACCGGTATCTCTGTCGCTGTAACCTGAGGCGTGGCGCGAAAAGAACGTATTCGCACCAAGCCCAAGTTTTTTTTAAGCTATATTTTTAAAGAGCGTCGTGGGCGTTGGCCTCGACCCGTGATCATAAGGACGGAGTTCAAGCCCAAGCGATTACCGTTTAACAGAAAATATTGTGAAACTGAAAATTTCCATACAAAATGCAGTAACGTTTCTCTCCCGTACTGAGTCCAATTATTACGATTTTTTCATATGTTAGAAAATAGATAATTATTTACTTAAATATTCGTTTCCAAGAAAATATACAAAAACGTATGTACTTCACATTCACTACTCCAGGACGACACGAAAGTCAACGTCAGTGTCAGTTTGCTCTGTAATTTTACTACTAACTAAATACCTACACGGAGCGCTTTAACCAATCACCATACACATTTTCTCGAAAACGATAAGTTTATTACTTTATCCCATACTCCTACAGTGAAGGAAAAACATCGTAAGGAAACCTATTACGCATACATCGTAAAAAAAGTGCATCAGGGTTGTATTGTTTTTTTTTCGTGTTATGGCTCTATTGTATTTGTTTTTAACTCGGCCGCAATTACTGTCAAGTAAATAAGGTTTTTCTTCCATTTTTCTCACAAAGAGAAAGGCAAAGGCAGATAAGTAAATAAGAGCTATCGTACCGTTGACAGTACAGCTGTCACATGCTGCTGGTGGTGGTAGGACCCTGTGCAGGGTCCGGCCGGATCGCTACCACCATCTTATCCATTAACCACCCGCCAAGCAACAGTGTTCGCATTGTTGTGTTCCGGTGTGGGGATAAGACAACCGGTGAAATTACTAGCATAGAGGCATTCCATCTTAGTCCTCAGGGTTGGCAACGCATTTGTGGTCTTAGGAAGACTATAAAGTCTTGAGAATTCAAATGTCTATGGGTTTCAGATTCCACTTACCATCAGGTGGCCTGAGTGCTCGGGTGCCTTCTCCTTAACATAAAAAAAAAAAAAAAAAAAAAAAAACATGTCAATGTAAAGAGGCCGTATACGAAATTTGGCCGATTTCGCTGATTTACGTGATTTTACGGTTGAAATAATTTACTTCTAAGTACAAATTTTAATGCGCAACACGAAAGATAATTTTGATTTTCAACGAATGTATGAGCTATTTTTTTTGACTAATCGACCTGAAACCTTAGAGAATATATTGTTTTGAGAATTTTGTTTAGAATATCGCATATTCACGAATCGTTTTGACGTCTAAAAGGTATGAAAAAAATACAATTTATTGCTGTAAAAGTTGTATAAAAAATGTAAGTATGAATATTTTTTTACCGCCTTTCTATTTTTTTGTGTAAAAAAATAACTTGGTAAAAATTTATAGAAAATGCGCAAAAAATTAAAAGTCTTAAAACTCTCTTTCATAAAATTAAAACAACAGTAATAAACTTCAGTTACGACACGCGGTAAAAGGCTAGCCGAGTTGGGAGTGACCCTGCCTTCGAAGCTAGGGGTCCTGGGACTCCTGGGTTCATATCCCGGTAAGGGCAGATGTTTGTGTGATGTGCGCGAGTATTTGTTCATGAGTCTTGGATGTTTTCTAGGTATATAAATATATATTTCTTTATTTAAGTAAGTTTTTTCGTTGTCTAGTACCCATAGTACAAGCCTAGAGCTTAGTTTGGGACTAGGTCAATTTGTGTGATATTTACTTAGTTCAAATCAATTCATTACCTTAAAAACGTATCCATTTTTTTTAAAGAAAATGGCAATATATAATGTTTTAAAACAACCCAAATAAACAAAAACAACAACAAAAAAAAGAATTGCTGATTCATTTGTAACTCATTTATTCGACCATAACTGAAATTATATTTCATGATGTGCATTAAAACTTATAGAAAAGCAGTATTTTAACTGTAAAATCAGAAAAAGAAGCAAAACCGGCAAAATTTCGTAGGTATACGGCCTCTTAAGATAGTGAAAAAGAGGTAGGCCACTCTGTAGGTCTATAGCTGTATGTTAATTACCACACACTATTCGATACGACACGTGCAATACCAGTATTTTAAAAGTAGCTATGGTTTAACCGGATACAAAAAGTTAAAAATAACCATGATTAGCATTTAAAGCGGGCCCACCCATATTCAATTTTAAGGTTCCATTGGTAAAAAATAGCCACTTAACGATAAGAATAAGAATGGTTTATTTATTTAGACACACTGTTACATGAAATTACATATGGCAGTTAGAATAATACAGTGCAATGGGAAATTAAAATACAAAAACAGTAGACACAATAAATTACAACTAATTGCGAGACATGCGATGGGACAGTGGTATAATACGCTATTGTAATTCAGTTTGAAAGAGGGACAGGGAGGGCACCCCACGAGTAGCTATGCCGATTTTAGTAGGAAAATGAGAAGCATGTTTCTTATTTAAATTTGAAAGTTATACAATTTCAGTTCCTTATCGGTTGGTTGCAGATCATTCCAGGATTTCGTGGCAGCGAAACTGGAGCTGGAGAAATGCAACCTTGCGGGGCCGAGTACATACTATAGACGCGTCCCTAACCTCACAGCACGCTGTGAAAACCTATAAGCCTTTCAATGAGGTGAGGTTTTCTTTGTTTCTTTTTTTATGATACGGAGAAGGCGAGCACTCAGGCCACCTGATGGTAAGTCGAATCTGAGACCCATATACTGAATTCTGAAAACTAATCTTAGGACTGCAATCCTAAGACCTCAAATGCGTTGCCAACCCTGAGGACTAAGTTGGAATGCCTGTATGCTAGTCATTTCATCGGTTGTCTTATCCCCACACAGCAACACAACAATGCGGACACTGTTGTTTGGCGGTTGGTTAATGGATAAGATTGTGGTAGCGATCCGGACGGGACCTGCACGGGGTCCTACCACCACTAAACCTGTCTTTTGTATTATGATTCGATCTTGCGACTCCATCCCGTCTGTCGGTCTGGTACAGCGACATATTTACAACAACTTAAGTAGGTACTCAACAGTGTACGCACCATTACCACACCATTGCCGACCGATTCCAGGGTCGTTGCCGAGAGCACTGCACTGCAATAATATGCACTGCTCGCATTAGAAATGACATGTGTTAGAACGGAACGCATCCAAACTTTCCTCCATCTCGCTCATCCGCGTGCTATCCGACTCTCTCTTATCTCCCGGCTACCCTAAGTCCTAAGTTTTCATAAATCTGCATAAGTGTCTGTAACCCCAACAATATTATAAGTAAGTGAATGCAATACACAGCAAGTAAACCCAAACTGCGCATCTTATTTATATTAGGTACCTACCTACCTACCTACACCCTTCTCAACACATGTATTATATTTTTTTATTATTTTCCGTACTAACACTAGACTTAAGTTAACTTTGTAAGTAACTAATCGATACGTTTCTGAAATAAATTCTTTGTGATTTGATATTGATTTGATTCCATCAAACAAGCACCTCATGTGGTCAATTAGTTAAAAGGTTGTGTGCATATAAGTTGTGTTTTTATATGATAGGTCTAAAGCAGTCCTGACGCCGTTTATGCGGGAATGGGCTTAGCCAGAAAATTAAACCTTGAAAACTTTAACTTCCGGTGTGTCCACAGGAAAGACGATAACCTAAATCTGTGTATGACTCAAATATGAGGGGACAATCTCACACCAATTTACCTAGCCTAAACTAAGCTCTTAGGCTTGTACTATGGGTACTCAATAACCTTACTTATATGGAGAATTATATACTTAATTATATAGGAAACATCCAAGGCACAGGAACAAATACTCGCGATCATCACACAAATATGCCCTAGCTTCGCAGGCAGAGCCACTACCAACTAGGCCAGGGATGGCGAACCGATGGCACTCGTGCCATTAATGGCACGCAACACAATATTTTAGGCACGTCACTGATCACGGTTATGCATTAGGAAAAAAAATGCGAGGTAGGTATTATATGATGTGTGTGCGGGGTGGCTTAAGTGGGAAGCGCGGCGCTTGCTCGCTCGTTTGTTTTCGTACCTACCTACAATATACATTATGAGTTGACGCTTAGTTTGTTTCCGCACAACTTAACAGTGAATTTCGTTGACATAATTGTATTTTAATATAAAGTTAAAGCATGCATTCTGCTTAAAGTAACATCTTATTACCCTAATGTATGTTATTTGTCATCTAATTTGCAACAACAGAAGTCACACTAATGTTACTTTAATTTAAATAACGCGTTTTAAATTGAAACATTGCATGATTCACCTATTTTTTTGTAGTAAATGAAAGGTTTTGAGTTTTGAGTATTTATTGTTATTATTTTGCCAGTAATCACTAAGTAAAAAATATTTGATGGCACGTTTGTGACTTCAATAAACATTTCTTTAGAAAAATGGCACGTTGAAATGAAAAGGTTCGCCATCCCTGAACTAGGCTATCGTGTCTACAATAGTAAATTTGAATAAGTACAGAACCCTTGGCTAGTCCTACTCGCGGTTTCGCACTTGCTCGATTTCTTCCTGATGCTATGCTAGGTATATCAATGGACGCACGAACCATTAGCTACATCAAAATCGATACGCGCGTTGCTTGGTAACAGCATGATGAATTTGTAATTAGGTAATTGTGTCAAATCAGTCGCTGCTTTTTGAAATTATTCATATTTCAAAGTGGTTTTGCCTATATTTGGGCAAATTAGATTGGCATAAAGGTCTTTCTCTCTTCAATCCTTGATTTTTTTCAAGTACGACAAAAGGTATTAATTATCGAGGAAAAAGCGGGTTCATCACTCACACGTAACTTTACCCGGTTGAATATCTTGAATAACTTTTTCGTCTTCGAATAGGATTTGGTTTGTGCTTCTGTCTCTCTCACTCGCTCTTAATAAGAGTGTTTGAGAGCAAGTGAGAGCGAAGTACAAAACGAATCGGATTCTAAGTGCTCACGGACTGTACGTACATTTTCCACGTGTCTGGGAGGCTATTTTTGAAGCTCCCCGACGAAATATTGCTTACTTTAAAATCAATTTGTGCAGCGATTTTATGCACAAGCGGGCTGACCTTTTGGATTAGACATCATAACGCGTTTATCATGTCAAATCCAAAAGGTGGGCCCGTTCGTAGATTAAATAGCGGCACAAATTGATTTTAAAATTAGTTATATTTCGTCGGTGACCTTAAAAAATCGCCCCCCTGACGAGTAATAAATGGCACAGCTGATTTACGTATTATGTCAAACTGCTAAACTTTCATATTCCTTGATGGGTGAAACCAGTGTTAATAAGTGGTTAATAATTACTCTGCTGTCTATCTCTTTCATACTCGGCATAATAATGAAATAGGTATACTGATTGATGCCACAGAGTGTGACAACTGTAGACAGCCAGGTACTCCCTATTACTACGCTGATTTTTGATGTCTTCGGGTCATCAGTTCACCGCCGTGGGTTAATTAAACGATCATTCTCCGATTATTCTAATTAAGCTGATTTACTCAACTGATGAAATACTAAGCGTGTCAACCTCCCTATAAACGGTGATTGTCGTAAGCGTAGTACGTTTTATCAGTCTGATGTCAGTCCGCTGGCGTCCGTCAAAGGTCAAACTTTGCCGGACGCCAGCGGACTGAAGTTTGTTTGTTTAATGAAATAATGAGCTCGTAACCTCCCTCATAGAGCTTCAGTAAACAATGTCATCCAATATGTAACCATTATGATCGCTTACTCTGCTTTCAGTAGGAAAGTGTACATGAAGACGACAAAATATTACAAAACAAAAAATGAACCCACTCCAAATCACAGTGGTCGAATATATCGCACTATAAGAAAAATTAAACCTCATTTTTCCACCACTCAACATTCTTTCATAAACATTATTAAAGGATCACCCTTGACTAATCTGCCCTACTTAAGTCGCGTCCGTTGCGCTTATGAGCAAGATATTTAGGGCTGATCCATCCTTATCTACATTGCATACATACTAATTGTATCGACGAACTAAACATGTATAAATGAGAAAATGTGCTAATTTGTTTTCTTTAAATCTTAAAAGAGTTATTATTAATTATGATTTTTAATGTCGTGCACACTCAAATGTGTATCGAGTGTATTTTTGTTTACGATTAAAATTCGTTTGAAATTTTATAATAATGGGCATGATTGATAATGAACAGCCACCTTAAATAGCCAAGTTCGCCAAGTTAATAGCAAATATACTATTACCAACTGTCAAACTGTATACGTAGTGTCAGACTGTCATTCGTATTGGCA
This sequence comes from Acleris holmiana, assembly GCA_949316455.1. Taxonomy (NCBI): domain Eukaryota; kingdom Metazoa; phylum Arthropoda; class Insecta; order Lepidoptera; family Tortricidae; genus Acleris; species Acleris holmiana. The sequence continues at coordinate 14,596,955 of OX438777.1, forward strand.
GACTTAAATCCATATTGATAATGGAACAAAATAATGATAACACATTATTAAATTTTATCTATACACCCACGTGAATGTAACGAACCTATACTGTTATTGTATTGTTATTCCAATTCCAACCGAGATAAGCTCTGACCGAACAGCAGTGGTTCTCGTAAACGACACAAGTTTTTCCAATATTGACTATTTTTATAATTCTTAGCACGTTCACAATGATCGGTGTTTTTAACACCTGCATCAGTTTATTTTTTCTTATTGTAATAGTGAATATACACGTTTCGTTATCGCAGTACAACAAGCCTTGGGGTGATAAATATGAGAGAAACAAATGCCCAAAACTGTATCCAAAGAACTTTATCAACTATGCCCCAGTGGGTGAGTATCTCGTAAATGATTTTTTAAATTTGCTATGTTTCTTCGGGTCTTTTAGAAGACCTGCACAGCAACATAATGATAATAGTCTTTATAAAAATAGCAATAATGCTTTGATGAAATCATAAAAAGAGAAACCAACCATTGAAATTGAATACATAATCGAAATTTAAAATATAACGGCTTTAATTCTATTTACTTAAATCCTATTTACTTTCTTTCTATATGTTGTATTACATTATGTTTTGTTTTCTTTTAAATTAGAATAAGTTTAGTGACTATTCATCTCCTCGTCATGAATTTTGTCATGTTTTTACACCTTATTATTTTTATACTTGTATAAAAAGTTGGGTAGACTTAGTTGCATTATTAGTGTACAGTCAACCAATTTGATTCCTAGGCCACTATGGACTATGTCAAAGTGACATTGTCAACCAAAACACAAAAGATTTCTTTTAATTTGGTTTACAACATCAGGGCCCGTAGCATGGTTGCCTTTATCAATGTGGACAACAGTGGAAAAAGCAACCATGACTCTCGCACTTACATACTGGTCAGAAAGTGACAGACGCTTTATCCACTATGTTAGGCCCTCTGGTTGACACAGTCCATAGTGGCTTAGGAATCAAATTGGTTGACTGTACAACACAGGTGTCTGCCATTAAGATGACACTGTTACTTAAAATGTAATAGTATAACAATATACTTATTGTGAAGTCTGCCTGGACCTATGATGTATTTTACTATAGTGAATTTGGTTAAGAATGGTTTAATACCCTGCTTATTATATTAAAGTAAGAATACAGCACGAAAAGTATCTCTATCATAGTTATCAGAGTCTAAAAACAAAAGATTTTTTTTTTTATTAAATATGTATAAACTGTATTTTCATTTTTATTTGTAGTTCAGCACGTTCAAAGCTGATGTGTGCATATCATTGTTCACTTGTGTTATAGTATAGCTTTAACCTGTCCAGTACCAAGGACTCAAAATGATTTCCTCTCTTCTCGGAAAATTTAATTAAGATTAGATATAATTTATCTCAAATTAAATTTTTGCAAAAAATCAAGGAAAGTAGCTATTGATTTTTAAAAAAAAAACACTCAAAGCTCCATGGTACCAGACAGGTTAAATGTTTATCCAGTCTGATTTTTAAGAGTTTACTGAGGGTGGTGCATAGATGGTGGCATTGGTGGCCTACAATTGAATACTGGTATTTTTGTATGAAAACAATACTGGTCCGGTATGTATACAACCCCTGACTGCAGTACATGGTCCAAGTCTTGTTGAATAATGCTGTGACTGACTTGTAGATTTTTCTTGATCTTAGCATCATCAGCCAGCATAAGAATTACAAAGTTCTGTGTGTGTATTTGGCTTAAAGTCAATTGTATTTTTTTGTAGGTAACTTAACAGCAGGAAACTATACAGAGAAGACGGGTCTCAAGGGTGTACGGCAGTGCGTGATGGCATGCTGCCTCGTAGAGACGTGCAACACTGTGCTCATTGTGGACGCCCAGTGCTTCCACGTGGGATGTGTCAGCGACGAGCTCTGCTTGCCCCTTCTGCGCGCTGGGAGCTTAAAACTGGAGTCACAAGTCTCTATGATACTTGTCAAACCCGTACTGCCCAATGGTACGTATTGATAATGATTTTAAATCATGATGATATGAAAACTAATCAGAGATAGAGGTAGTGCTACCTTTAACACACGCGAAATAGGTGCTTAATGATGAAATATGGGAACTATCATTTTCATTAGGATAATAAATGAATAGATAAACAACATTTTTAATGTAACTATTTTAATTTGCATGCATGAACATAGTTTAAATCAAAGTTGACAAACTATCTCAAATAGTGAGACATTCTGATGTAACTAGAGCTCTCGATACACGTATTATGCCCGCACTACACAGATCCGTGGAATACCCATGATAAAGTTCCATGTTTTAGGCCACTTCCTGACTTGGCAATGTGCTTGCAGTAAAACATACTGGCCACTGGTTGCCTAGAAATCCTTTCCAATTCCGTGTTTTACTGCAAGCATACAGACAAGTCAGGAAGCGGCCTAAGTCAGGACACGGATACCCGTGCGGGGGGCTTTAATTACCAGGTTTTAGGCGGTCACGGGCTGTTGTTATTAAGGGTCACTATTGCAAGTCCACAATAGATTCTTAACTACCTGAAGCATTCATTCATAGTCATAGCTCTTATAAACAACAGCCATGCTGAGCGCCGCCCATCAAGGACATACCCGCGGATTATTCAAATCCGTTGATCAGTGTCCAGGCATAAACATGGGTACTCGGGGTACGAACTACACGGGTGCCCGGATACCTGTTCGGGTTATAAACAAGTGGCCGTATAACACGGAAATGGATACCGACCCGTCTACACATAACCCAGACTCGGACCGCGAACCTAGATTTAATCTGCCTGTCTAAAATAAAATAACAATAGACATAACATTAATAATAACTTCGCTCTACCTATTGTAATTACTGATAATGCATTAATCCTTGTCCTTTGCTGTCCTCTGTTAAATAAGGGCATGTTCCATATTTTGAAATCATCATGATACCTACCCTACATCCTGTATTGTGCACACAAATAATTAATGATAAGTTCTAGGATTCGCATTATTTACAAGTTGTATTTCATTAATTTGTATTGAAATAAAGGTTTTTTTTAAGTAGTTTTCACTCCACAATCTGGAATCAATAATAAATCGCTTTTTATGTTATGTTTGCTTTTTTCCAGTGTTAGTCTTCAGTAAAATGCTACAAAAAAAGAGAAGATTAAGAAGTTAATCAATTTGTTTTTGTGTTGTTAGTATCCTTTTTTGAGTTCTTTTTCCTGTATTTTTTTCACTCATTTACATTAATTTAGTATCAATTTTAGCCTGTCGCATGTCCGAAGTTTTGTTTTCCAACTGTTTAGTTGGTCTGACATTTAATTTCCAAATCTATTAACTTTTTAAAATGTTTATAGACATATACCTAGTACCTACAGAATCTGTAGGTTCGCTTAGGTTTGTTTTATAACAACAAGAAAAATAAACGGAAGCAGAAAAAAAAATAACTTAATATTCGGACAAACGAAATAGTTGCTAACTGAACTTCGACTTTGTGATAGGTAACCTATTTTTATCATCTTTTGTCTTGACCTTTCTAGATATTACCTAGATATACCTTATGGTTACTCTAGTTTTGTTTAAAAATAGTCTTATTGAAATAAAATATCTCCCAGGAAATATAATTTGAGCCAATAGTACTTAAAGAGATAACATGTGTGATCAAAAAAAGCGTACATCTTTGTCTGTCGCTGTCACTCTCTGGTATCTTTCAGTATATTTGTCATACAAGTTCAATGATGTATAAACAGGAAGTAGATATGTCATGTTATTGCTGCGCCCAAATTGAAGACTCATTAACCCTTTTCCAGGCCGCACCAGTCTAGATGGTTCAACATAGAATGTAAAACATATCCTAGTTATTTACATGTTTCGAATAAATTTCAGAGCAAGTAACTTTTCGCGTATATTCAATCAGATTTAAACCCTAAACTAAGGTCCTAAGGTTGGAATTGTAACTAAACCTATGTTGTCAATATAAAGCCTCAGCCTGGATAAGGGTTAAAGACCCGATTAACCTCCAACTAAGGGTCTCTCCAAACCTATCGACGCGGAATCGGCGTTAGCTGATCAAAAAACTCTTTATATCTACGCAATAAGAGCGAAAAGACGTCGTCCGGCTCGATAGGTTTGGGGAGACCCTAACTGTCGCTCTCATAACCCATTGTGTCGACGATAGCTATTTAATTTTCTCTTAGGCCGAGTTGTTTGATCAATAGTTAAACTAATTGGGCGTTTTTCAAAAAAGTGTTCATCGTTAAGGACAACAATTAAGAAAATTTTACTTTTCCATTTCGTTACGAAAATTAGCCATACATTTAGATACGTTAATTTTCGTAACGAAATGGAAAAAGTTGAAGTTTCTTAATTTTTGACCTTAACGATGTACACTTTTTTTGAAACCCGCCCAATTGTTAAAAATCGTAATTAATGGTTAAATCTCAAGAAAATGTGTCAAATATTCGATTCTTTTTTCGAATTTTAATCATTAGTTCTGTTAATAAGTGATCAAACAACTCGGTACTCTCGTTTATCCTATCTATCCATTAATTAGTGAATGTCACATATGTATACTCTACAAGTTAGAACATTATTCAAATCTCGCTCCATGCGAGTGATTAAATATCAATTTAATTGCCAATGCACTATAGTTCTAGTGACATTGGCTCGCAATATATTTCCCGGTCTATACCTACACAGCATCATACTTAAAATTGTCTTATTATTCGCAGAAAACTGGTCCGACATACTAGATCAGTCTGGATACAGAGACATAAGCAACAACTTCTCTCCGGAAGAGGAGTCGGTCTATTCTCCATACACTAGCCGCGGCCAAAACCTCCTCAATGAGGATGAAGAATCCACCTTCCTATCGCACTTCCTCAACAATCTCCCGGTGGATGATGATGAGGCTAGACCATTCGAGAAGTTCAGAGACAGCACTGATAATGACTTGCTTGACGCAACTAGGTACTTGGAAAAAGTGCCCTGTGAAGTTGGCGCCACTGATGACTGTCCATTCAACTCGGAATGCATGCCACTAGGCTTGAAGACACGCAATGGTCTCTGTAAGTGCGTGCCAGGCACCGAGGAGAATGCCCAAGGCGCCTGCGTTCAGATGCTGAGGCCTTACTCCAAGGGACCCACGATTCCTATGGACACAAAGAAGAATGACAATGAACCCAGCGGTGATGCGACGGAAACGCCGAAGACTGTTCAGAATTTGACCGTTTCTATTTTGTCTAAAGAGGTAACTTTGTTTGACGCTTGGATGTCACTTTCTAACTAGTCTGTAATGAGATATTTGCTACTGCTCTGCGCTCATTTTGTCTTGTCACTTTAACGACATAAATGAACTTTGTCAAAGGAGCTAAAGTAACAAGGTACTAAAGCGTGCAGCGTGTATAAGGTCGACTGTACCTAAAACTCGTTGATGAAATTCAGAAAACCTAGAATTTTCCTAATTCACCCTTGATTCGACAGATAGACACGGAAACTCAGATACAGAGTTTTAACCTCTAACACCCGTTTATTTGCTTAAGCGTTAAGAGTAAACGTTGACACAGCTACTTAACAGACTTTATTGTACTTCGCAGGTGCAACTTCCAGAGAACGAAGTGACGCTGGCGGCGTACACGATCCCTGACGAGAAGGCCACAATGACCCATTACAACTACGTGTGGACGCTCGTCGACCAACCCAACGGGGGATTCACAGGTTTGAAAATGAAATGAAATTTATTGCATATTAGAAATACTTATATAACGTCACGCTTTCATTCCCAGAGTGGGGTAAGCAGATCTACATAATAATAACAACTGTAAACTTGATGATAATTCTGTAACCACATTTTGCATTTTGCATATAGAATTTGAATTAAAAATCGTGTAGATGCATTTGCCAGAGAGTTAAATTGTCTCACTAAACCCTGCCTTTGCAAGCGTTTTTAAACATTATTAACCATTTTAAAAATAGGACTTCACTCAAAAATATTCAATTAAAAGATACAACAAAATATCATAATAAAACTAGAAATGTCATGTATGTACAATAGTAAAAAATTCAGAGCGTCTCTTATTATGTATTAAATAGAAACAAAAAAAAATATTTGATAATTTTTTACCTTCCCTAACTAATTGGTGGCAAGCTTAGAGCGCTTGGCTAGATTCGAGATCGATTTCGGGTTAGGGCATTTAGACGACTTTAATTTAGTAAATTGGGGACACCAACCGGCTATTGTCTCTAAGTTCACACAGAAGTATGCTCCCGGACTATTTAAGAAAGATGGGAATATTTATAATAGGCTATAGGAATGGAATCATATGGACCAATTCATATCATTTCATTATCCTGGCCAATGCTTAATTATTGCTTAACGATATTTAGTATTAATAATACAAACTTAGAGCTTTGTTTAAGACTAGTTCAGTTTGTGTGAGATTAGGAGTGGTATTTACTTATATATATGATATTTTGTTAGGTATAAAACGTTTTTGAGACAACTAGACACCATAATATTGCAATGCCCTCGGGTTTACTATGCTAAAGCCTAAAGCCCATCACGATATCGGGAAGTAGTTCAAAATTTACTAGGAAGATTTGAACAAGAATGGCAGAAATATTAACTTGGTCAGTTATACTTATAAAGGCTTGTTAAATTAACCGCCTCTTTCTTTAGTGACGATGTTTCGAGGTCCATACATTTGATCAAAAGTACGTTTGACAATAGTATCATTTTTCAATTTATTTTTTCGCAAAAACGTATTTGTTTTTTAGGGTTGACGCACACATAACCATTCGAGGCGATGCCGTATGGAATTTCATACAAAGACTATTGAACGACTCGAACGGTTGCCGAGAGGTTATGTGTGCTCAACCTTTAACTATTACACCTTACATAGGTTAGGTTGGACTTTTGCCACAAATACCTCCTCTTTGTAAATGAAGGTTTGTAAAATGATGATTTGGTGGAACATTTTTCATTCACCAATTTGAAACCACAGGCAACATGAACCAAAACGGTGCCACGGTGACCCTGACGGATCTCACGGAGGGCCAGTACCGGTTCAAGCTGACGGTGAACGGGTCGGCGTCGTACGGCGAGGGCTTCGCGAACGTGACGGTGCGGCCGCGCGCGCGCACCAACACGCCGCCGCGCGTGCTCATCACGCCGCCGGCGCAGACCGTCAAGCTGCCCAACTCCGGCGCCGTGCTCGACGGGAGCGCCAGCAAGGTTACCTCACTACCACCCATCCGCCCACCCATCCACCGCTCAAAGCCTTTGAAAGACTAACCTCTCAATAGAATACCCCCCTAAAAGAATAACCTCTCGGAACGAAATATATGACTAAGTTATTTGTTAAACTAACCATTCACACAAGGGAAATCTTAACAGCTAACGCACAGATAACTAATAGACGGACGACGGATGCAAATTACGTCAAAATCATGTCAAACGATTGACCTAATGTGGATATGACTACAAAAATCTGCATATTTTTTTATACATAAATATTACTCGAAATTTAATAAAAGTCTTATCCATCTTGTGCTTTTGTCACCATGTTGCATCCATCGTCCGCCCTTTACAGATAACCCTTGTAAATAGCGCTTTAAACAGCATTTTGAACGGCTTTTCTAAGTAAAACCCATGAATGGGATAGCAGGTTTTAAAAGCAAATCCAACGGCTTTTGAGCGATACGGCTTTTCTTAGTAACACCCTTATAAAAACCCATTCGAAACCCCTTGAATGGGATAGCGGGCCGGTCCCTGTTTACTGTACTCTAACAATACGAGTTTAGCTAGCCTAGCCTACGTTTACTGGTGGTAGGTGGTGGTTCTGCATGTCTGTCCGAATCGCTGTCACCATCGTATCCTATAACCTGCTGTGTTCTGGTATGGGAATAATAACCGTTGAAATTACGGTTGCCGTCTTAAGATTGTAGTCTTGAGAATGCAAATGGCGCCTAGATCAATCTCAGTATCGACCGACTGAGACTCTATCTCAGATTCAAGTTAACATCATGTGGCCTATTTGCTCGTTTGGTTTGTTATTGTTACAAAAACACCACCTCGTCAAACACCAGAGTTGCAGTAAAAATAGGATCATTCTCAAATTTAATTGCCAAAGCAGATTCAATCCTATCCTGTTGGTTCCAGGTTCCATTTGGTACAGGAGTTTTGTTTGAGATACTCCCATTTGCAATAGCAGGGCGAATCTTATATCTCTACACGACGGTACTAAAATAAATTCTGAAAAATTTACATAACATTGGTTTGGCAAATGAAAAATTTGGGAAATTATACATTTTGACCAAAAATATTTTAGCGAAACGGCAGGCTCCCAGCCGTACTGTGTTAAAAATAATATGATAACATGTCAAAGGCAAAGATTTACCCGATAGCATTCAGGCCCGAGACAAATAAAACCACTTCCAAAAAGACACGCTATAAGGTATATATTTTACTAAAGTTTAACGAATAAACTATGTATTTAATGCAAATGCTGATTTAATACCAAACCCACTTCCCAGGATGACGACGCCATCATATCCTGGCACTGGGAGCTGACGTCGGGCCCCATCGGCTACCAGCCGCCGCTGCAGGACGGGCCCACGCTGGTGCTCACGGACCTGCGCCTTCCCGGGAACTACACCTTCAAGCTCACGGTCGAGGACTCCGACCACGTCAAGAACTCCACCACGGCCAACATTACCGTGCTCAACCATACCGACTATCCGCCCGAAGCCAATGCTGGTAAAGAAAAAACTGAACCGTTATAGGATCACTTTGTTGTCTGTACGTCCGTTATTTTATCTCGGGAAGGCGTTTAGGTATCGAGTTGAAATTAAAACCATATACTCAGGGCCTTCTAATCTATTGCGTTATAACGATATCGCGTTTGACGTGTTATAGAATCGTTTATGTCACAGTCGCCATTATTGTAAATGACATAAGAGTTATCAAAACGTTGACAATACGGAAACACGTCAAAGACGATATCGTTATTGCCGTGTAGAATCCCAGCCCAGGTTTACAGTCCCTTGAAGCTATGAAAAAATCAAACCTCTAAGGTAACGTAAAAGAATGATACGGCCGTGTATGCCGCAAAATACACATTTCGACACTCTCAAGGGAACCAAAGTTTATAGGGTAAAATTATCCCCTAATATCCATTGATTTATTTATTGATTTTACCGGCCTACTTCAACTATACTTATTTGTACAACACGAGGGCCAAGTTGGTTTTGGCTGCCAGTGTTGATTTTGTAGAGACACGAGAAGCAAATAACTTTGGTCTCGTGTTGCACATACGACTTTTTACCTCAGTAGCGAGAAAACGTTACCTTGAGATAAAAAAGACAACATGGTAAACATTAAACGACATGTATATCGTCACTCAGGCGCCAGCGGGGTACCCCACCACGACCTCCTTTATATTGTGAACAATAATTAAAAAGTTACTTTGTCTCACGCTCGCAGCAAAACCGAATTTTGCTCACAGTCTTCAATCAGAAAAACCGGCCTTGTTGAAATGCTGATAAGGATATTTACAGTAAGCGTAAACGTTCCATCCGTTAATAATCCCCAGGCCAAGACGTGATTATCTACCTGCCGAACAACAACCTGACCCTGAACGGCAGCCTGTCCACGGACGACCACGAGATCACTTCCTGGGAGTGGACGAAGGCCGCGGAGGACGAGAACAAGGCCGTCGACATGCAGAACACACACTCGCCTTACTTACAGGTACTACTGGAGCGGGTGGTCTTTAGCTGGGTACGAATCTGAGGGGCTCAGCCTGGGGCATGCAACAGTTAAGCGCTCTTAGATTTTAAGATAATACTTGAGTTTATTAGACCACACAATAAATGTATGTTTGTGAAATGAATCATTTGTTGCGGCCATATTGAATTTTGATTAGTGTCATCTTCAGTGACAGTCACCAGATTCTCTGTATTGACGAAAATTTTGCGTGAGCCAATTATCAAAAATAATTAAAATGGTAATGTTTTATGGCGATGAGAAGGCACACGAGCACTCAGGCCACCTGATGTTAAGTGGAATCTAAACCCATAGACATTTGAAATCTCAAGACTAATCTGAAGACTGCAATCCTAAGACCTAGAGGACTAAGATGAAATGCCTATATGCTAGTAATTTCACAGGTTGTCTTATCCCCACACCGGAACACAAAAAGTGAACACTGCTGTTTGGCGGTAGGTTAATGAATAAGATATTTAATATTGAATGTAGATTTCAATAAATTAAATATAGTTAAAACTACAGTGTGTTGTTAATCGATTATAATTACTTCGCAATCAGCATTCCATAAACAACGTATTGTCGACGACATGGTGGCCTAGTTGGGAGTGACCCGAAAGTGCCTCCGAAGCCAGCGGTCCTGGGTTCAAATCCCGGTAAGGGCAGATATTTGTGTGATGAACGCAAATATTTGTTCCTTAGTCTTGAATGTCTTCTATGTATTTAAGTATGTATTTCTCTATCTAAGTATGTTTATCGTTGTCTAGTACCCATAGTACAAACCTAGAGCTTAGTTAGGGACTAGGTCAATTTGTGTGAGATTGTCCCGTGATATTTATTTATTTATTTATCCTACGACATTCATATCAAATAATCTCTATTGACAACGACGTTACGATTTTCTGTATTTGTAGACATTTTTGTGACATTAATTATAAGAATTTCAATACGAGATCATCTCGAAAGAAATGAGAATAGGTTCCCTGGTGTCCCATCGAAAATCCTCTTCCATTATCTGTTGTTATTTTTATTGATAATTTGGTTTATTAGCTGTCGAACCTGTCTGAAGGCGTGTACACGTTCGTGCTGAAAGTGACGGACTCCTCGGGCCAAGCGTCGACAGCTGATGTACACGTGTTTGTCAAACCCCCCACCAACACGCCGCCGGAGGCCAACGCGGGCTCTGACATCGTAAGTTCACAGCATACTGAATTTAATTGAATTATCAAAATGTCAGGCAGGAAAAGTACTTCATGCATGAACAGTTGTGTAATGGGCAGATGGGTACAGGCGGTCCTATAAATAAAGAGCGGATTTGAAGTAGCGATTACAAGTTTAATATGGACATGACTAGTGCGATTGGTTAGATGGATAGATTTATTTAGTAGATATCATGTTGTTTATTGGTCTTACAGTTATCTTATTACTTACCGCTTTGCAATCTTATAGATAATTAAATTCAATAAATGTTGTTCTTGCAACAGTTGCAACAAACTATATGAAACGAAAAATATATAATTCTAGTTAGGAGTTTTATACAGCTAAAACATAATAGATCCTATTTATTACGCACCTTTTTGATAGTTCCGGTCAAATATTTGATTATCTATTATTAATTATCATAATGTATCATCATAAATCCTTTGTGTCTGTTGTTTTTGTAGTAGTCTTATCCATATTAAATTTTTAAACGCTACAAATGCTCTGCTTATAAGTAATGATCGGCGACCGGTAGCAATTCTTCGACGGAATTATAACATGGATTTGATACTGTTTAAATTTCGTGCACCATTTATACAATTAAAAATTTCGAATTTGTTATAAGCTTAAATGGTAACGATGAAATATCGGTTTACAACTACGCACCTCTCACATCTGTTGATGTAGAAAAGTCATTATCATTATTTAAATTGGTTCTTAATGATAAAAAAAAACAGAAAAATATGATAGCTACTAAGTATAACCAATTAAATTCAGTGAGATTTTAATAATATAAGTTTTTATTTTTAACAAAACAGACTTATCCATATTAGTCACTACGTTTGACGTGAAAGTGTCAAAATGCTACCGGTCGCCAATCATTGCTTATAAGTAGCTGCACACTTTGGTACCTTGTCGCTTTTACGCCTCTGGCAGATAAGTGCGGCAGTTCAAACAAGACGTTGAAGTGACAAGGCACTAAAGTGTGCAGCTATTTATAGTGCCGACCGTACATTACGCACTAAATGTCAAGTTTGTAAATAACAGCATGTGGGTGTGGTAACTAATTAAATGAGCGCTCACAATATCTAGGATCTTATTTTAAAAGCAGCGACATAATGCTACAAGGTTTATAAGGTTTATGAAGTACGTACGTATAGTAAATATACTTGAGCTTGAGACAGGTCTTCATATCAACGAAAAATTTATGATATATTATACTTGCGTATATCTTTTTAAATTCTCAATTTGTAAGTGTACATGCAATTCATTTGATTCATAGATCGTTATGGAACTTTGTCAAAGTGGCAGTGATTCAAATCGTTAGCGACTTTTTAGAAATATAATTATTACGTCTTTATTTCCATACTGGCTTATGAATCAAATTGCAAAGACTTATAATATAATGCAATTTATTGGATGCAATTCATATAATATATAATAGTATATCTTGACACGTGACCTCATATGTTCACCATTTCGACATCGCCCATTAGCATACCTTAACCCTTAGTTTGTCATAGTAAACATTTTAGTATACACAGTAGGCCAAGTATGTATGTATTCAACTTAAAATTCTAACAATATCCCATGAAAAAAAATACCCTTCAAAATGCAGTCGCATAGTCTCTTGTTTTTTAACAAGCCAACAGAATTGAACACTACAATGTCAACTAGCCCACACGTTAGCCTAGTTGGTAGTGACCCTGCCTCCGAAGCTAGCGGTTCTGGGTTCAAATCCCGGTAAGGGCAGATATTTGTGTGATGAGCGCAGCGTGAATATTTGTTTCTGAGACTTGGATGTTTTCTATGTATTTAAGTATACATTTTTCCATATGAGTATGTTTATCGTTGTTTAGTGCCCATAGTGCACGCCTGAAGCTTACTTTGGGACTAGGTCAATTTGTGAGTGATTTTCCCATGATATATATTTGCTGTATTTATTTATTTACATATTTGGCTAACTGTATACAGTAGAACACAATTTATATGGCGTGTCGTGAATTTTCGTTCGCGCAGACACGAACAACGATTCCGATGATTTCCGAAAGCACGATTAAAACCCACGATCAGACTTGTATGTAATAGATGTAAGGTGCAAATTAAATTGTATCTATTTTTTCCCCCGTGTCTTCCCGTGGATGTCGTGAGAGGCGCTAAGGGAATAAGGGCTTGTAGTACTGTTAGGCGATGGGCTTGCACCTGTCACTAATACACTAGTAAATTTCTTGGCCTGAATTATAGACAAGTCTTTTTAGAGTTCTTGGTATTTCCGTAACTCTGCCTGTTCCACTCTGGGAATGGCGGAATGATATGTATGTATTTTTTCCATCTCACTCAAGCAAAATAAACGCCTTACCTCGTGCCTCATTACACGTAAACACGGAGTCACTAATAACCAATAATAGCACAGAATACAGACGCGCAACGCGTGGATCTTGCTAATTGGTTCCCGCCTTTCGAAAATTCGTCATCTGTGCAGGTACATCGGTAAGCCATATCAGTTGTGTTTTACTATATTATCAAGTTAAGGGTCAAAGGTTCGCTTCGCTCGTCCTCACAGTCACACTCATTCCAGTTCATATCCCTCCCCCAAACATGGGTAACATTGAACGGGTCGACATCTCACGACGACCACCGCATAGTGGCGTACACCTGGCGTTGCCTGTCCGGCCCCACCAACTCTAACATCGTGGGGTTCAACGAGTCCGTCGCCAACGCCACGGGCCTCACGAAGGGCCAGTATGTGTTCTCGCTGACTGTACTCGACGATAATGGGAATTCCGCGTCGGATAATGTCACGGTTGCTGTTGCACAAAGTAAGTTAAAGTTGTAGATAGATAGATAGATAGATAGATAAAAACTTTATTCATCTAACACAAGGCTTCTAAAATAAAATATAAAGTAAAAAAAAAACAATAAAATACCAAACCAAAATAATGAAAACATGCAAAACAGGGTAAAAAGAAAGCAATAAAGAAACAACAGTCTAAACAGAGTCGGGCACCATATAGGAGCCATGTCTCGTGTGATGAAAAGGCTTGTAGAGCTATATTATAAAGTAAATTTTATAGATAGATATGTATTTGTTTATTTATTTATTTCAGTCTTAATGCATAATCAACCAGTTGAACCTGCTGAGTCGGCAAAGCAGAGATTGTTGCGTTGTCATTAATTATTTCTCAATCGCTCAAATCTCTCTGGGATCTTGGCCTCCGGGCCTGCTGTAAAGCTAACATAACCTAAACCTACCTACGATTATATAACCTAATTCCACTATTTGCAAATATCATGTTTTGCGAATATGATATTCTGCGAAGTATGGCCTCATGCCTTACCCCGGCTCTCAATTCAATTGTACGCCTTTCGTACGTAAGCTACATTTAACGTAAGTAGTCCAATCAATTCTGTTAAGTTACCTAGATTTAAACAATGTGTTATTATCAGCTTCTTTAATCTTTTGAACGCCATTGGCGGCTAGAAACCATAGCTAATGTCAACCTTCCTCAAAGACACTTAGGTCTATTTTACGATGTCAACCATGATGGCTACAGGCGTCAATGGCGTTCAAAAGCTTAGTACCATTTCCCTAGAACGCGTGAGTAGAGAGGTTGGTACAGTCGACTACAAAGAGATGAATCCACTTTTGAACCTTATTACAATGCAATAAGTGACAAATTGAATACTACTCTTTGATGTACTGGTATAGGTGGTACTCACACTGTTTTCATAAATTGTTTTGTATGTTTCGATGTAACTATTTTCATGTTTTATTTATAGTTTTAATTTTATGTTATGTGACAGTTTGTTTTCTAAATAGTTAAATATAAAACTAAACGCATGTGTAGGGATGTATTTTGAGTACTGTATATATGTTTTTGATCCTCGGTGTCCCCCTCCACTACTTCGTTATTATTGACACCGTGAGACGTCAATTTGACTGGCGGGGCGCACCATGGTGTATTGGAAACACTAGCAAAATCTCTGTCTCTCCCGTCACTGTTTTTAAATTTAAAAACATGATTTTAAATTGGCAAGAAAGAATAAAAATCTGTAAAAAAAAAACAGGGCGCTGTACGCAGCTTGGGGTGAAATAGGCAACATGATAAATTTTTCCCCCTTTAACTGCTCCAGAAGTTCCAGCTGTAACCAGGTTCAATTCTTTGTTGGCCATAGTATACATGCATGAGCAATTTAAAGTCGTATTAGGGATAGAAGTTTGTGCTACTTTTAACTTTGGTAACAATCAGCATGTCACCTTTCGCATGTAACCGGTTAAATGTAATGCAAATAAACAAATTTGTTACTTATCTCGGTGTATGTTCACGCATCAAAACTATTTCAATATTTTCTACTACTAATTAGAAAATATTGAATACCTCTTTAGGTATGCTAATAAAGTAAATGAAGCCAATAATAATAAAAATAATTTAAAAAAACACTAATTTAACTTTAACATCCAGTGAAAATGTACATGCTGAGAGCGCGTTCAAGTTTTTGCTCATTGCTTCAAGGTTTTATACCTATTTAGGCGCTCAACAAAAACTTGAGTCAAAGGTCTCGTGTCGCAATTTCGTGTTTCTTTCCGGAAAGTATTTGCGGTAAATAATACTTTACCAAGGCCGTAACATTTTATCTTGTGTTCACGTAGATCAAAACAGCCCTCCAAAAGCGGACGCAGGTGGGAACCAAGTGCTGTATCTGCCTGTGCCCATGCTGGTGCTGAACGGGTCGCGGTCCTCGGACGACTTCCGCGTCGTGTCGTACCGCTGGGCGCGCCAGGGCTCCGGGCTGGCCGCCGGGACCGTCGTGGGCGACACTCACGAGCAGCCGGTGCTCATGGTGAGTAGGTTCAATACAATCACACGGCAGGCTTAGGGCATGCAAAGCTCTTTATAGAAAGAATAGACCAGAGCTGGACCAATCAACTTTGGAAACTCAGCAGAAGACAACTCCGATGCACTATCGGAGTGTTCACCGGACACTTCGGAGCTAAACATCATCTTTGTTTATGACAACACAGATTGTAGAATGTGCGGCGAAGAGGTGGAGACAATGATACACTTACTGTGTGAATGTGATGCCCTCGGATGAAAATCCTGAACCAAACGATTTCAATGCACTTCCATTGCACTCCACTATCCGCTTTGTGGTAGGGTTGGAAGAAGCATTCAACTTAGAGTTAAAAAATAAGAGGTGTAATTACACAAAAGTTCCCATAGGGTTGAAGTGTATCCGCAAGGACCCTACTAATAATAGTAGATTGTTCAACAAGGGACTAAAGTAAGCCATTATGACAAGATGTTATGAATGAAGTTCAAATGTCATTATGGCTTTTTAGACTCGAGTTAACACTCTACTTTTCACTTCAATTGCGAGAAAAATGGTGTCCCGCAGAATTTCACTTTCTTACAAAGCTAATTTCTGCTGAAAGCTTAATGTTTTCAGAGTATCTTAAACATGAGTTACGTAGGTTAGGTTAGGTTAGACCTGTGTCCTCCAAAAAATATTCAGAAAACAATAAGTTTACAGCAGAAATTTGCTTTCTATGAAATTAAAATTCTGCAAAATGTGATACATTCTATGAAATGAGTTTCTGTAAAAAAGTGTACAACCAGTTTTAACATAGACTCGTAAAAATTACAAATTAATTAGCGCATCATTTTCACTCTCGACCCGTCACTGTAATGCAGAAAGAGCCAATTTTTTTTTTCGGGTTAGAACAGTACAAATAGTCCACAGACAACATTTCCGAAGCGAAGACCTCGGCGGTGGGGGTTGTATGCCCCGCCCCACCTGCACCTGCCCTGCCCGGCTCCACCGTGCACTCCGACGACAAGTCTGTCTTTTCTCCGTTTACCAAGGCTTTTACTTATAAAGAAATTAAAAAGTAAGATGGGGCGGGGCTATTGCAACTAAGAGGGTAAAAGTATCTTTTTTTTAAAGGGAATAAAACGAATTAAAACTAATTTTCTTCGTTTAATTGAAATTTAAGTACTTCAAATATCGTGTTTAAGATTTTTCTACATGAAACTGCAGTTTTTTAAGTATTTTTACCTCTTCACTTTTTCAACAAATTCACATTACGTTGGTGAGTGGAAGGGTAGGCGGGGGCGGAGAAATTCTGCAAAAGGGCCGAATCCTAAGTACCCGAAACCGGCGTGCATGCATGACTCGATGTATGAATTTAGAAGAAGCGAAAGAGATTTGTCAGGATCGTAGCAGGTGGAAAGAAGTGGTCTCTGCCTACCCCTCTGGGAAACACGCGTGATTTTATGTATGTTTTTATGTACAGTACGTTGGCCTTTTTCTGAAAGTTTGAATCTCAATCAGAATCAGAATAATCTTTATTCAAGTAGGTTTACAAATAATAAACTCTTTTGAAACGTCATAGTAGCGACGTTTGATACTACTACTACAATAATGCCTTAATAAAGGCAACCCTGATTAAATGACACTTGTTCTTAGTGTTGCCACTAAAAATAAAAGTGTTCCTATTTCAGTTAACGAACATAGAACCCGGCCGCTACGTATTCGAACTGACAGTGACCGACGACCAAGGCGAGTCGGACCGAGACACAGTGAGCGTGCAAGTCAAGCCTGATCCCCTCGAGAGGAACCTCCTAGAGATGACCATCAACGTCCCTATAGCGTCATTCACGCAGAGTCAGCTGGACTCGCTGGTGCAGAAGATGACGTTGCTGTTGAAGGGTGGCGTCAATATCAACGTGACTGCAGTACGTGGGGAGATCGATTCTGGGAACACGCAACTTATATTTTTCTTATGGGAGAATGTAAGTATTTTTTTTTTGGTGTGGATATGGCAATAGACGGTGCAGGCCACCTTAGGGTAGCTAGATTGACTATGGGCTATATGACTTGTAAGGTAATTCAACATTTTATCGAATTTCACTTCATCAACTGTATCATTTCATTGTATTTCATTTAATCTGACGCTATTCTCTGCTGAAGCCATGATGTTTTCATGACCAAATTCATCCATTCATCTTAAAAATTCATTACATTACGTTATGTTACACTTGTGACTGGCATAAAAAATAATTCTTGTGTCGAGAAATCATTATAGTAGGGTTGACCCATCATGGAATATGTTTTAGTCTCTGGTGAATTTTTTATATGTTTATTTAAGAAACATACAGTTTTGTTTAACTATTACAGTTCAACATTACAACTCGACTAAACGTGGAGTTCCCTTAATGATAGAGCATTAGATGATTTCTGATACAATAAGAGGCAAAAGAATTTAAGTCTGTACGTAATGTAACGCAGTCAGCTTGCGATGAGATAATTTTGTATACCTTGCTGCCATCTGCGTATATAGTAAATGACACGAGTAGTGAAATATGGCACTCATATCGTTCACATAAAGCGTGAAAGAAAAGGCCCCAAGTGAGATCCCTGGGGTACGCCTGAAGGTATAGGGAGAAATTTTGATGTGAAACCCTTTAGTGAGACTGCTTGGCTCCTTTTACTTATGTAAGATTCTATCCACCTAAAGAGATCACCGTGAATACCGACCCTACTCAACTTAGCTAAAAGCGTTCTATGATTTATTTTCTCAAAAGCATTTGAGAAATCGGTATACATACACAGCATCCACCTGGTGACCGGAATCAAAAGCCTCGAAGGTAAAATTTGTATAACTGACTAGGTTGGTGTCTACACTGCGCTCACGAAAGAATCCATGTTGTTGAAGTGACATTTGTGTGAAAGTTAAAATTTTCTCCAATAATTTACCAAAAATACAGAGTTTTGAAATTGCACCACGTTATTTTTACTGCCACCTTTGTGGAAACCGGCCCTCTTGAGATTGAAAACAATGAAAACAATGGTGTCGCGAGCTCCTTTGCACATGATTTAATGAACACTGGATGAATTTGGTCATGACCACAGCCCTTATTTATATCAATCCTTAACAGCATTTTTAATACTCTATCTTCAGTAATATTAATTGAAGAAATGCTAACATCAATATCAACTGTATCACTCTCAGGTTTTATAGGTAAATTCGGTATGGAGATAGTTTGAGTTCCGGGGAAGGACATAGGCTAGGTTTTATTCCAGATATTTATAGTTCCCGAAGGAGCAGCGATAAATGACTGCCATGGGGACAAAGTATGTATGTATGTATGGAAACTCTTTATTGTACAACACACAGAAACTCAAATACAATATTTACAGGATGTTAATGTATAAAGGCGATCTTATCCTTTAAGGGATCTCTTCCAGCTAACATTTGGGTGATATAAAGTGAAAGTCCTGGGCTGTAGCTAGTAATGTGTGTTGCGCCAGGGCGCGGCGATGGAGGGCCTCGGCGCGCTGGGCGCGGCGCGCGCGGCGCTGGCGGCGGGCGCGGAGGCGGGCGCGCGCGTGCGCTCGGTGCGCTGCCTGAGCGCGTGCTCGGGCCGCGGCGTCTGCGACGACGCCACGCGCGCCTGTCGCTGCGACGCCTTCTGGATGCAGAGCCTCTGGACCGCGTTGCAACCGCATCACCTCCCGGACTGTGGTAACACACTTTTTTATGGCATGGAGAAAGGGCCTTTCGTCTTTTTCTTGGTAGTGCATGTCCCAATGTTAGTTGTTTATATTACTGATCTTGAGGATTAGATATCAAGTTTTGGAATCACAAATACTAGCTATTTTCAAACAAGAGAGGCAGAGATGTAGGTACCGCAAGGTAGCGTTCTTAGAATTGGCTCTCTCATCCCACTATTTATGTCAAGTTCTGGGACGCCCTGTATACTAAATCAATGACTTTCCCTCACGCATCCTCCTGTAGTGCACTCTACTGGCTAAAGTTATTACAATGTTTATTCAGATTTAAAGGTTCAACGCCCCTTTTGACCGAAGTGAAATTTGATGTTTACATCCCCTCCATCCCTCCCCCATTCCATAAATAAAAGACAAGTTCCATAAACAAAATTGGTCAATGAGTAAAACATCCAAAACAAGGTAAACCAACTGTCATGTTGACAGCCAATGTCAAAAAGTATATTAACTTACATACTTTTGAGCATATACTTCGATGTGAAGCTTCGATGGGAATACACCCAAACACTTTATTTTGTTAGTAATAACTATGTATTGATAGTAAACCTAGAGGACTACAGGGGAGAGGATGTAAACCATAAATAGGTTTATAGGTCCTAAAATACTTCCTTGAGGAACTCCAAAAGATGTATTCTTTGTATTGGAGCTAAAAATATGGCTTTTTTACGCATTGGCTACGCCTGTGCAAATTGTGCAGATAATTTCCGAATAGTAAAAGACGGTGCCTAAGAATTCAAGGTTCTGCAAAATAATGGGTATGGACATTGTGTCAAAAGCTTTAGCGAGGTCACGAAATATTACCACTGATTGTACTACATAGTGAGTAGTCCATGAATTTATGCACAGCGTCGGCAGTCGATAAATTATACCTGAAACCAAATTGCGTTTTTGATAATAAATCATATTTTTCTTACAATTGAACGTGTGTTATTTAGATATTGGTGGGAGTAATAAATGATTGAATGTTTACGTAAACAGCGTTAGTGAGGTATGGTGAAGGTAGAGTTTGTGCGCAGAGTGGTCGGTGGTGTACTTCAGCCTGGGCGGCGTGGGCGCGCTGTGCGCGGCGGGCGGCGCGGCGTGGGGCTGCGCGCGCGCCGCCGCCCGCGCCTGCGCGCCGCGCAAGCCGCGCCCGCGCCCCAAGTACCGCCT